>JAXCMG010000013.1:60852777-60944363 GCA_034642415.1 Podarcis siculus
GATAGATAGATAGATAGATAGATAGATAGATAGATAGATAGATAGATGATAGATATAGATAGAGATGATAGATAGAGATGATAGATAGAGATAGATAGATGATAGATAGATAGATGATAGATAGATAGATAGATAGATAGATAGATAGATAGATAGATGATAGATAGATTAGATAGATATAGATAGATAGATGATAGATAGATATAGACAGATAGATAGATGATAGATGATAGATAGATAGATAGATAGATAGATAGATAGATAGATAGATAGATGATAGATAGATGATAGATAGATAGATAGATAGATAGATAGATAGATAGATAATAGATAGATGATAGATGATAGGTAGATAGATGATAGGTAGATAGATGAGAGAGAGAGAGAGATGACAGATATAGATAAGCAGAGCACAAACATTTGCAGTAGAAATTTAATTTTTCCAAGCCTTCACATCTAGTACTATTCTTTCCCCCAACCTGGTACCAGATTTGTTTTTGTTGTCTAATAATGGGAAGTCATGCAACATCACTAGGCCCCATCACTTGAATTTAAGGTTTGAGATGCCATCAAGCTGGCAACCTAAACATGAAGTGTACTTTTGTTGGAAAGCCATGACTAACTCCAACTGCCAGACAAACAGGGCTTTGTATTTGCATGTGTGTGTTTTCATGCATTGCCTTTATATGTGCATATGTAAAAGCATTTAATGGGTACACAGTAAAAATGTATCACATGAAGACGGCCATTGAGAAAGAAGTTCTGAATACAAAATTGGTGGCTACACTACAGCAGTGATGGGGAAGAAAATGCTGTTCAACTCCAATCAGCCTGAGTGAGTATGGTCAAAGGTCTGGATGATGGGAGTTGTAGTCAAACTACTTCTGCAGATATCTAGAAAAAAGTAAAACCATCTGGAAACAGGTTTTTATATGCTGCTGCAATGTTTGCTATTGAATGGCATAGTTGGAATTTCAATAAAACACACACACACAACCTGCCTCTCTGGACTCTAGGGACATTTATGCGAGTAAAATGTTATGAATATTAGGAGCTGAGAAATCTTCGCAGTTTCCAACAAAGACATAAACTTGTTTCTGACTAAATTACATTGTAAGTCAAGCTCCTTGGAGGATGCCTGACTGAAAATGGTGGTCTTAAGAGTAATTCCCATATCAGAATATATATGGCAAATTAAAATGTTATGTTCCTTGAAGAAAAGACTGAGCCAGTTGCTGTTCTTCGTACTGTAGAATCATATGGCTGGAGGGGTATTATAGATCATCTAATCCAATCTCTGGCTCAAGGCAGGGAATTCATAGCTAGAGCATGTCCAGTCTCTGCTTGAAGACCTCCAGCAAGAGAGAACCTGCCATGTATACCATGAGTCCATGGTTAACACATACAGCAGGGGAAGGGGACCTGTTGTAATTGAATGAAACTCTAAAGGCTGGGGCCTTGTTCACAATGAAATGGTAAAGCTAAGTTTGGGCTGTACCAATTCAGGTTTCAGCAGGAGTTGGGGTTGCTCACATTTATTTATTTAGCAAAAATATCTGAGCACTGAGTATTTCAATTTTTAAAAATGGGATCCTGTTGCACTACAAATCCCATCAACCACAGCCAATGAGCAGGGATGATGGGAGTTGCAGTCCAGCAATAGCTGGAGGGTCACAACTAAGCAACCCTTAAAATATTGGACCAGGCTGCAACCCAGAGATCTATCTTTGGATTGCATGACGCAGATGGAGACAAGGCAGCTTCAGTGGCTTCTTCCCAATCATTACTCTCCCAGTTCTGCTGCCTCTCCTACTTGCAATAAAAAGGAGTGCTCCAGATATGCTATGCAGCAGGCAAGGTAGGGAAGCATAAGCAAGTGGACAGAGTGGGACAAGAAGACTTGTTCTCCAGCATTACACTGTGACATCAAAGGTCCAGATTGCATCCTTGCAAGCATAACTCTGAGATGCAAGGTTGAAATGTTGTATTAAGCAGAACACTTGAGTGGCAGAAAAGAACGATATTCCCCCCAGCAGGGCTAGGAAGGCCATTCATTATTCAGGCACGAAGAGTTAGGTTGATTGCATGCATGCAAATTACTTTAACTCTTTTTTTTTTAAGAAAAGAAAATAGAGTCACTTCAGGAGATGTGATTTCAGAACCATTGTTATCCTCTGGCTTTGATTTAAAACTTTTAAATGAGCTTTGGTGTTAAAGAGGCTATAAAAGCTTCTGGAAGGAAGCAATCAGGCTTTTTTGGCACAGGACTTGGCAGCAAAATCTTCATTTCCCAAAAGCAGGCCCAGAAGTCGCAGCCTCCTCTCTCCTACTGCCAAACACCCCACAAGTCGGTCCCCCCTCAAAAAAGAAGAAGATGCAGCTATAAAAAATATTACCACCGCTTAAACATCAGCAAAATTAACCCCCAGGAAAAAATTACAATCTGAGAAGTTGAAGTTTGCTGTAGAGGCTTCCCTTGGGAACTGTGAACACCAGCATGAAAGCAACCATTAGCAGGTTGACATTGCTGATGGAAATAAAGTGTGGTAAAGAAGTTCATATGAATGTGTGAGAATTCTAGGACCACATAGGATGTGTGAGCCCAGCTGCCCTTGAGGCCAAGAACTCCAGGACCCACTAATAAGAGTGCAAACTTGTGTGCGTTTACACCGAAGTAAGTCCTGCTATGTTCAAACAGAGCTTCCTCAAGGTAATCACATATTTTTATTGTTTATTATTATTAGTTGCATTTGTATCCCACCTTTCTCTCCAAAGAGCTCAACATAGCAAACACACACATATTTCTCCCTCTCCTCATTTAATCCTTACAACCCCATGTACTAAGTTGGGCTAAGAGGCAGTGACTGGCCAGATATCACCCACTGAGCTTCCTAGCCAAGTTCAGATTTGAACCCTGGTCTCCCAGGTCCTAGTCAACCACTTTAACCACTACACCACACTGCCTCTCATAGGATTTCAGCCTTTAAGAGCTTTTGTCTGACACCCCAATCTACACCAGAGGCTGGCACCCAAGATTAAAAATAAATAAATAAATAAATAAAGGACTTCCTTGCGTCATTTCTCAGATCAGTACCTTGTCTAACCCATTCCTTATCATGGAGTTTGTGCCTTAACACATAGCAACATTTGTGATACCCAGAGACCAGCTCCTGCCAAGTGACAGTCATTGTCACATTTTCATCTTCAGTGGAATTTGAAGGTCGTTCAAACAATGAGATCAGAGCTGTGTTGAAGACAATTGCTTGGACCTGTGAAGGATAGAGTTAATTTTTTTTTATTAAAAAAAAATCTTCTACCACTCTCAGCATTTCAAAGCAACCCATTACTGATGGCAATAACCTGAATATCGCACAAAGCCCCTCCTTTGTTATAAATTCATAACTTGCATGAGTTTGAATTTCACGGCCACGGCTAAGGCTATTTTTTTGCTAATGAGGCTGCCGGGATTTGCTTAGGAGAGGACAACGGAAAGAACTTAAATATGTATAGGTAGCCAACATGTATAGTTGGGCAAGATATGACGAAAGGGGGAGGGTAAACCAATCTAAAAGCAAATGAAGGGAACAAAGCCTTGGGCAGCTAAATGTACTTTCAAGAGAGTGAATATGAGTAATGAGAAGCAATTGGGATGAATTGACTTTTGACTTAACATAAGAAGAAAAGCTAAATCTCCCTGGAGTTGGAAGTTCTGAAGCATCGTCTCCACCATTGAACATATGAAGGTGGACTGGACTGACTCAGTATATAACTTAAATTTTGTGAAAAGCAAGAGGAATGCAGAAGGAGGAGTCACCATCAGTCCCCATTGTGTCCCCTTGCTCTCCTCAACTGCTGCTACAGGGACACCTGAAAGCCCATCTTACCCCGAGGGGAGGGGAGAAGCAGCAGTAATTTATTTTTCTTTTTTAAAAAAAGAAGTTTTTTTCCCCACCCCACCCCCAATTCTATTGCAACTTTAAAGGGGGGAAACCCCACCATGCTTATTGTTGTAATAATCTTATGTAAATTGCTTTGTGAGGTCTGCCTGAACAGTGATACTGTGAACAAGTTGTTGTTGTTTAGTCGTTTAGTCGTGTCCGACTCTTCGTGACCCCATGGACCAGAGCACGCCAGGCACCTCTGTCCTCCACTACCTCCCGCAGTTTGGTCAAACTCATGCTGGTAACCTCGAAAACACTATCCAACCATCTCGTCCTCTGTCGCCCCCTTCTCCTTGTGCCCTCCATCTTTCCCAGCATCAGTGTCTTCTCCAGGGAGTCTTCTCTTCTCATGAGGTGGCCAAAGTACTGGAGCCTCAGCTTCACGATCTGTCCTTCCAGTGAGCACTCAGGGCTGATTTCCTTAAGAATGGATGCGTTTGATCTTCTTGCAGTCCATGGGACTCTCAAGAGTCTTCTCCAGCACCATAATTCAAAAGCATCAATTCTTCGGCGATCAGCCTTCTTTATGGTCCAGCTCGCACTTCCATACATCACTACTGGGAAAACCATGGCTTTAACTATACGGAAACAAGTACTGTCACTAAATAAATAACAAGTGCTTGATCTGTGTGGATAGTGCCCTTACATACTTTACTCACTAGATGTTTTGTTGGGTAGAGTCAGGCATTCCCTATTACTTTCTGTTCTTCTCTAAGAAATATAGCTAAGCTCTTCTCTAGCTCCCTGACTGATGTGTCCACTAAGCCTTCTGACAGGGGTGGGTACCAGGAGCAGGTCAGAAATAACTCACATGACTTCAGTGAACTCTTTATTCAAAGAAGAAAGACAGTCCAAGAGGCCGTGCCTGGTGAGCACAGCAGCACTTCCCCATAGAACTTGCCCCTATGAGGTAGTTGTGGGGACCAAGACCCACCGCTTTCCTACAGCTCCCTAAGATTCCTCCTTCCCCAAGCAATTTGAGACTCTGTCATCTTGCTTGTCTTTGCTCCGCCCTCTGCATACCTCTTCAGGTTCTGGGAGATCAGGGGGAAAGGGAGCTGGTCACAGCAGGAGGGGGAGACACCCTGGCTTCTTCACCAGCCTGACTCATCTCTGCCTCTTGGCATCCCTCCAGCTTCTGCCTCTGCCTCTGATTCTAGACTGCTCTCTGCCACAGCCTCTTCCTGCTCACTAAGCCCTGTTACCTCTTCAGCTTCTGACTCCTCTTCCTCCCAGTCTGCTCCTTCTTCTCCCTCTAACCACTCATCACTGTCCCACAACCACTCCCCTGGCTCTGAGCCTTCTTCCCTTGGGGTTTCCCCAGCTGTTGTCTCCCACCATTCCTCTGCATCCAGCCAGGCCAGGACACCTTCCAGGATACTAACGGCCCAGCACTCTTCAAGAGGCAGCTGGTGTCCCAGTACAACAGGGATGAGGAACCTGTGGCCACCCAGATGTTCTCTTGACATTTTGTGCCGTACTTGCCTGCCCACAGACATCTCCCATTGTCAGAATAGCATCGTTTCCATCGTGAGGGTTGTACCAGTAGTCCATGCATATCACGGTTCCCCCAAAGCCTTGAAGTCTATACTGACATGAGAACCCTTGTTTGGAATTCAGCTCAGCAAAATAGATCTCTTTGCTTGTAAATGAGACAGCTACCTATATGGGGTGGGAGAGAAACAAAGTTAGTGGTGGGGGGAGAGAATATTCCTCCAGGTTTACCACACAGGAGCCATCCAAAAGTGCCTCATTTCTTAAAAGACTTGCCCATTAGCCCCTGTTGCCCTTTATGTCTCCAGTCTAATGCAAAGAACTCCTCTGTTGCATGTGAGCATTCTCACTTTCTTCTTCAAACCCCTGCTCAAAATCTACCTCAAGCCTTTGTCTTAATCCAGGAATAAGGAATTTGTAGCCCTCCAGAGATTGGTTGACCCTAACCTCCATCAGCTCCAGCCATCATAGCCTATGGTCAGGGAAAATGGGAGCTGTAGCCTATCAACATCTGGAAGCCCACGAAGGTCCCCACTCCTGCCACCACCCCTCATTCTCTTACCTTTCTGAAACAAAGCCTCCCCTCTCATTCATCTCTTGATATCTTTATCTTTGTATCCTCTTTCTGCCCGTACATATGGCATAATGCGTATTTTAAAGTGCTGTGTTTAATTTTATTTCTGAGATAGATTTTACGTTTTCATTGTTGTTATGACCTGTCGCCGCCTACAGAGAGAGGTTTTTACAGAAAGGCAGGCAAGAAATATTGGGTGCCTACAGTGCAAAAAGAAAGAAAACACAAGCCTCAATGCCTAAGAAGATAGAGAAGGAGGTAATTGTTGAGGCTGGAGTCAAAAGCTCAGCACAGCAAAGTTGCTTGGTCCTTTGATCCACTAATTGAGGAGCTGTGTGTACACACACACACACACACACACACACACACACACACACAAAGGCACACACACACAAAGGCACAGACACTCAATCAGCTTCCATCCCAGCACTATAGGCAGGCATCATCCTTGCCAAGACCAACTTCAGCACCTAGAACCATTGGACAGCTCCCTAAAGGCACACTGCCTCTTAGGTTTTACTCTGGTCCAAGATTCCAAGCAGTGCTATGCAGCAGCCTTAAGTCGCTGTTTTAAGTTCCCACAATGCCCCAACCTAAGCTAACTCTTTGTGGGAACTTTAAATGCTGAGTAAACCCAGCTGTCTAGCACAATATTGAGAGCTATCACAACAGCTACATAAGCTCACCAAGTCAATGGGGAGCCCACCAAGTGAAACTTTGCCCAGCATCCTCTTAAACTCAGTCCTGTTCTTTGCAACTTTTGGATAGCCCAGTTAGAATCATTTCCCAACATTCAGTCAGGGTTTAGGTGGATAGGAGGGCTCTGCTTTCTGGGCTAGGGTGCTACCCATCAGCTGTAGCAGAAGTTGTATCAGAAAACAGACCATTGTTTCCTTGGGACTAGGCTATTGCCCACAGGTTGGAAGGGCAAATTAATGTTTTCTGTGCTCCGAAGGGCAGTAAGTGATTGATACATCCAACTGGGAGGCGATTCCCAACATGGATGGGATTTGTGAGAAGCTGTGAAAAATTATCAGCACTAACATGGTTTCAGAAGTACTGTTACACTTCCATGAGCACAGCTACGTACCTTGTTAACATTTGGCAGTGCAACCAGAGAGGTCACCCAGAGGTCTTTAGGCTTGACAGCTTCTGTGGTGATCTGAAGAGTCCTCTGTAACTTCAGACTCTCTCCCCAGCAGCCGAGCAAACCGCTCCTGCTCACAGTCAGGTAGCTGATAGGGCTTTTCAATAACGTTACGTTCTGAACAGCATCTTTGTGGATCAGAGGGAGAAACCGGAGGTCCTTCCAGTGAGGGATGACCAATCGCCTGGCCCGTTCATCTCTCTCATACAGCTCAAGCAGCACAAAGGAGGTCAATTTGTCCCAGTCAATAAGGCCATCTCGGATCAAATCTATCTTGTCAAACAGCTCGCCGTACTCTTCCTTGGTGCCTTGCCGAACTGCTGTGGACATTTTGTCTACAAACTCTTCTCTCGTCATTGTGCCGGTGCTCTCATTCGATTCTGGGAGCTTGAAAGAACAGCAAAGAGAGAAGGAGGAGTTTGCCAAGGTGCTAAGGATCGACCCTCATGGAATTCATTCAGTGACCCACTTCTCAATGGCACCCAGAAGAACTGTCTTAATGAGGGAAAGTGCCATGTTTGGTGGTGACAAGGTGCTTTGAAAGCTACGTCAGTGACATTTTCTACAGGGGATGTTCCATAGCTCAGTCGGTAGAGCATGAGACTCTTAATTTCAGGGTTGTGGGTTCGAGCCCCACGTTGGGCAAAAGGAATCCTGCATTGCAGGGGGTTGGACTAGGTGAACCTTGGGATCCCTTCCAACTCTACAGTTCTATGATTCACCATTTCAGGGCTGGTATCTTCCATAGTGATGCCTTCCATGAGGCATTACAGAACATAAAAAGAGCCTGACGGCTAGACTCAGGTGCAGGGCCCATCTATTCAAGCATCCTCTTCTCACAGTGGCCAACCAGATGCCTATGGGAAGCCCACAAGGTTGTATGTACCTGATGTTAGTCTTACTCAGAGTGGTCTCATTGGAAATAATGGATATGGCTAAGGGCTGTATCCAATGCTAGTCATATTTTGAGTAGACCTAGTAAAATTAATGACTGCAACTAACTTACATTCTTAAATTTCAGTGGATTCATTGGATACAACCCACAAAGTCCCTGGGCAGTGTAAAATTGACCCTGGGTGATTGCTTGTCATTATTATTATTATTATTATTATTATTATTATTATTATTATTATATAATGCCCAGCCACTCTGGGTGGCTCACAACAGAATATTAAAAACATGATAAACCATCAAACATTAAAAACTTCCCGATACAGGGTTGCCTTCAGAGGTCTTCTAAAAGTCAGATAGTTATTTATTTCATTGACATCTGATGGGAGGGCATTCAACAGGGCGGGCGCCACTACCGAGAAGGCCCTCTGCCTGGTTCCCTGTAACTTCACTTCTCATGGGGAGGGAACCACGGAAGGCCCTCAGAGCTGGAGCTCAGTGTCTGGGCAGAATGATGGGGGTGGAGATGCTCCTTCAGGTATACTGGGCCAAAGCCATTTAGGGCTTTAAAGTTTTTAAAACATTTTAAAAAATATTTAAAATCAACAATAAACTAAAACTAGATTAAAAAGACATTTTTTACATGTCTGGGTAGGTTTGCCTAAACAAAAGTGGTTTTTTATCATGTACCAAAAAGAGTGAAGGCATCTGTCCAATGTCAATAGGCAGGGAGTTCCCAAGTTGTGAGTGCAGCTTCACTAAAACATAAAAGTCTTACAGTGCCGGTTCTGCAATTTAAAGAGAGGGCAATTCGATATATGGGGAAAAGCAACCACACAAGTAAATTTAGTACAGTGGTACCTCGGGTTACATACATTTCAAGTTACATATGCTTCAGGTTACAGACTCCGCTAACCCAGAAATAGTACCTGGGGTTAAGAACTTTGCTTCAGGATGAGAACAGAAATTGTGCTCCGGCGGCACGGCAGCGGCAGCAGGAGGCCCCATTAGCTAAAGTGGTGCTTCAGGTTAAGAACAGTTTCAGGTTAAGAACGGACCTCTGGAATGAATTAAGTACTTAACCTGAGGTACCACTGTACTTGTATGGTGGGCCAAGATTTATTTTCATTTTTTTATTTCACTCTGGAGTCCTCTTTGCAATGAAGAGTGGGTAAGGAATGTCTGAAATAAAACTACCGGTAAATAAAATCCTATGCATGCACACTTACTCATGAGTAAGCCGTATTGAACTCACAAGGACCTAATCCAACTAAATACAAACCTCCTCTAAAATTATGGGTTGGTGACAAGCCAATTCTCAACTTTGTATCCCCCATAAATAACTGCCGATTTCCTTCTGTAAAATATGCTTGGTATATTGGCTTCCTCTGCTTTGGTAACAGATTGCAATGGACATTTTCGTCATATAGATACCTGGGGCCAGGTATGCTTCCATATGCTCCGACGAAAAGCTGTCAGAATAATGATTTTGGATCATTCTGCTAAAAGCCTCTTTATCCTATTTAATAATCATCCAATCCACTCTTCCCTGGGGGATTTCTTCTTTTCTTACAGAGGCTTCCTTGAATTTTCTCATATCCACAAATGAAAACATTGTGGCAAGGGGATAAGAAATGTTGTTATGTTATAAAAGGCCTCTTCCTAATCCACTGTTGTAATTATTTAACTGAACAGCAGTAAAAAAAAAAATTAAATGACACTTCGGTTTTAACATTTCATACACAGAGGGGGAGGGTGGCATCTAAAGTAGAACACCATGATAACTTTGTGGGAAAACGAGTTTAATTAATTTTCACGTTTTTAAAAGGGGGGGGAACCCATTAGTATTTGAACACTATCTATCTCCGTGTTCCACATAGAATGTTAATGAAACAATATTTCAAAACGGAAATTACACTCCATTGCCCCTTCAATATTATTTCGCTTATATATATATATATATAGACAGCAAATAGGAATCAGAAATGAATCAGGGCACTGGGTGTGTGTGTTGTTTTAAGAGTTAAGTTTACAGCCTTGTTTTTGAAAACGCTGCACAGCCAGAACCTCTGGACTCAATACACTTCTTGTTATCCGTGAAACATCAGCGGTATCATGATTGATTGACAGCTACAGGCTTGAGCCCATCTGGAGAGCAAGCATCAAAGGCACTAACTCATCGAGTGAAATCTTATTTCAGAACAGTCTATGCAGCAACTCCCTATAAGTGTGCCGTCACCAAATGGACAGCAGGAACGAGGGTCTGTAGAAGAGGGTGACTATTAGGAAGGTAAAGGACACGGGTGGCGCTGTGGTCTAAACCACTGAGCCTCTTGGGTTTGCTGATCAGAAGGTTAGTGGTTCAAATCCCCATGACGGAGTGAGCTCCTGTTGCTCTGTCCCAGCTCCTGCCAACCTAGCAGTTTGAAAGCACGCCAGTGCAAGTAGATAAATAGGTACAGCTGTGATGGGAAGGTAAACGGCATTTCCGTGCGCTCTGGTTTCCGTCACGGTGTTCCATTGCACCAGGAGCAGCTTAATCATGCTGGCCGCATGACCCGGAAAGCTGTCTGTGGACAAACGCCGGCTCCCTCAGCCTGAAAGCAAGATGAGCGCTGCACCCACTAGTCACCTTTGACTGGACTTAACTATCCAGGGGTCCTTGTTTACACCTATTAGGATCATGGAAAGCTGCTTCATGCTGATTGAGGCCATTGAGTACATCTTGCTCAGCAGTGGCCACACTTCCTGGCATTGGCTGCCCTGGATTTCAGGCAGGAAGCATTCCCAGCTCTTCCTGGATATGCTTTTCCTAGAAATGGACCTTCTGCCTGCAAAGCACATGCTCTGCCACTGAGCTGTGTATGGCATTTCCTCCACTGACAGATACCAGTGTCCCTGCACCTATTCACTGGGCCTTCTGCAGCGAAATATGACAGACAGGGCAGCTGGAAAACGCCAGATGTTTAATTTTTTTAGTTTTTTATTTGTTTCCAGCCTTTCGCCCTACCATCCAAAGGCAGGTTCCAACACTGAAACACAATACAGTGGTACCTCGGGTTACAGACGCTTCAGGTTACAGATGCTTCAGGTTACAGACTCCGCTAACACAGAAATAGTACCTCAGGTTAAGAACTTTGCTTCAGGATGAGAACAGAAATCACGCCGCGGTGGCAGCGGGAGGCCCCATTAGCTAAAGTGGTACCTCAGGTTAAGAACAGTTTCAGGTTAAGAACGGACCTCCAGAACGAATTAAGTTCTTAACCCGAGGTAAAGGTAAAGGGACCCCTGACCATTAGGTCCAGTTGTGGACGACTCTGGGGTTGCGGCGCTCATCTCGCTTTATTGGCCGAGGGAGCCGGCATACAGCTTCCGGGTCATGTGGCCAGCATGACTAAGCCGCTTCTGGCAAACCAGAGCAGCGCACAGAAACACCGTTTACCTTCCCGCCGGAGTGGTACCTATTGATCTACTTGCACTTTGCGCTTTTGAACGGCTAGGTTGGCAGGAGCTGGGACTGAACAACAGGAGCTCACCCTGTCACGGGGATTTGAACTGCCAGCCTTCTGATAGGCAAGCCCTAGGCTCTGTGGTTTAACCCACAGCGCCACCTGCATCCCTGAGGTACCACTGTAACCCAAGGTACCACTGTATTAAAAACAGTTTTAAACCAATTACCATCATAAAAATAAACTGGATGCTAAGAATATGCACCACAGGTGTCAGAAGCAGTCAAAAAGCCCCCTCTGGCCATGCATTGATCATGGAGAGGAGGGGCGCACATTCACTGGACCTGCTATCATCTTTAACATGATCACACTGTCATTGGTCTGTGTCCAAATCACACAGGTGGGCACCATTGTGGGGTGGCCCTCACCCGACCCATTTCTTGCCTTTACGTATTTCTAAGAAGCCCCAAACAGAAACTGGCCAGCGTGTGTGAGTCTACACTTTTTTAAAATCTATGACTCCATAGTTTCTATCTGCTCCTTGCCATGATTGGTCAAACGATGGGGAGGGACCAATTCATATTTCCTTTTCTTCAATCTGTCTCCCATGTAGTAGCAGTGGGCTTTAAGCTTTCCTTCCAGGCCTCTACCGTTGCACACACACGTTTTCATGAGGCCCCCTCCGAGCTGCCCTAGTCATGTGCCTGAATCTAAGAGATCGAGGGAAGAGGGGGCACAAACAGAATGGACACATCCCAGTAGACCTAGGGATGGAGCAATCGGTCTACTTCTGGCCCATATCAACTTTCCATGCGTCTGTTCATAAGCCCATTGTGTCCTGTTTTCAATCTGTGATTCCTTCTTTTAACCATCATATTCAAATGCATATCTTATTACAAATTTTATCGCATGATACATAACTAAACACAGCGTGTGCATTTGTAAATGCATTGCATCCCCCTTAAACACTTCTTTTAAAAAAAGCAGAGAACTGTATCACACATTTTGGAGAAATTCAAAACCAAGTACATTTTGCTGTGCACGATGAGTCCTGCAGGAGATATGGATCAGGCTGATTTTGCATTGCAGTTCACTGAAATTGAATTCCTCAGGGATCCGTATGTGGTCCTATCTTATGAAGGAGGTGGAAACTAAAGAGCCTGTTTGTAACAGATACTCAGGCACTTGGCAAAGAGAAACCCCTTTATTTAACAATAACGTAAAGGCAGAAAATACTTTGTCTCCCTTGGGTCATTCCGTCTGCCGAATTACACATTTCCATACAAATGTAATGCTAATCTCAGAGGTAACATAGAACAGCTTCTCCCACAGATATATATATTTTTTTAAGTATTAACAATACATGTAAATGAGACAGCTTTCTCCTGGGAAAGCACTTCATATTTAAAACCGCTTGTTTGTACTTCACTGGTGTACTAAGAAGGATACCTGCAAAACATGTTATCTGAAAGCAAGGAACAGCAGTCTACTCTTGAGACAACCAAAATACTAAAGTATGTATCAGTGTGGCAGAGAGTGAAATTGTGACCACATCTATTGCTACAAACTGCATGCAGACTCCAATTGAGATACAGTTTTGTGCAAAAATGCACAAGTAGCCCAGTGGAGTGGCAGGAGATGTACACAGTGGGGTCGTGGCAAATTTCCAAGCACAGGAGCTTTGCCTCCATAGACACACACCCAATGAGAGTCCAAAACTGCAAATAGTTGTGCTGACTCATCACAGAGAGAGAAGCAGTACACAGTGCAATACCTCTCTGTGCTAATATGTCACTGGAAAACTTGAAAGCCTTGTCATTGCCTCATTTGCTTGCAAGAGGGAGGAGGGTCCAGTCTGTGAATTACACTAGAAACACCAGCAGAAACTACCACCAGTGACATTAACATATGAGAGTGCTGGAGGTGAAATAGTTAAACAGGTTACCCTATCAGAACCCAGGGGGTGGAGTCAGAGGGACTATAAAACCAGCTCTGGGAGGGACGAAGGGGGAGTTCGTGGGGAGCTGGGTGGTTGGTTGGAGTGGGAGTGAATTAGGATCGAGTCTGTGGGTAGGTTGAGTTAGTGCAGCAAAATAAGCTGAGTCAGGAACAGTTAGGAACTAGGAAGACAAGTAAATATCTGAGAAGTGGTTTAGTGAGTGAGAGCAAGTAGCGGAAGTTATAGGTCTGGATAGGCACCCCATGATTGTAATGGACTGATACCGTTTATGAAACCACACCAACTGCAATAAACAAACAGAAGTTTATGTTCCAATTTAACCCTGACTGGACTCAGTATTGTACCAGGTAGGGCCTGGGTGGTGGCAACGAGAAATAAAGTGGTGGCACAGGGATCAATAGATGGTGAAACGTCCAGGGACCCTGTGTGATCACCACACCTCCATTCCTGCTTTGAAAAATGTCCTGGAGCCTCGCTTCCTAGTATTACAGCTGCAGTACACTGCTGCCATGGACCCACAACTCCTGCCAGTCCAGGGAATCTGCACACAAATGCTGCTCCTTTGGCTGGGTTGAGACAATCACCTTGGAATCACCTTGAGGAGCCAGCAGGGGGAGTCTGTACCAGAGAGCAGTCCAGACTCGGAGGCAGAAGCTGAAGCAGGAAAGTAAGATTAGGGAGGCCAAGAGGCAGAGATGAGTCAGGCTGGGGAAGAGGCACAGGTGTGATGAATTCCGCTCTCCACTGGTCTCCAAGAACTAAGAGAGGCTAGAAGAGGGCGGAGGAGAAGTTAGTATCATCCCAGTGCAAATTTTTGGGACTCTTAATCTCATGGTTCTGGGTTCGAGCCCCACGTTGGGCAAAAGATTCCTGAATTGCAGGGGGTTGATCTAGATGACTTTCTTGGTCCCTTCCAAGCCTACAATTCTAGGATTGTATGCAGGAATTCTCCTCTTGTACCTAATTTTTCCTTGCCAACGAACAATTTCTAGGTCCCTCCGCCACCTTGCAAAACTTGTTAAAGACTCAAGAGCTCATCAAACAGGGAAAAACAGGTGGCAACAGTAGTCAGGCTAAATACATTTCACTGTCTTGAGTGATTTTGAGGGACAGGAGGAGGTCGAACTCCATGCACAAAGAAGAGCTGTAGTTTTTCAAAAGCAGTAAAGAATAAAATATAAAAACGGGGATTGTTTGAACACAACAGTAAATCAGAGCTTTTGAGAGACCATTCTGCTCTCTGTCCTCCCTTCCGCCCTTGCCAGCAGCTGCTGTCACCAAGAAAGGGAACGACTTTTGCATCCACCCATGTCTGAACAGTGGGGGCTTTTGATTCTGCCAATGAAACTGTCTATCACACTCAGGAGTCGTAGAATTTGTCTGCCTGAGAGTGATCATTCTGAAGATGTTTGCATGCTGGGACTTCACAGTTGTCCAGATAAAGCAATTGATGGAATAAGCAAACCGCAGACATGCTAACACAGAGCAGGCAGGAAGGAGATCCCAAGCAGCTTTTTCCATACAGGCAGGAACCTTAAATTAACACATTCTGTGTAAAAATCTGTTCTCCAATTTCTCAAAACTTTTCTTCTCCTGTGAAAGAGGCATTTATTTTCACCTGTTTGCACTGCGCTGACCTCAAAGCTGCCTATCCCTTCTTCCCCCCAGTATGCCAAAGCACTTTACCTGCTATCTCACCTGGTAAGCCATTTCCAGACCCTCCAAGTGTCCCTATTTTCCAGGGACTGTCCCGCATTTACAGAAGCCACCCTGGTTTCTGATTTGATCCCAGAATGTCCCACTTTTTTTTGGAAGTCACTATTTTAATTGGAGAAATATTGAACGATATGGAGTTATGCAACCCTTGAGCCAAGGAGATAAGTAACTATACAACCTTTAGATGACATCTGAAGGCAGCCCAGTATAGGGTAGTAGTTTTTTTTTTAAAATGTTTAATGTTTTATTATGTTTTTATATATGCTGGATGCCACCCAGAGTGGCTGGAGCAATAATAAAATGATGATGATGATGATGGAATATGACGTCCCTATTTTCATTTAAGACAGCATCTTAAAAAGTAGAGACATCACCTTGCCAACAAAGGTCCGTATAGTAAAAGCTATGGTTTTCCCAGTAGTGATGTATGGAAGTGAGAGCTGGACCATAAAGAAGGCTGATCGCCAAAGAATTCATGCTTTTGAATTATGGTGCTGGAGGAGACTCTTGAGAGTCCCATGGACTGCAAGAAGATCAAACCTCTCCATTCTTAAGGAAATCAGCCCTGAGTGCTCACTGGAAGGACAGATCATGAAGCTGAGGCTCCAATACTTTGGCCACCTCGTGAGAAGAGAAGACTCCCTGGAAAAGACCCTGATGCTGGGAAAATGGAGGGCACAAGGTGAAGGGGACGACAGAGGACGAGATGGTTGGATAGTGTTCTCGAAGCTACCAGCATGAGTTTGACCAAACTGCAGGAGGCAGTGGAAGACAGGAGTGCCTGGCGTGCTCTGGTCCAGGAGGTCACGAAGAGTCAGACATGACTAAACAACAATAATTACCATCAGAGACATAGGAGCCAACTCCTAGAGCCCAAGAGGTCTTCACCCCACCAATAAAATATTTGAGGGGGCAGGTCCCCCAAAATTGATGGGCATTGCCATTCAAATGAATAGCATGCACAGCATCATGTAATTGATTATGTGGGGTGGGCCTTAGTGTCCCCCCATTTTTTAAAATTGAAGTTGGCACCCCTGATCACAGAAATGTTGGAAGGTATGTAATTTTCTTCTCTTTCTTTATGTTTCCACCACCTCTTTTTTTAATTCAATGCCTCCCAACTGCACCCGAGGCTACTATTGACGCTGATGCCACCCCAGGATCATTCCAGCGCCCCCCAGGGGACATTATGTTGGATATTCTCTCTGTGTGCGAGAGAATCATTTGTTCCAGAAACAGAGAAGAAGTTTCAAGAAGCAGCAGAAGGCTGAGATTGTTTTGTCTATGCAAGGACGTTTTCTGTGGGAACTGTTCTTTGGACATGTGCAGTGAGACAGGAAGTACTGATAACCACGGTTCTGTGTAACTTGTTGCAACTTGTTGTGAGTCTCTTGCTTGCGTCTTGCGGTGAGAGAAGCAGAGAGAGCGCCTTGGGATCTTGTTGTGGATTCTAAGCATGCCTTGACCACAGCAGTGGTGAATGTCTGTATATATTTGCTACCAATATGCTTTTATATGCCTGTCAAGTAAACACTTGGCTAAATCCTTAGGGCGTCCATGAGTGTTTATTGCGGACTGTGTGTACCTTCAACCCAAAGGTTGAAGATGTAACTCTGCTGTGTATGGATACTGTGAGTACTGTGGCAATGGTCCCCAGCCACCTGCGCCTCCCTCACCTGCCTTTGCTCTCCGGCTGGGCCAGGTTTCTGGAGCGGGGCTGTCAGACCTTTTACTTTTTTACAGAAACAGGACGTAACAAACAGGACGTAACAAACAGGATGTAACAAAACTGGTAATGCTTCCACAAGTTGCTTCCACAAACTTGCAGACAGAAATTCATTAGGTAGAGCGTAACCAAGAAGTCAGGCGTTGGACTTAGCTTTTCCCTCAGATAGACACATAGGAGAAAGTTTCTTTCTTAAAATTTATTTAAAAAAACATAAAGTTAACATGCTTAAAAAGCAGGCACTTCTTTTGTGGATTACAAGCAAGGAAAATAAAAACATTGTATAATCTAACTAACTAAATACTCACTTCTAAACACACAGATAGAGATGAGATAATTCAAAGTCCTTTAGTTGATCCGCATTCCAAAGACAACAGGGATCTCCATCACAAAGAGGATGATGACTGTTAGCAAGGTGGAACGCTAACAGTCTGGCGAGTTTGCAGGTTGCAGAAAGGCTCTTTTTTTCTCTGCTGATACAGTGGTACCTCGGGTTAAGAACTTAATTCGTTCTGGAGGTCCGTTCTTAACCTGAAACTGTTCTTAACCTGAAGCACCACTTTAGCTAATGGGGCCTCCTGCTGCTGCCGCGCCGGCGGAGCACAATTTCTGTTCTCATCCTGAAGCATATGTAACCCAAGGTACCACTGTACTTCGTTAACACCTGCCCACCAATCAGAAATGTGGCACCTGAAGTTCCCCGTCACTGCATAGGGAAAGGGTTGATACTATGCTTGTTATGCCACTGTTGCGAGATGGAGAAATAATCAGTTGGCAACCCTGATTTCTGCTGCCAGCAGCTGGCGGCACTCCCCAATAAGCAGCTTTGTGTACCAACTGGCAGATCTGAGGTTTTCATCATTTCATGTGAAGGAAACCCCCTGCTCCCACCTCCTGCCAATTCTTTTCCCATGGAAAAGCCGGCGATCGCATAAACGATTGAGCAAGAGCCCTGCAGGTGATCTGAAAGTGATCTGTCAGTGAGGAAACGACAAGTCGCTTGCTCCGTTGAAGCTCAGAAACGAGACCTCTCCTTTTCGTTTGTCCGGCGGAAGATCCTTCTCTTTGCAAAATCAAAGCAGTGCATGCAGCTCCAAAACGAAGCTGACCGTGAAAAGGGTCCGTCACCTCGTCAAGCTGCCTGCCCCCCCCATGTCTTGCTCAAAAAAGAGATGCAAGCCACGTTCCTCTCATTTCCTGCCAAGATACAGTCCGCTATATATGGATGCCGTCAGCTCCCATTAGCAGAACGGCTGGCAGAGGGGAAAAGGGCAGCTCGTGGAAGACAAGCTATTGTAATCGCAATCACCTCAATTAGACCCAATTTAAACCACAGGCCTGACATGCTACAGTAATTAGAGATCAAAAGCTTGGCCTGTCAAGCTTTTGCTGCTTCTCCTCTCTCTTACAGAGGTGCAGGTTAGTGCAAGAGGTCTTGCAATTGTACTTCTTCTACACTACAGCGGCAGACAAGGCCAGATCAAAGGACGTACGCATCTCCTCCCTGCACACAGTCCCTAACCCGTCAGCACCCATTCCAAGAACTGACTTGTGCTGGTAGAATAGCAAGGAATGGAACAAGAACCCATGGAAGAGTCAGCCAGGGTGCATGTCTCTGTCTGCGTTGATGCTCGTGGGTACATGCATTGCCTGACATTGCAGAACTTTTGCTAATAAACTAGCCATAGTCATTTGCTTTTCATACCTTGAGCTCACTGAGATATTCTGCCTTGCTATGAAGTATTATTCTGGAAGGGCCGTGACTGGTTGACAATGGAGGAGTGTGCCTTTGGGGGTGAAGTCAAACTCTTGGAAGGTTGCAGCAGCTGCTGTGGCTGCAGAAACCGATATGGGAGAGACATGTTTTGGGAGGGGTGTAGCCGGGTGGTAAGGCCCATGCTTTGCGTGCAAAATGGCCCAAACTCAATCCCTGGTATCTTCCAGGTAGGTCTGGAGGAAACCCATCTGGAAACCCTGGAGAGGCACCAACACGGAGTGTAGATCTGAGGTTGTAGTCTTCCAGATATTGCCTGCCATCATCTGTGACCATTGGCCAAGCTGGCTGGGTTTGACAGGAGTTGGGAGTCAAACCACGTATGGAAAGCCACAAATTCCACATACCTGATATAGACAGTACTCAGCTAAATGGGCCAACAATCTCACTCACTGTAAGGCAGCTTCCTATGGTGACATCGACATTTAAAGCACACTTAGGACACTCTTGTTAGTCATGGCTTCTCCCAAAGATTCCTGGGAACTGTTCCAGGTATATAACATATTTTTCGCTCTATAAGACGCACCAGACCACAAGACGCACCTAGTTTTTGGAGGAGGAAAACGAGGGAAAAAAATATTCTGAATCTCAGAAGCCAGAACAGCAAGAGGGATCGCTGCGCAGTGAAAGCAGCAATCCCTCTTGCTGTTCTGGCTTCTGGGATAGCTGCGCAGCCTGCATTTGCTCCATAAGATGCACACACATTTCCCCTTACTTTTTAGGAGGGAAAAAGCGAGTCTTATAGAGCAAAAAATACGGTATGTTAACATTGGTCTTTGTTGACTTCCATTTCATGTGGCTCCTCTCACCATACCCTTTGAGTGGCTCCACTTTCAAGATATGGAGCTTCTTTTCCTGCAATATCCCAGGTTTGTGTAGTCTGATCATGCTCTCTTATTTAAATTCCATCTCTACTATCTCACTGCTTCTCTCTCTGCGCTTGAGCACCTAAGTTGCCTCCAGAAGCCTTCAGTTCTCTTCTTTCTATATCTGTAGGCAGAAGGCTTTAAAAGTTTCCATGGGCTTTGGCACAGCACTAGTCCATCCTAGTTGTGATTAGTGTCAAGGACTTGGACCAAAAAAACAAAGACGATATTTTGAGGAGCAACTGAAAACTCACCAATTAACAAATTCTCAGCTGGAGAAGAACTTAAGAAATGATGTTCAGTTGGAAAGACATCCAAATTCACATCCCAGACCAAATTCACATCCCAAAAACAGATAATTAAACATGTTAGCAACATCCCTACTGGTGAGCAGAGTTTTCTGCCTAGTACCTCACGCAGCTTTCTCGGTTAGAATCGCAAAATTATTGTGACACCAAGGACTGGCTTTGTTCAGATTACGCATATGCAGCTTCCCCATTTTATTCTTTTAATGAATAATACTATTTTCCTCAGAAACATAAGCATCTTCAACAACAGTTTGCTTGTTCCCTTTCCACTTCGCAGGCAGGATTAGGGAAAAGCACATAAAGAGCAAGAAATCAGGAACTGTTGGCTGAAAGGTCCCCAGGAGGCATTACTGAAAAGTCAGGTGTCACCAAACCAGAGTTTTTGTGGGAAGCCTGCAACCCCTCAGCCTAGACTACATTCAGATTTGGGGGATACTGTGTTGGTTTTCCTGATTATAATAGTGCTTCTGTTCTGCTTTATAACATTTCTTTCAACACTGCAGAACCTGTTGTATTATGGAACTGTGGCTTTTGGACCAGTATATTGATATGTTGTGCTAAATTTCATTCAGCAACCAACCTCACAGGACAATGGCACTACTACTGCACCCCTTCTGTGTGCTTCTGCGAAGGCAGCCCCGTATTGGGAAGTTTTTAACATCTGATGTTTCGCTATTTTTTTAATATTCTGTTGGAAGCTGCCCAGAGTGGCTGGGGTATAAGTAATAAATTATTATTATTTTGTTCCCCCGTGAAAGCCAGTATTGCGCCCCAATTTTTGTAACTTTATTCACACAGTTTTCCAGGTTAAGGGGTCTGCTGGAATCAAATAACATGGAAACGAGTGCTAAACATGTGCTATGTTCCAACATTTTCCTGGAAGTGGCTTTTATGTTGTATGAAAACTCAGATATCGTGAGGAAATTAACAATTAACAGAAACGTCAGGGAAGTGGTGTAAACGGCCATGTGAATGCAACCTTAATTTCATACAGGTGGAAAGGAGGAGAAAACTGGTAGTAAAGTATAGAAGAAAGTGAGAAAATGGAGTCAGAGAGAGAGAGAGAGAATGGGTTGCCCCACCAGCATGCAACCTCTAAGTAAATGCAGCCCTATGCAGAAAGGTGGGGAGCCCACCCCTCCCCCTTCTGCTTTACAGGCCGAGCCAACATTTTATCCTTTTAGCCGGTTGCCAGAATCAGACGAGGCAAAGCCAGCGAAAAAGCATAATCCCATCGCTTGCACTTGGACTGCTCAGAGACCCATTACTGAGTGACGGCAGAACAACAGCATCACTGCCTTTTAATTCCACGGGCTGTAAAAGCTTCCTCTGAGGATAGTTTGAGAGCAAATGGCACCTGTGGGCCTTCCGGGCCTAACAATTCAGAGCAGCTGGACCAGCTCCACTCTGAGACTGATGCTCTCACTCTCTTCATTAACCTGCCATCCCATACGAGGCTACAGCGCTAGCTCAGGGGCACACTTCAGGTTTTGGGGTTGTTTCTGCTTTTGTTCCAGGCTGTTCTGCTCCTCTGGCTTTTGCAACCTTTGAAAATAGATCCATGCCATATTTTTTTCCGCTTTTTTGTGTGTGTGGCACAATCGAAAGCAACCATTTATTTTCATACACGCTGTCACTGGGCTTTGCCTGTGTGTGTTTATAGATTACAAAATATAACACCGCCATTTCCTTTCCAGACTCCTCTCTAATTACACTTTTGAAAAGAAACAGGCCTTTTGAGCTAAAACGTGCCAACTGTCAGGGACGGGCTGGATCCTGAGGAGTGGGTACCAGGAGGGCGGTTCCCCCCCCTTTTAATCCCAGATGGAAGCCATCTGACATCACTAAGTGCTGGAGAGATAGCACTCTGCCTATGTTCAAGGCGGTTTATCAGTATTATATGTTCATTTCTAGAGCTGAGCCTTGCCACTGAAAATAGGTTCACGGTCTACAGTGTGGTGAGCCCTGGCTCAAAGTAAGTCTTGCTTTTGAAACAAACCTATGATCAAAATGTGTTGGGATTTAGGCTTGGTAGATTTCTGGTTTTTGCAACTATCAGTAGCACAGGAGGTCTGCCCTTCTTGGCATTGGATCAGTCTCCTTAGGACCCGCTTGCATCTCCAGAACCACCACTTGAAGAGTAATGCAAGTACAGGGCACCTCCCCATCGAATCATGGCAGTCTCCATGTACAGCAAATAATGCAAAAACATGCAAGTTTGTTGTGACCGCTCCAGGTCAGAAGTGTGGACCCACAAGCCTTGGGGCTTAATACAGCCCTCCAGGCCTCTCTATCTGGCCTGAGGAACACCCCTAAAGGCTATACCAGGCATAGGCAAACTCGGCCCTCCAGATGTTTTGGGACTACAGCTCCCATCATCCCTAGCTAACAGGACCAGTGGTCAGGGATGATGGGAGTTGTAGTCCCAAAACATCTGAGGGGCCGAGTTTGCCTATGCCTGGGCTATACCCTCTCCAGCCATGTCCCTCTTCCCAGCCCTTCATTGCATTCTCTTTTGCATGGCGGGTATGTGTCCTTGAATTTTTGCTACTTCTGACTCATCTGGACGGAGAATAGAGGAGTATGTATGTATGCCTCCTGTGCATTGCTCTGCCCACTATGCCTCCATCCCTGCCCCAGGTAGTCCCCAGAAGTTTGTCCACAAAGGGATGTGTCTCTTGGGAAGAAACATGTTGCCCAACCCAATAGGCTCTCCTTGCTCTGATCTCTCTTTCCACCCCTTTGTTTTCTACCTCAATGATGATAGGAAAGGTGAACTTTCCGAACAACCCTAAAGCCCTTCAGGTCACTTGAGAACTTACCTTAAAAAACTCCTGCATCCTCATAAAATCATGAATAGTCAGCCTGTTTTCAAGTCGTTCTGTACTTTTCTCTCTCACAGAATCTTCAGCCATGTTAAGCAGCTGCTTCCCAGGAGCAGCCATGCCTTTTTTTTTTTTGACCCAGGAAATGTGGTGCTCGTGCTTAATTTGCTTTTATTTCAATCAATACATCTCCAAAGGTGGTTCTTTGCTCGGCTTTTATGTCCTTTCAGAATTTAATTTCCTCCAGAATAATTTGTGGTGAGCAAGCCGTCTCTGGAATGTCAAAAAGGGTTTGGATGGAAAAAAACCAAAAGGACAAAACACGGACTTCGATCACAATGCTCTCGTTTTTATTTCTCACAGGTTGCATGTGAGCTCTGGAATGCTGTATGCGAGCAGGAAAACGTAAGTTGCTTTCTCTGATGGTAAATAGAATCCATCCCAGCAAATTTATAACCTTTTACAGTTTCTTCCTGGAAATGTAACAGAAGCTGTTCACCTGGAGAAAATCCATTTAGCTTACCTTGTTTGCTATTAATATGCTATTTATTCAGATTAAAATCCCATTATCTTTCCCAACCGCACTTGATTAGCTCCAGCACTCCTCTCTCTTGAGTGCAGAGTGGAGGCTATAGGCATTTCGCAGGACTGCTTCGAGTAGCTGAGTTTCCTTGAGTTTGCAAGCGTTCCTTAGCAACCTTGCACAACACTAGCTAACTGCCCTTTCCACCCCTCCCAATTAGTGGGAGAAATTGCTTAGCTAGGAAGGATCTGTTGCAGCAAGCTGGGAAAGGAAGCCCACCTATTTGATTTAAAGACTTGGAAGCCATTCAGAAGAGCAAAGGGCCTTGAATTCTGAACAGGTGCATGCACACAGACAGGCATAGTGCTTGTGCAACCCTCATGAGCTGCCAATTAGCATGGCTGTTATAGCTACAGAGCACTGAGCGGGATCCTGGCAGTAACACAACTATTACTAATTTTAGACCAGAGGTGAAGAACCTATAGCCCTCCAGCTATCCCAGCTCTCACCACTCCCAGCCAACATGGTTAATAGTCAGGGATGGTTGAAGTCCAGCATCATTGGGAGGTTTTCCATCCATATTTTAGTCCACCTGTAGTCTGTTTGCAGAGCAGAATACGACCCAGTAGCTCCTATGTTGTATTTGGTCTGGTTTTGCTTTACCCAGAAACAAAAGGAGATGGAAGGCCAGGAGAGGTGGAGATTACTACTATAGTAAATTGTAGCCGCCATGTGCAGTCTCCTTCCACCCAACCACCAAAAAAATCTCACATATGATGAGCCTTCTGAGCAACAGTTTGGCTTCTTTGGGGCTTAGTCTATTTCCTTGACATCTGAGGGAGGGCGTTCCACAGGGCAGGACAATGATGTCATTGTCACAAGCTTGATGACCACTGAATTTTATCAGTCCCAGCACCTGGGATTCAGCACCAGACTGAAGACTTCTGGGGTGATGGTGTCAGGAGCTCGTCCTACACTCAAGTAGGACCCTGGCAGAGACACATGCCTGACTGGCATGTTCTCTCCCTCCTGGTCTTTCGTTCAGGAGCTTCAAAAGCTTTCTTCTGCCCAAACATCACAGCGACCAATGCCAACAGACATCAGCACACTTAGGGATCTGCAGTCTTCGCAGTTTGCATAACAGACCTCAGCAACTCAGCATTTTGGCTAATCGACTTTTTTTACATATAAACACACAGAGAGCACTGCAACATGGCTCCCTCTCTCTCTCTAGCATCAGACAGCAAAGAGAAAAAACAAAGGACAATAGTCCCACTTCACAGAACACAGTAACACAAACATCCTGTCTCCGTCACTTCCCACTTTGTGGAGTCAAAACATACACCGTCATGTGAAAGACAACAATCTCATGACTGCAATCACGGAGCAGAAATTCTAACAGATGGGTGGAAGAATGGGATTTAAAAAAAAAAAAAGTAAACATTTTGGTAGTCTTGCCTCTATCTGCTAGTCAGTTGGCACTCCACTGTTCCACTTCCAGGTGCTGCAAGATTATTCTGCTGTGCAGCAAAACATAGCCAAGCTTAACACTGGGCATTGAGAAAGGATTGACAATGCAGCTCTTTCTGATGACTACGTCCCCGTTAAACAGGAATGCTTTGATCTTATCCTACACAATACATCAGATACTCCAAATTATACTAAAATCACAGGCCCCTTTCATCGCTGTCACCAGGCCTAAAAACTACCTTTAAAGGCTAATCCCTTTTCTGCCGCCTCTAGAGCTGTGATCAATTTCTGTCCTGCTGCTGAGAGTAATCCATGGCTTTGTAGATGTTCACAAAACAAAAATGCAAGTCAAAGCTTTACATAGAGAGGCTGCTACTGGGCTATATCCCCATGAAACCAAAACCCATATAATCAATTTCTTCTTTAAAATTTCTTTTACTGAAGTTTGCTGTTGTTCCGTACATAGGGAGCTACCATTTCCTCTTCTAGCCTAACAGTGTTTCATTTTATTGGTGTTTTACTAATAGCGTTGGCAGCAGCAACAGCAGATTTCCAGGTTCTCAAGGCAGAGGTCCTTCATATCATCTGCTACCTGAACCTTTTTTTACTGGTGGGCTCTGGGATTGAATATTGGACCTTCTGGGAGGAAAGCCTGCACACTTATCCTAGGGATAAAAGGATCTGGAAAATTTTGGCTCTCCCATTTCTCATTTTTTCAAGGCTTAAATTCAGTTATCCCAATTTTTCGGCATTATGCGATTTAAAAACAAACAACCTCATCAGCATTTTAGTGCAAACTTCTCCAGATAACTTTTTACATGCAGCTTTCACTCACGTACACATTTTTTGCAAGCATTTTCCCTGATGCAATATATTTTTGTATGTTAATTTTCACCAATATCTTCACTTTTATGGACACTTTCCCCCAATATATGCATTTTCGTATATTGGCTAGAGAACCGCATCACAAAATTCAGAAAAGTGCAGATTTTGAAGGATAGCTGTGTATCAGTTTTGGAAACTGGTAAGATTCAGCTTTAAGCGAATACTGGATTGATTTTTTTTCTCTACTCCTAGTCCCCACCCTACAAACTAAGGGCTAACACCTCCATCTCAGAAAGCAAGGGGGAAACAAACCTGGACAGGAGCTGCCTTCTAGATCTCAAATAGAACTGCAGCTGCTATTCAAATACAAGAAAATATTACTTCCAAATCGGCAGATCGAACTTCAATCAAAAGCAGAGATACAAGAGAACAAAGGACTGAGCAGGAACAAGGAAAACTGCTGCTGGGCTTGATCTAACATCTGAATGTGGGGAAGGTCCCATGCACACACTGGTTTGTTACCTGATCTCCAGCAAAAAGAAAGAAATGTGATGGCAAGTCCAACCATCCTTTCCCATGTTGTGGCAGATCGATCAGCTGCTTCACACCTCAAACCCGACTACAGGTCATCAAGGCCGCTCCCCCCAAACATGCCTACTGAAAATGTCATAAAGGCACAAATGTCAATTCTTTAACAAATACCAAGGGTAGACACCGAGGTCCAAATTGCTTGCACTTTATGGAGCTTTTGTACTAGCAGCTGACAAGAGCAACCATCAGAGTGAATTGTATTGTGGAATTTTAACCCTCTTGTTCAACCAAGACTTGACAGCCACTTGGGCTGAATAAAGATCAGATTTAATTATCCACAACACCCTTTTGATATTCTGTAATTCTGCATATGTTGCGGCCTTGTATGTATTTTACTAAATGTTTCATATTCTTTTCTGTCAACTACCTTGAGAAATCTTTGTATGGTCCAAAAGAGGCAAGGGCTTTCCCCATGAGTTCCAGCGTGAAAGAGCTGTGTACATAGCAAATGGAGCTGAGCTTTGAAACATGCAAACCAGCTGCAGACTCCAAGTACTACGTATAAGACTTGTGTGCAATCAGTGCTTTGAGGGAGACAAGCAGCTGCACACCCCACCACTCTATAGTTTCTCAGTTGCTACCAGAAATACAGAACATCTGGAAGCTAGGAGGCTTAAAAGCTGTTAACTTTCCAACAACAGCATTTCAGAGAAACCAAGAAATGGCCTTTCCCGAAAGCACTCAAAAGGTAATAGTTATTAACAGCTGACAAACAGGGGTTAAGTTTGGCTGTGAGCATCTGCAGCATGCACACACAGCAGAAGACACAAGCATCAGTCGCACTAGAGAGAAGTCCCTTTCCCAGCGCATTAGTGACTAATGGAATGGCTGAAGAGGACATAAGAAAAATAGTTTCCCCTTCCCCTGCTATCATCTTTGGGGTAATATTTTAAACCTTTGTGGATGTGAAAGACATGCACACCGCCCATTTCCAATCCTAAAAGATAATATAATGGAAACAGATTATACAGATAATCTAACAGATGTAAACTATTTATTGAATATTTGCCACCAATATCGTTAAATACATCATCTTGCAGTTTTTTTGTTTGTTTTTTTGCTTTCAAGTTAAAATGTCAGAAACAGAACACCAAATATTTACAATTCTTATAAGGAATGTTACATAATGACACATTAAGGCGTAAATTCTTTTGGCTTATAATTCTGAAAAGAATGATAATAGCAAAAAAGTGATGCAAAATCTTCATCGTGAGATTATGATTAAGCTACAATGTTTTTACAAAAATATGGTGTAAGATGGCAATAAATCCCATTCAAAATCCTGCAATAGGTCCCTTCAACTGGGACTGATAATTTATACAGTCAAAACTTTAAAGTTTACATATAAAGGTATCCTATCCACCATTGAAAAGTACAGCTCTCAACATATACAGGTTTTTTTTCAGGCCACAGTTTTGAAGGTCTGGAGTATCAAGTTGGTTTGATGAATTAGTCGGTTGGCACTTATGAACACATTTATTGCCCTGTTGTAAGAAACAAAAGACATTTCAGCAGCAGAATGGAGACCTGAAGCCATCAGATAGAATACATTTCAAAAGTTATTCAAGTGGAATGGCACTAGCGTCGATTTCAATGCTGCTTATTTTTCAGCACTTACAACTCCAAGCAAGAATGCTGATCAATTGATCATTCAGTGCTAGAGAGGAGCAGCACCTGGACTGATAACTTGAACTAATTAGGTTGTTTGTTTGTTTGAAGTGCCCAATAATTAGTTTCTCTCCCTACAGATTTCTCTCCAACCAACTGAATGAATGACATACAAAAATACTTAATTTGCACAAAACATTCCACATATTAGCGCACCTCTCACCTCAAATTCTGAAATAAGGATCTCGTTCACATATTCTTGAATAGATCTCTTCAATAAAGGACACAATGAGGAACACATCTTATTACCAGTGTGAGCAAAGAAAGTAAGATGGTCTTACCCATCTTAAATCCTGTTGCAAAGTTGACACATTTATGCTTCATTTTTGTTTCTTTAAAGTGTAACTTCTAAAGCATTATTAAGCTACTTTTCCAGATGTTTAAAGTGATGTGCCTCATTTAAAAAACCCATGATAAAATAAAGAAGAGAATTATAGGAACAGTCCAAAATACACTGAGCAACTAATGCCTCTCAACTCTGTACTGATGAGTAAGTCCCTTTGCGGTAAATGTCTTTATTTATTTCATTAATCTATATACTGCTCAATTTCAGTTTTCTCTAAGCAATGTAAAAGTAGCTGAATACTATTTTTTTTGAAGTTGAGACAAGTTGAAAGTTTAAATCAGAATTCTGGAATTCAGTTAAAATGCCTGCTTGGGGGAGGGGGAGACTTCAAAAAGTATTGGAAGTTCAACAGAGAAGGGAACCATCTGAGCGCAAATGGACTCTCCTACCCCAAACTTCAGTTATTGGCTAGGCAAATAATAAATCAGGTGGTCCTTGAGACATCCTGGATCCAACTTGTTAAAGGCCTTGTAAATTAACGTAAGAGCATTGAACCTGGCCCGGTAGCGTATATGATAATAGATGGGCCTTATTCCTAGGTAAGCAGATATAAGATTGCAGCCCAAATCAACCAAAGGCCTGCCAAAAATGTCTTACAGCTCTTGTGGAAAAACACAAAAAGGGGCTGCTCTTCATCTCTAGAGGCAAGTCATTCAAAGGTCGTGCGGCCAAGGCAGTAAAAGCCTTAATTTTTCACTATCACCACTCTTGCAAAAACTGCTTGATTAGCCAACCACAACTATTATATGGGGCAATATAAGAGGCGGCAATCCCTTAAGTAAGTGGTTTGTAGGCAATGAAGGGCCTTATAGGTCAAACACTGCACAGTGAATTGGGCCTGGAAACAGTAAATAGCACAAAAATGGCTCAGTGTGCTAATCCTATGGTGTTAGAAGGTGAGCAGAACAATTCTACATTGACACTTCCATGCCATCTTCAAGGGAAGCCCCACGTAAGAGCCATGGAAGCATTGTACACAATTATATTCTCCCCACCAACCAGTGTTATACACATTGGCCAGGATTCAAATAATTACTTTTGGCAGCACCCAAATGCTGGCAGATTGTCAGGGATGTTGTTAACTTTTTTCAAAAGCAGAGAACCCCACAAGCAGCAAACGTGAAAAATAAAAATTTGATAAGACCATAGCAGTAAAATCCAATGACCTACATACACTTGCAACCCCAGACAACTCAGCTTTTATGCTAAGTAACGCTAGAATGAATTAACAGTTAGTGAAGGCCATCAAACTCAAATGTGAGTGTTGCTTGGTTAGTAAAAGTGGCCTTTTTTTTTTTTTTTTTTTTTGCTTCATCCTCAGCTAAATCAATTTCACTTCTTGTTTGCAAATTATACCCAGTCACAGCATGTGTTAGTTTCACTCTTACTAATGAATTCCTGGGCTGCCCAGTGTTTAACAAACCGGAATAATACCATACAGTAGTATAAACTTTAAATAAACTGAGCACTGTACAATGCCAAAGACTGGAGGAGTTTGTGTATATCAGCATTGTCCATTTAACTCCAACTACTATGAACCAGGTCAAGGAACAGATGGATTCTTTTCCTCCTCACTACCCAGATCTAAAATCGCTGTTTGATAACTTCCATCACTGGCTGCTGTAGCTAGTCTTGTTGCACATGCTTCCCCTCATGTGCAGTACACCACTAAGGAGCAGTGAAAATGCATGCACTCTTGCAATGGCATACGTTAAGTGCCAACTGCAAGAAGGAACTGATCAGTTGGGAAAGTGTGGCACAAAGACCAGACCAAGCGCCTATGTAGTTCAGCATGCTGTTTCCCACAGTGGCCAACTCTCAAGAGTCCTCTTGTCCTCTCCCAAAGTTGTTCCTTAGCCACTGGTACTCAAGATACATAATGTCCTGGACAAAGCATAAAGGCATCTTGATTACTGACCAGGGACGTCCTTCCACCATTTGCTCCCAGTATGTGTTCCTTTGGGATGTATCACTTCTATAGTTGGATACTCCATTTCAGCTATCCTGGCTTATAAGGAAAGATATCTAGAAGGTCACAACTTCCATAATCTCTGAACATCAGCCATGCTGGCTGAGTCTGATGGGAGTTGGAGTCCAACAACCTCTGGAGGACCAGTTTCCTCATCCCTAAAACGGCCATTAACTTGACCATATATGATAAGTACTTTTAGGAGACATCCCATTCCTTATTCCCCCTCCCCAAACAATCTGTCACAGCAGCATTAAATGTGTTAATTTTAGTTGGGGAATGCTGGACAGTGTTGGAAGAGCAGAAGAAAACATGCTTGGATGATCTTTCCTGTTTTGAACCCATCAGGTTTGCAGCCATCTCAATATAAGCCATCAAAGGTTTCAGTATTTAAAAAAATCCCTGATTCCCAAGAAAAGTTAATGTTAAGACTGAAAACATGGCAATCTCTATAGCAACAGGCCAATCTATTTCGAACACTTGTTGAAGTGTGTTAGTAGAAAGTGAAGAAGCACTTAAGACACTAGTCAGTGCAAACAATACTCATTGCTGTTACAAAATATTTTAAATAAATATTTAGAAAGAAAGATGACAGGGAAGACATAACAAATTCACCAATTCGAAAAACGGAAAGAAAAAAAAACCCCAAGCATACTTACTTTCCATCTTTAAAATAGGTTTTCAAAGTGTCGCTGAAACTTTTAGAGTATTTTACAAACTCTTTCTTTTGGTGCTCAAGTGCCTGAAATATACATATGCAAAGAGTCATTCAATCAAAGCCTCAACCTTCATAAACCCTTTTTATTAGCCACTGGACACTGATTAAAAAGATAAACAGGAGAAAATAAGCATAAGTGCTGTGATAGCAAAATTCTGTTTAAGAAATGAAACGACTAACAGCACTTCTGTAAATGCATCTGGGAATGTTTGTTTACAGCAACAAAATTCATACAGAGCATATTAGAAAATTATACTAAGCCTTAAATGTAGCCACTGCAGACAAAAAATCCACAAATACTAAAAATCAGGCAGTAGGAAAAACTAGTAGCTTAGTGACAGAAGATTGGTTTTCATTCTGTTTGCTTCTTCCTCTGCAAGTTTATTTGTCTTAACTGCCAGTGGTTGTTGAAATGATTTACAATTCCCACCATCCAAGCATTATAAACTGCGGATCCTTTAATATTTATAGTTAATATGTTTATATTTCTGACAAGCCAACATAGCAGAATTTAATTCACATACCCTCCGGTTCTGGTATTGATATTTCTTGAAGACATTATTTACTGTGTCAAGAAGTTCCTTTATTGCACTGGCGATGTCCCTATTTGGCAATGAAAAGATAATTGCAACATCTTTTAAAATTAGACTAACTCAATGCAGAATTTTAATCACTTCCAAAATTATGTCTGACATGTATTTCTAAAGGATTTGCTGTCTTACAGAATGAGTTTTAGATATGGCACAGCAAGAGTGAACACCAAGAACTAATTAGATTATATAGCATTTCAAAGTCCAAATTAGGTTTAATGCAAGCCTTCCTATGTGGAAAGGTAGCATCTGCTGGGTTTAGAACTCGACACAATAGTGTTACACAGCAGGAGCTCTGGACTATCCTCCCTTCGGAGGAACTCTGAATATATACTATGAATAAAATGAACAGATATGAAAAAGTGACCCATGATTCACCTTAAACTATTTTGTGAACCCTGATCTCATGAATTGAGGCTGTTATCTTGTCCTACCTAAGTCTCTAGGCATTTAAATAAAGTTAAACCACCTGGAAGAAAACTGTCACAGCAAGTATCATTGAAAGCAATTTGATGGCAGTAGCCCCTCTCAGAATTAATGGATACAATTTCATCTTGTTCTAACTTGGCAGAATTTAAGGTCACTCTACAACAAGACTAAACAGCCTTGCGCTGGGGCTAATAGAGGTCAGGAGAGAGAAAAGACAGTTAACACTATGATCTGTGGACAACTCTCAGGTTTTCACAATTACAACCAAAGCCACAGAATCCTCCCCAAAGTCACATGTGAAATTAAAATCATAGCCTGAGAAGGGTTCAGACAAGCATCTACACCCAAGGCAGCAAGTGTGACATTAAGATGTTTGGAGTAACTGAGCATATTCAGGTCTACTTCAGCTTCCTTGCAGTTTATCTTCAAAAATGCCTATCAAACTGCCACGTTAAACCCAAAGGCACAAAAGAGTTGGGATTATAATTTGGCAATTGAAGTTGGGTAGCAGGTCTTCTATGTGTACTACTGCACAACTGGCATACACTTCCCCATTTTTTAGGTTTGGGATTCTGCGGGCAGCAAGCTGTTCAATAACCCCCCCAAAATTAGTTATGTCACACCAATCATGCTTGCAGCTGGTGACTTCAGCATAAGGAAGAGATTGTGGGAAAGTTGGGTTAAGAGGATGAACCTTAATGGGAGCTGGAGGGATTAATTAAGATTTGTGGAAGTGCTTTCTCTCTGATCCTAACAAATACTTCTCAAGGGGAGAAGAATTTTAAATGTATGGGGAGAGGGGGGCTTAACTACTTCAAATATTCTTGAATAAGTAAAGGAGTGCAACTGGGACAAGAAAATATGTGCTCTCAGTCTACCTGCTACAGCACCATGCACATGATTTTTTGCACATTTTTTCTGCCTATCTGGGAGCTTTCCCTAGGTATGCAGAACCCCCTCCTACTCAATCTGCGGAGAGCTCAATTTTGCTGCCCTGTGGATAGGCAAAGTGCCTTTAGCCAAATGAATCTCAAAACTAATTTGAAGTTTTTTAAAAAAAAATTGGCTCCAATCAAATGATTCAAATGAATGTGCAAGCTTAACTCTCTCATGGACTGTGGCCTTTTACTTTCTCATCACTGCAACGCAAAAAGGGTTTTAAAGTTATAGTCATAAACATGGGAGCGTTTTTAAATATGCCATGTCACAGGGCACATCTAAATTGAGAGGCCATGCAAGCTCTGGACCAGTGCCTAGATGAGAGGGCCAAATTTTCTCTAAATTCTGGCAAGACAGACATTTGGGCCAGTGACCTGCATTCGATGGGGTTTTACTCCCCTTGAAAAACTAGGTTTGTAGTCTGGGGATGCTCCTGGATCCACCTTTTTTCTACAGGCCCAGGTGACCTCACTGACTAAGACTGCCTTTTAAAGGTAAAGGGACCCCTGACCATTAGGTCCAGTCGTGACCGACTCTGGGGTTGCGGTGCTCATCTCGCTTTATTGGCCGAGGGAGCTGGCGTACAGCTTCTGGGTCATGTGGCCAGCATGACTAAGCCGCTTCTGGTGAACCAGAGCAGCGCACGGAAACACCGTTTACCTTCCCGCTGGAGTGGTACCTATTGATTTACTTGCACTTTGTGCTTTCGAACGGCTAGGTTGGCAGGAGCTGGGACTGAACAACAGGAGCTCACCCTGTCACGGGGATTCGAACCGCCAGCCTTCTGATAGGCAAGCCCTAGGCTCTGTGGTTTAACCTACAGCACCACCTGCGTCCCAGGATTGCCTTTTACTGGCTGATAAAGACAGTTATGATCATTCTGGACCACGATAGCTTGACCACTGTCACCCATGTGCTGGTAAACTCCAGGCTGGATGTCTACAACATGCTCTATGTGGGGCTGCCTTAAAGTTGGTCCAAAAGCCGCAGGTGGTACAAAATGTGGCAGGTCAACGGCTCACTGGGGCAGGAGAGTGCCAACACATTATCCTGCAATAAATAACTGCATTGGCTGTCACTTGGCTACCAGGCTAACTTCAAGGCACTGGTTTTAACATATCAAACCCCATACAGCTTGGACCAGGATTCCTAAAATATCATTTCATCAATCACTATGCTCTGCAGAAACCATCTTATTCAGAGTTCTGACACCTACCCTTTGGAATCCCCTCCCTTTAAATACTATGTTGTGTTTTCAGTGCCTACTGAAGACCTTCCTCTTCCCAGCAGCCTTTTAAGTAGAGATCTTTCCCAGTTTTTCATCTGCATTGGAACTGTTTCTGAGATGTTTTATTATCACTTGTTTTTTGCCACTGTGGGCTCTTTTGGGAGGAAGGGCAGAATATAAACTGATTAAATAAATAAAAACAGCTGCACATATGGGTCTTGGCACCATTGGAAGTCAGTCGCTTCTAGTGCCCATCATAGCTACTCTTTAGGTAGACACTGTGACAGCCTCTTTACCCTTAAAAAACTTGATAAAGCTATAATGCAAACTGGCACATGGTTCCCTTAAGGTTAGAGGAAGTCCCTTTTTTAAAAATCTGATGGAATGCTTAAAGTACTATTATAAGTAAGAGTTTATTACGGCAAACTGGGCAAAATTGGCATTGCTGTCCATTGCCAAGTAACAGATGCTGGTTAAGCTGCTGTAGCCACTATTAGCACTGCAGCGGCTAAAGTCTATCCACAGCTTGAACAGCAGACAGAAAGAAAATTTAATTTTGAAGCAAAAATTCACAAGCACCATACACTAAAATGATAAAAACCATAATTTAAAAACACTACATATAAACTGTAAGCAAAAAATACAAAGCGGGGGGGGAGAGAGAGAGAGAGAGACCAGCATAAAATATAGGTTTAAGGAAAGTCTTCTGCTTGGATCAGCAAACTAGTTTAGACAGGAGCACTTACTTGATTGTCTGAAGAAACCTCACTCTGTCATTGATTTCATCTGGAATCTTACTGAGAATCTGTTTAAGTGCTCGTGCCTTTTCATTTAAGTCTTGGAATTCTGGCTCTGGCCTTTCAATCATATACTCTGGAGGGGGTGAGAGAGAGAAAGAAATTGGCTATTTACTGCAATAAGATTAGTTTTCTTTTTCAGTGGGGATTTGAGCCTGGGTCTCCCCAAAAACCACACCAATGCACAATGCACATGGTGGGCAAGAACTGAACTATGAACCCACCCGGTTTTCCATCTTCAGTGTAAGACAATGTAGGTAACTGAAGTCCTAAGACATGTGCCTGACTGCCTGAAGGATGCTTGAGGGACATGCCAAAGCAGGATAAGCAAATGGTGCTCTAGGTGTATGAGGGGTATTTCAGAGCCAGTAAACAGAACAAAGTCCTGGTTTTGCATTCAAACTGCACTTCTGTTGAACTCACAATTATTTTTCATCTCTTTAAAAAAAAATAAAAAACACATTTCATGATAGAGTAGTTTTAATCAGCACAATCACAGAAGTTTAGCAGAAATACCTTCTACATCGTCAGCTGCCATGCGCAGGAGAGACTCAGTAAAGTTAACTTCAACACTTTTTTTCTCCAAAATTTTTATGATGATATCTTGTGTGAGACCTGGATTTTCCTTCTCAGCCTGCATTTCAAATAAGTTTTATTTATTTAGTACACCAACAGTCAATTTGCACGCAGTAAAAGATATCCAAGAATCACTACGGGTTCTAAATTCAAAATTATGTTTTTAAAAGCTAACCAAGCAGCACTGCATCATAATAAACATCCAGTTCTGCACCACCATTTTCTCCTTGAAAGGAAGACCTATATTTCTTGGACTGCATCAACATTTTTCATTTGTAACTTTGCCCAGTAAGCCATTTCATTTATTTCTGTGCAACATTTATTTCTATGCACTATAACAACCTTTCTTCTTCTTTTTAACCCAACTGAAATTAAGGGACAGACTTATTTACATGATTACATTTAAGTCCCTACACCATTATAGACTGCACAGAATGAGGTACGTTCAACTTATCTTCATAGCTCTTATCTTTAGATACACCAGAATAACTTTTTCAACAGCTAGCAATGTGCATATCTTTTAACAGTAACAGGAGATAATGAACTCCACAGAGGGTAAAAAGGAGCTGAAAAACCTCACATTTCCTACATCCCATGTCTTACACTTTCCTCAGAGTGCTTTTACAGTATTGATTTTTTAGCTTTTTACAGAGGATATAACATGAAGTAGTAACAGTCAACCACCACAGTAATGACTATACAAACTATGAAGTAAGATTGATACCTTCTGCTCCACACACCTATGCCCAAATTCCTCTCAATTATAAACAAGGAAATCTGCACTCCCACTTCACATGCTTCTTTCTCAGAACAGAATCTAAAGGTAAACTCCAAATCCCAGACCAGAGACAGGCTATCCTAGGCCACAAAGACTGTATTGATCTTCTGTCCCTCCCTAACCCAGTCCACCAGGCTAAAGGAATGGGACACCATCTACTGCATCACCAAAAGAGGACTGCTAAGGAGACGTCACCAAGTGCCCTTTCCCCTTTTACACTGGGAGGCCCCGCCACTTCAGAAGCCCAAGACTGAATGAATTTGTTGGTTTTAAAGTGGTGTGCAAAATCAGGGATGATTCACACCCCGGCCAGCACCTCTTTAATCTTCTACCCTTGGGCAGGAGATATAGAAGTATAATCAGTCGTACCAACAGGCTAAAAAACAGTTGATATCAGTGGGCTGTTAGGCTGCTGAATGGAAAATAATATAGTGCAACTGACTTTCGGGGTTGGTGTGTTGTGCGACAAGCACACAGAGTGCAATGAGATTGAGTGTTTGTGGGGAGGGGAGGCTCGGTTAATTTTATTGTACACAGGTTGTACATTGACAATAAAAGTATATTATTATTATTATTATTATTATTATTATTATTATTAAAATGTGCTTGGGAAGTAGCTCTCATACAAGCCAAACTGCAGCATGCAAGTCGTTGCTTCCTGAACCAGCAGCCCCCCTACCCCCACGCTAGATGGAGATGCCCAAAGGACCTCTGTAGCATTAGCTTAACAGAAAGATGCCTGCCCAACCATAAGGGAAGATTCCAAAAACTCCCCAGACAGCTTATTCATTGCTCATCTACTCTTATGGGCCACAATCCAGAGAACCAGATTGCTAAATGTGTCTGCTCAGTGTGTCTCTTGATATTGTTTGCCTTTATACAGCGGCCTCCCATGTTGCATGGCAAGCCTTTCAAGAAATTAAGGGGACTTTCAAAAAGCAATTTGCAATGCAGCATGGGAGAAAGTGTACTTGTTTGAAGGGGGAAATTTCTAAGTGCCAACTGGGTTTGTGAAATCTTTTGAGGGCAAATGCTGAAGCTTCTAGATTCATGTTCTCGATGTTGAACATAAAACCTTCCTCATTGAAGGATAAGAATATAGCTTCTTTTCCTACTGGATGAATTTTCTTAAAGCATTTCAGAGTGTCAACAAAGCCCCATAACCAGCTGTTTCCTAAACTAAAGTTAGCTAGTTAACAAGACTGCTTTACATCTTTTGCTTAAAGATACAATTTTCCCAGGTACACACTTGAGTCTTCTAAGTTGCCAAAATTTCTTCTTGAACCATGGCACACAAAAAGGAGTATAGTACTTTCAAAGCAAATTCTACTAATGCCATATCAAGAAGTATTTTAGTTCCTTGTCCCTGGAAACCAAGCATTTCAGAAGCCGTACTATCTCTACCAAAAACAAAAAAATGTTGGGAGTGAAGTTGCTTAAGCTGGTGCAGTTATGCTTCAGTAATTCATGCCCGCTTAGTGACAGAAGGTAGAAGAAAAAGCACTGAGCTTACATCCTGTCGAAGTTAAGCTGTACTCGTAGACAAGAAATGGGACAATCTGAACATAAACCATACAATTTGGCAGTATTTTTTTTATAGGGCCAGAAATTTAACCATAACTTCTTATCCATAAATAAATCCCACTTCTACTAGAAGAAAAAATGTGCAACTGATTTACAAAGAGTGAAATTGTGCTCATTCAAAATACACGGCTGTAAGTGACAAGCCAAAAGCTTGCGGCAAAAGAGCACTGCTAATTGAAGTTTACAATACTGATTAACAAATAATTTTGATATGAAGTGTTTAAACTATGACTATATTCCATTTTACGCATTTGCTAGAGGAATGATTGGTTTTCAAATAACAAAATCTAAATAATTTTATTTGAGACACTTGCAGTTCTTTTAAATAGTGGCCAAGGTCGCAGCCCCACAAAATATAAAGCCATGCTTCCTAATTTCTTTGGTTCAAGCAGCAACTGCCCCAGGAACTAGAATGAGTGGGAAAACTCATTGGACTTCCCACCATGCTCTTTGTGCTCTAGCCCAAAGAAGAAAACAGATACCAAGGGATAATCACAGCTGCATTTCTAGGCTCTTTAAGAAACACAGCCCAATGAATGCCACAGCAGTCTTTCCAAAGGGTGGGAAGCAAAGCTGGACTAATTCCAACTCACTTCTCAGACCTCAAAACCAAAGCCAACAACAGGGTTAGCACTGCATGGCTATCTCTGCTATATCTCCTTTAAAGTAGTGTGAGAGGGAACCATGTTAAGCCTTTTGCGACCAGGGAAACAATACACTAAATGACAGGAAGAGGAGAGAGCATGAATAGGACCAGGTTTGAAATGGGAGACTGGCATATCAAGCTCAGAGAAAGGGAGCAGAATCTCCTTAAATGTCTGCAAATCTGGAATACATCACCAATGCCATAGGGCATAGGCATTTAACTTATGAAGTTAGACCAAATCAGGGATCCAAACTGCAGGAAAGAAGATTCCACCTAAACATTAGGAAGAACTTCCTGACAGTAAGAGCTGTTCGACAGTGGAATTTGCTGCCAAGGAGTGTGGTGGAGTCTCCTTCTTTGGAGGTCTTTAAGCAGAGGCTTGACAACCATATGTCAGGAGTGCTCTGATGGTGTTTCCTGCTTGGTAGGGGGTTGGACTCGATGGCCCTTGTGGTCTCTTCCAACTCTATGATTCTATGATTCTAGGGTATCTAGCCCAATACTTCTACTCTAGAAGATCTTCAATGTCTCTGCAAAGGTCATTCACAATTCCTACCAAAGATACCAGAATTTAACTAGGACCTTTAGCATGCAAAGCAGATGCTTCACATCCGAGCTATAGCCAAACAGCAGATAGCATTCTGCCTGTCTCAACCAGATGCATGCTAATTAGTGCAGGAAATGGGGATTTGTTTTGGGTCCCTAGGGAGAAGAAAAGTAATGGATCAGGACAGAACAGGACCAGTAGCTAAATCCGGTATGCAGTTAATCCAATTTTTACATTGCTGTATGAAGCTCATGTACAAATACACACAATGTTAATTATTCTTACCTTAATAAAAGCTGCTCTCAGTGTCTGAGCTGCAGATAAATTTACTCGTTCTAGCTGCAAGGTGGAGTTAAAAGTAAATTGTTATACTAGTATAAAACATGCAAAACAAAAAACACTTTGCCTTATGAAACTCCACTTCCAGATTTTCTGTCAACTTACTTAAGCTGATTCTATATTTCAGAGTAGCAGGCACCACCTCTCAGCTCAAAATTAAGGGTTCACACAGCCACTTACAAGCATAAAATTAGATAACATGGTGATTTTTTGCTCTCTATATTCACATGGCAAAATGGTTCTGTGAATGGAGCAAAGACCATTTTACTGGTTATCTGGTAGAATTTGACAGCTGGTGGAGAACCATTTCCACAACGGCCAAGGTTTTGACTAACATACAGCCAGGGGTGGTGCAGTGATGCGTTGCAACAATCCATTCATAGGACAGACAAAAAAAGGACTCCTAAAGATTTACAGTTGTGTTTAACAGACTGAAGGGTGACAACTGGAACATAGCTTATTATAGACAGACAGAATGAGATGCTTATACTTCCAAGGAGTGAGTAATAATTGCAAAGATAATTTAATATTTATATATGATTTTTTAAAATGCACACCAGAGAAGGGCTGTTCCCTTGCATACTTAAACAAAAAAAAAGTTCCAGCTTTCTGGATCAGCAAATATTTCTGGATTTTACCATTTTAAAACAGGTCAATTCTGTGAAACTGCAGAAACACAATACAAGACTTTCTGCCATCTCTGTGGCTGCCTAAAACCTGGATACTAATTAAAACCAACTGAGTTTACATTTCAGAAACTTGCATATGCTGAGAAGTATCTTGAGAGCATATAAGTCCTGAAAAGAATGACAGAATTAAGAAACAAACTGGGGCCAAAAAAGTTAAGGTTATAGATATTGATTTCATGGAAATAAGCCAAGCCAAAGAAAGATAGAAAGCAGGACTCATTAGTGCAGTTTGTAAAGACTTGGTAGAAAACGTTAGCTTACCAAGTATAAACAGTGTTAGGGTATCCTCTAACCTCCTGCTTCCCAAACAATGTAATATATAGAAAATCAACTAGAAGGCATGTTACCTCATTAAAGACAGGATACATAACAGCATAGAGAGGCATGGAAACCATAGAAGTGGTCTCTGCTTCATTCTTCATCTCTTCCATTGTCATCCTCATTCAAAGACCCACTCTTGAAGAAAATGGCTATCAAAGCAATGGACTTCTCATTCAATGACGTGTTTCTTCTTTCTTCTAGTTGTTTCAGAATGCTTAGAGCACTTTAAAAAACTACCCTGGAAGGCAGAGAGAGAGAGAGAAAAGGTTTCATTATGATCAGTATCACTTTTCAGACAAGAAGTACTACCAAAAATGTAATGCAGTACATTCAGTACTGCCCCAATAAGCTCAGTTCCCTTCTAATCAAAGTTCAAATGTGCTGCAGGTTAGCTGATGATCTGTATGCAATTAATGCAGTTCTTGAGGATTTATCACAAGTTCTCACTTCAGCCACTTTCTTGAAAAGAGCAATGAAAATGAGAAATGATGTCTTTAAAATGCTAAAGGTCAATACTATTTTTACAATTTATACAGTAAGCGTTCATCAGCGCTAGCAAAGTTAGTCATACATCCAACAGTGACTTGCCTGGAAAGTGATCGAAGAGACCCAAAATAGCAAGTAACATGTAAGCTGTATGTATGCCAGCATAATGTCATCTGCAAAGGTAATAGCCGATGGTCGATTTAATAAATTTACTGTATAGGTATGGCTATGCTGTAATAGGTTTAAAATGTACAAAAAGCTACACAAACCTCTATGCTTAGGTTGCTTTAAAACAAACAAGAGTCTCAAGCTCTGTTTTCATAAGGGTGTGCCAGCAACTGTTAGCTCAATGGAAAATAATGGTTCATGAAACCAAATCTGGTTTAAGATCCTCCACCCTGCCCAGCCCAGCCCAGCCCAGCCCAGAGAACAGTGGACCTGAATTTCAAGTATTGGTAAGGAATTACTCCTATTTCACGGAGGATATGAAAAACTATGCTGGGAAAGCATTAACCAAGTGTATGCCTAAAAAATTGATCTTAACAATTAAGTATGCCAACTCTGACACATCTGAAATATTTTTTCATCCTCATGAGAAGTTTGTGGAGGACATATATGTTTCAAAATATCTATTAAATGGATTTTAATAATATGACAGGTAAAATTAATCTAGTCCATTGGTCTTCAACCAGTGACCCAGGCAACACAAGCGGGTTGCCTTCAACCCAAAGTGAGTCAAAAAGCAACACAATCACTTTTTAAGGTTATCTGTTAAACTGATAAGAGAAAAAGCAAGGAAGAATCATAGAATTGTAGAGTTGGAAGGGACTCTGAGGATCATCTAGTCCAACCACTGTTCAAAATCCCGCAGGCCGAAGACACGTTTTGTGACTGGCATGGGTCCAATTGTGACTATGTGGAGATCTCTGGATGCCAGGTTGGCAACTGACATCTCCAGCTGGCTGGCCCCTCCAGCTTTTTTAAGCAGGTAAGCAGAAGAGCTTATTTATTGCATTTATATCCCATCCTTTTCTCCATGGACTACAGTATATGTTTTCCTCCCCATCTCAGTTAATACCTACAATGTCCCTGTGAAGTAGGCTAAGAGGCTGTGACTGGACCAAGGTCACCCAGTGAGTTTTATGACTTGAGTGGGGATTTGAACCCTGATTTCCCAGGTCCTAGTTTGACATTCTAATCACTATATCACACTGGCTTCCTAGAATACTGCTATGTGAGAGCTGTATAAATTAAGTACCGGTAAATAAATATGGGTAAAGCAAATCTGAATTCTTTTCCTTTAAGCTTGAATTTGTTTTATTCTGGATTGTTTTATTTGGTGTTTTAATGTGCTGTAAACTGTTTTGAGATTTTTTTTGTTTAAAATATAAACCCATATAGAAATAAGTAATAATGATAATAATTCCCACAGCAAAAAGAAAGGCACCTAAACATTCCATTGTAGCAACTGTAACCTAGGTTTAAGATGCCATTTGGAAATTGGCTTATATATGCGTTGTAACACCGAGTCCAACCCCCTGCATTGCAGGAATATGCAGCTGTCCTGTATGGTTACTGAACCTGCAACCTTGTTGTTATCAGCACCACACTCTAATCAACTGAGCTATTCAGTGGTACTGTGGAAACTGTGAGCAAAGATGGAAAGTAAGGGGGAATGAAGGGAGAAAGGGCAAAAGAAAGATTCAAAGTTTCCTAGATTTCAAGATGGACTAAAGGAGAGTGCCGAGTCTGAAAAGGTTGGAAATTACTGCTCCAGCTTCTACCAAATCACTTTATGATCCTGTCTCATACAAAAGCTAACTTCCATTATCCATGCATTGCCTCAGTCAAGAGCTCCTCTCTTATTTCCTTCACCTTTGAGTATAAAAACTCATTTTGAGGTTAATGTTAGCTGCACAGCCTCTAGAATGTCAGGTTCATCTAATAAGGTATTGAACAACTACATTCACTCACCCAAGCATGAGTAAATGGGTAGGAAAATGGGGAGGGGGAGAGAGTTTAAAGGGATGCACATTGGACCAAAAATATTTCACATATTTCACATATATGCTCATGGGGTTTAATGGCCAGCAACAAGTCCTTGGAGTCACAGTGGATAATTCAGTGAATATGTTAATCCAATGTACAGAAGCTGTGAAAACGACAAATTCCATTATAGGGATCATTAGGAAAGGAATTGAAAACAAAATTGCAAATATCACAATGCCAATTTACAAATCTATGGAGTGATCACACTTGATGTAATACGCAGAGTTCTGGTTACCTCATCTCAAAAAGGCAATTGTAAAGATGGAAAAGGCTCAGAAAAAGACAAGCAAAATGATCAAAGGGGTGGAACAACTTCTATGAGGAAAGGGGCTTTTTTAGTTTAAGGGGGAAAGTGAGTAAGCGGAGATTTGGTAGCAGCGCATAAAATTATGCATGATGCAAATAAAGTAGACAGAGCAAAGTTTTTCATCCTCTCTCATAACACTAGAACTCAGGGACATCCAATGAAGCTGAACACTGGAAGATTCAGGACAAAAGAAAGTACTTCTTCACACAGCACATAGCCAGATGAGAGGGATGATATTATTATATTATTATTATTATTACAGTTAAACTCTAGAGTTTTCACCCACAAGTAGTAGTGATGGTCACCAACTTGGATGGCTTTAAAAGAGGATTAGACAAATTCATGTAGGTTAAGCCTATCAAGGGCTACTAGCTACAATGGCTATGTTCTACATCCACTGTCAAAGGAGCATGCCAGTTGCTGTGAATCACAAGTGGGGATTGTTATACTCTGCTTCTGCTTGTCTGCTTCCCATAGGGATCAGCTTAACTACTTTGAGAGCAGGATGCAGGACTAGATGGACCACTTGCAGGCTCTTCTTATGAGACATGAGGATAACCAACTCCACAAGTACTGCCTGCAAGGCTGGTTTTATCTAACCTCATGCTGAATTCAGAATTTCCCTAGCAAAGAAAGGTTAAGTTTTGAAGAAGGAAGATGACATCTGTTTAGCTACACTGCAGTAAATTTACTGGTTTACAGACAAAAAGCTTAGGGGAAGCTACAGCAAGGCAATTAACCTTGACCAATTTTCTAATGTATATTCTCTCAGCATGCAAGCCAAATAGAAAAGCAAATAGAAGCTGGCAGCTGTGTATTTGGCCAAAGTACAAACATACTGCCAAGCCAAGTTGGCGTACACTATTTCTACACTTAGCTTTTTACAGAAATTAACACTCATGCTTTAGAAGAGAGTGCAGCCTCCAGTCAGGATTTCTGAAAATAGCTGAAACTGGATTTCAAAAGAACATTTTGGGCTAATGAAATGTTCACCATCTTCTGCTCCCAATAAACTCTCAGGTGCCACAAAGTGCAATTACATAGATGTGCACCAACATATAACAAACCTGTGTTTTTTCACCCCAATGGTAAAAGCAGTTAACACACTGCTGTAATGCACTGCAAATACCTGACAGCCAGTAGTGCACAGAGCTAGTAATAATAACAAATTCAGGTATTGGGCATCATCATCAGCCAATATTTAGGCACCTTGGCATTGGAAGAGCCTGGAATTTTTCCAGGACCAAACAGAAACATTAGCAACACATAAGCATATGAGAGCCCAAATTAATTTGTCTTACTTCTGTATTCAACTCAAATTTCAGGTATGCTTTCAGAGCTGAAACCATTTCATACTGAGAGCACCAGACAAAATTATGAGCCAGTGTGAGTCTTGAACAGAGCTAAATTTTCAGTTCTCAAGTACCAGCATCAAAAATCTAGGTGTGTAGGATTTTATCAGATCCCAAATTTTGAAGGGGAATATAATTAAATTAGATGAAGAATGAAATACTTCCCTGCTGGTTTGTTCTATCTGTTGGGGAGATACAGCAGTGCTTGGAGAGGACAGAGACAGGACTCTTAAAGGAAACTAACAATTATCCTAAATGGAAACTCACATACAATTGTCCAAAAATAATCTAACTTTTACAATTTGCATACAATGCTCACTTGTACAAGTGTTCAATATATGGCAACTTCTTCAGTGCATACATAGTCATAATATTCAGCATTTCTCTACATAATTATTTTGACCTAGTTTACCTTGATATGCCACAGGGGAAACTGCTATTAAGAACTACCTGCTCTTAATAAAGTCTATGAGAAGATTTTCATTCCAGAAGAGAGCCTGTTCTCTAAGTCTTGAAATTTCAGTCCCACAGTTACTAACACCTTTCTTTGAGCTCTTTATGGAGTTACCTGCTTTTTTAAAAAATTAACTCTTATTATTTTATCTTATCATGATGACTAATGACTTACCAAACCCAGGGCAGGTACTGCCAAACCAAATCAGATCACAAGGCAGTTTACCACTTCTAATAGTAGCTAATTACAGCTGCTTAAGGGGGAAATGGGGCCCGTCAACCTGGGAAGGTAGCTTATCTGGAAGAAGAAACTCTGATCCTAAAGCTCTGCTGACTTGCGGCTATACTCATGCGTGAGGAAAAACCTGTACTCGCTGCCTTTCAGGACACCTTTGAGAGAAGAAAAGGCTAAGGAGTAAACCCTATACAAATCTGGAGTGGAGTCCCTAAGCTGGTTGGGAGGAGTCCTGTACTCTTTCCTTCTGGCAACTCCTGCAGCCAAGCTGGTGCCAAATGTTTTGCTCTGCTTTCCTTTGGACCACATCAGTGAAGCACCAGGTGAAAATGTTCATCTTTAACCAGGCATTTGGTTGATTGTCATCCAATGCCCTTTTAAAAATGTGGGGTTGGGGGGGGGGCTTGTTTGTTTTTATTTTGATTGTGTATTCTGTTTTTATATTGTGATTTAATCCTGTGAACTGCCCTCCGGATGCAGGGTGAAATATAAATTTAATAAATAATAATAATCTGGGCAGCCCAGGACCTCCAACCACATTGCCCAGGCCTGCGCCCTGGGGAGGTCACCTGGGTGCTGCTAATGCAGCAAAAACAATGCGGGAGGCAGCACATACGAGTTGCCTGTCTCTGTAGCCACAGCAGGAGCTGCGATTTTCCAGCTGCCTGGTTTAAGCCCTGAAGTAGCAGTCCATTGCCCAAGACAGACAGATGCGAACAACAGTTGCTTAGGAGGTGGTGGCAGAAATGTTTTCAGCACCATTTAGACATCAGTAAGTAACCTTCACCCATTCTTCTGTGCTTATCTATAAAACTATTTAGTGTTTTTTGGGAGAGAAGTGCTGGCCAAACATCATGAATTTAACAGAATGGCCCTCCATATTTGATTTTTAAGCACAATCCAGGATGTCCGTGTTGACCTTTACAGTGCTAGACTCACTTACCATGGAAGATGGCTACCTAACTGCTGCAGAACACTATCTGCTAATGATGTGCTACAGTCTGTGGCAAGAACAAGAAGTTTACATGGAGAACAACATTATCATTACTGTCACTTAATTCTACAACTTCCTACCCTTGGAGTCTGTCAAAGTTTAAGAACATTTCAGCAGTGATACAAAAACAGTAAACTGTTTAAGTGTCTGATGGTCTGAAATAAGCATGTTTATTTAAAGGCTAACACTTTTCTCTCTCAAAATACTAGTAAGCAAGCTGCCATGGTTTAGAAACAAGCAACAATACATTTTGAAGGAAAATAGCTTTTCTAACCAATTTTCGCTTCTGCAAGTACATCACTTATTTGCTTACCCATTATTTTAAAATTCTATATAAATATAACAGATTAGTCACTATAATTAGATTAGATTTCAATTAAAAAACTAATAAATAGGTCTAGGGTTTTCATTAAGGGCAGTTCCAAATGACAAGTTTCCTGGTGCACAAACACAGAGCTCTTCTTCATTTGTTATGAAGAATCCAGGCACCTTTCTTCAATGTTTTTTCTTTATTAAAAAATTTTCACAGCGGACAATCATATGGCAAGTTCCATCAGGACAGGCAGCTTAGGATGCAATGGATCTGTTTCAGCTAGTGTTAAGCCCCCAATCCCAGCTCGGCCAAATATGCGCAGGTGTAATTTGTTCTTCCTAACTGAACTGAAGCTATCTGAGCCAAGGCCAGTGTAAGTCCTCAAAAGGGGGCATTCCAACGGCGGGACTGGGGCAGGGGAGAATGGATTTAGGCTGGATCATAAGTTCAGTCATATGACCTGGGAACCCAACACAGAACTCTAATTTAAAGGATCATTCTCTCCCTCCGCCAAGCTTAGACAGAGCTGCGTCAGCCCCACTGATGACCAGGGTTTGGATTTGGTGTAACTTTCTGCTGACTTAACTCATACTGGCTTGCTTTCCATCAGTTTCTTGTACATAGGATTGCTCACTGTCACATTGCAATATAAATTTTCCCAACTATATGAACATTTCCAAACAAAATTAGTGTTTGTATTATTGGGCACTGCACTTTCCAGAGCAGAGACAATATTATTCTGGCACTTGGGGAAATGCCATTCTTTCACCAACTAGTGCAGCTTTTAAAACAGAGCATCTTGCGTATAATGTGGAAGCATAAGGATCACAAGCCACTTCTTGAACCTATCAGTAAAAAGTAATACAATTCATTACTTCTGCTCCTCCACCATATCTGCACCTATTTTGTGTATCTTTAAAGTTTAATTATAAAAAATAATGAATACTACCAGGAAGACTACCTAAACCTCAAAAAGTATAATTACATGGACATTCTGAATGGTGTGGGATTACCATGCATCTGTGACCCTAAAGATGACTAGCAACAGCAGGAGTGTTAGAAACTCAAGATACATGAGCTAGGAGCCAAATGGCTCCTTAAACTCGGGTTTCAGTCGCCAAAATGGAATGTCTGGTTGACATTTTTGAGCAAGACACCTCTAAAGTCTTATGTTTCAAATGAAGTACTTATTGTCATTGATTCTCGGTTAAATATCTGGCTAATTCAGATGACAACTTTGAGCTAGGTTGAAAGTTTTGAGAACTTAGAGAAGAAAAGTCACTTGATCCAGGGACAGTCCACATATATTGCCCCATTCCAACCTCTTTTTCTCAATGGTGACTGATCCTGCTCAGGCTCCATTGAAAAAGCATTTTTATTCCAGAAATTCATTCCGACTGTGCAGATACAATATAACTGAAAGAATTCTACAGGATGTGTTGGTAGTATGTGTGAACATTCCAGATCCAATGATCCCCAGACATGTACTTCCAGATGTAGGACATGTCAGGCACCATCCTGGCACCTAGGCATCTTCACTTGGTCACAAGTGGTCAATTGCCCAGGTGCAAAATGTGTCTGGTGCCTGGCTAATTTTGAACAATGATAAGTAATGTTCTAATGGGAAAAGCAACATTTTGCTAATGTATGTTAAATGTTTTTTTTTAAAAAAAACACCTCAAAAAGAAGGTACGTCAGATAGTAAACAGCTTTGTACCTGGCTATTTCTGTAGTCTTCATTAACTTATAAAAACTGAAAGAACATTCAAATCCATATGACATGGATCAGTTTCATTTTCTGTTTTTCAGATGCATTATGAGATAAACAGCCCATAAAAGAATCCAGGCGACTCAAAAGATCCAGGAACTGCCACTATCAACTGTATAAACACAAGAGTTTCACATAAATGAGTGTTAAGCCAACAAAGGCTTCAAATGGAATGAGCACCATTACTACACACTAGCTACTGTCATTAGATTAATCTCTCTTTACCATGAAGCAATACACTAAAGATCAGCACCTCTTTTTAAGAATCCTACCTCTAGACTTCAAGACTGCCTGCCTCACAATTTCAGTATACAGTGGTATCTCTGGGTACGAACGCTTCAGGTTACGAGCTCCGCTAACCCGGAAGTAGCTGCTCCTGGTTGCAAACTTTGCCCCAGGATGCAAATGGAAATAGCGTGCCGGAGGTGCGCACACAGCAGGAGGCCCTATTAGCGAAAGCGCACCTCAGGATAAGAATGGTTTCAGCTTAAGAATGGACCTCCGGAATGAATTAAGTTCGTAACCAGAGGTACCACTGTTCAGTATTTACTGCCTGGCGTTTGTCACCAAACAGCCCTGTTCCCTGGCCATGTTAGAAAAATGGTCTCTAAAATTCTCCAAATCTCAGGATTCCAAGGCTGCTCAGCCTGGTCACATCAAGATGGAGACATGTATACCCCTCTTGCCTTCTCCAGCTAAAAAATGGGAGCTTTGGTTCAAAAGGCAGAGGACCTATGAATAACAATTTGTCTTTGACAGCAACCTGCATGCTCAGTTCAATGACTCCAAAGCAAACTCTTTAGCTACTGTACTCACTCTTCTTGCCTTCATTCTACCAACCCTCACAGTACTTCCAAGCCACATGACAACGTAGTATAACCTAATAAACAAAATAACTAAGCTATGCCCAGTGATGTGCGGTGGAAAATTTCCGAATTGGAAAGATTTTCTAAGTTTTATTTTTCCACAACTTTTCCTCCCCATTTCATAAATTCCTTTGTGACAACGAATCATAGAATTGGAAGTGACCCCAAGGGTCATCTAGTCTAACCCCCTGCAATTTAGGAATCTCAACTGGATCATACATGACAGATGGCCATCCAAACTTTGCTTAAAAACCTCCAAGGAAGGAGAGTGAGTGGATAACACACTACATGTGCAGTATTAGGTAAACTTGACCACTTCAAAGTCTTCAGCTTTGTTTACTAAATATAAGCAAAATAAACATGCAAAGGTAGATCATTCTCTAGGTTATCCCAAATCTTAGCAATAAAGATGGAACATTTTGAATGGAAATTATTCTATGCAAGTTATCCTAATATGCCAAGGATTTCCCCCCCAAAAAGTACTCCCTCTAACTGCCTATACCTATTCTATTACCACCCCACTCAAGAATCCAACTCCACCCTCTGTTATCCATGCAAGAGAATGCAACAACTGCCCTGGCTATATCAGAAGAAGAAGAAGAAGAAGAGTTTGGATTTGATATCCCGCCTTTCACTCCCTTTTAAGGAGTCTCAAAGCGGCTAACATTCTCCTTTCCCTTCCTCCCCCACAACAAACACTCTGTGAGGTGAGTGGGGCTGAGAGACTTCAAAGAAGTGTGACTGGCCCAAGGTCACCCAGCAGCTGCATGTGGAGGAGCGGAGACGCGAACCCGGTTCCCCAGATTACGTGACTACCACTCTTAACCACTACACCACACTGGCTCTCAGTGTGAAGATCAGAGCAAAGGTCCCACCCAATCCAGCACTCTGTTGGAATCCCCTGCATCCAATGGCCCAAGAGTCCTCTTCATCAAACCTATTCCTCGAGCCCTCCACCAAGCCATCTATAACAAGCACATCAGCTCTCCACACTTGATAGATGGACGTGGGCATGCACATGTGTGGACACACAACAGCAACACCACTCCAGTGAAGTACCGGTCTACTGAAACAGATGAAAGCAGCAAAAACATACCTGGGCTACTTCCTGCTGCAGGCTGTATAATAATACAAAACTCTTGACCGAGCGCCTATCTATGAAAGCTACTCCTTGCATGCAGTAAACTGAGCACATATAGGAAATGAGCACCCAACTTTTTCCACGATATGCCAGCTTTCCTCCCCATGCCAGAAAGCATTAATAAAAGTAATAATAATAATAATAATAATAACAACAAGGCCCACCACATTACCACCTGCAACCTGAAGGGAGACAGTCTCTTTTCTTCTGCTATTTACACAAACCAAGCTTGTCTGGCCTATGCTGCTGCCCTCCTCTTTCGGCAGAGGGAGGAAAGCATTACTGTCCCCAACCCCCTGCAATATTATATTATTATTCAGCATAATTACTGGCGTAATTTAGACAAAATACCGTCAAGGGGGGGAATTATATTCATTGTATCTATCTGCAAACACACAGGACCCTCCCTTGCTTCAAGAGGCCTAAGGTCTCTCCCCCATCGAGACTGCTTCCTCTTCCCGGTTCTTCCCCCCACCCCACTTCTCTCTCTCCCTCCGACCTTCCCCGCCTACCCTTGATGTGTATTTGACCCCCCCCCCCCAGCACGAAAGCCACCCTAGCCCCAAATCCTCCCCAACGGGACACGCCATACCTCCCCGCTTCGCAGCGCTGGCACCTGCGCCCCCCGCCCCGTCCCTCGCCTCCCAGGGAGACACACCGGCCTGGCCTCTCCCGGCAAATCTCTTCCGCTTGGGAGACCTCGGGGCGGGGTCGGGGAGAGGCCCTGCCCCTCCGGGGAGAAGGCTGGCTGGGTGGGGGGACCTCTCCTGCTTGGGGTTCCTCCGAGCTGCGCCTGACGGGAAGCAACTAGGCCCCTCGCCGGCTCTAGCCCGGCCACGGGATTCTCCAAGGCCTCTTACGCCTCCGGGGCGGCGTAACCTCTGCGGCGCGGCTAGGCCCCGCGCAAACCTACCAGTGACCCCTGCGGACATTGCCGGCGCTAATGATAAGGGTAATAGGAATGGCTGAGGTAAACGACGACGACAACGGCGGTAAAGGCCGCCGGAGCCGCAGTAGTTAAAGCTCCTTACCTCCCCTCCCTGCCCCACCCGCCCCTCGAAGCCTTTTAGGGCTCCCGAGCGGGCTCCGCCGTCGCTGCTCCCGGAAGTACCAGCCGGAAAGGAAGCGCCCTCCTCCTCCTCCTCTCGCTAACCGCCGCCGCCGCCGCCGTTACCACACAACCAGGCGTTGTCCGGAACTAGCCGGCGACCGCGCGGGCCCATGGGACCTGTAGTCCGCTTCTCGGAAAGACTACAGCTCCCGAGAAGCATTGCGGGAGGGACGAAGCCAGGCGACGGAGGGGGGAAAAAGGGAGGCATGAGAGGGGCCAGGAGGAGGGTGGGAGAGCGAGCCAATCAGGGCGCGGGACTGGGGAAGGAGGCGTGGCGTTGACCATGTATGGGAAACAACGGGGCGGGGAAAAGGGGGAAACTATTCCAGGCGCTGAGAGACGAGAGAGAAACAACCCCGGAGGCGGTGCTCGCGCTCGCTTGCTGCTGCTGCTGCTGCGTTCGCTGCTCCGCTGAAAGGAGCTGCTGCTGCTGCTGCTGCTGCGGAGCGAGCCAGGGGTGCAGCCACACCTGCAACAGCTGCGTCGCCCGCATCGCCAGACCGGCTCTCAGGTAGGCGAGCGCGCCGACAGCAGCAGCAGCAACCCTGCTGCAGCCAGCGCCGCTTGTGCGGGGTGGAAGAAGCAGAGCTGGGCTATCTCTCTTTCTTAAATAGGATAGTTATTTTCAGCGCTTTTGAAAGAACGGCGCAAGGGGTTGCGTTTGGCGGTGTTCTCAAAAAGATTTTTTTTAAAAGGTCCCCTTGCTGCTCAAAAGAACGGCACGCTGCTCCTTTTTCTTTTATCGCGGATGCCAGATGTTTCAGGCAAACAACTTAAGCCACTTTCGATCTCTTAGGAAATGCCGCCTCGGTTTCGTAGACGCGGCTTGGCGAATCCCTCCGAGGCACTGATAAAGAGCCGCGGCTGTTTTCTTCCCTCTGGTGCCTAAGGAGGGTGTATATATATTCTTGTGTCCGCATATTAGGCAAACGAGACGCGTTTCCTCAGAAACAAAAGCCAAACTAAGCCCTGCGATCTTTTCTTTCTCTTTCTTTTCCTCATCGGGATTTTAGCCAATGCCCGATTTCTCTGAGTCGTTAGAGAAAATGCTCCTTTTACTCGAAGGGAGTCTCGTTTCCACCCATTGCCATTCTCCGTAAGCGGCGATTCACATGTGTGCTCTTTGCTGGGAGTCATTCAGACAATGACAATTTACTGTAAGAGATGTACAGAACTTTAAAATGTAACGCTGAGAAGTAGCATTTTAGTGTTCGTGGGTGCGTCTCTCTGAGTGTGACAGAGGCGCTATTATTGCTGCCTCTTAATATGTATCACCTTAGATTAGGCGCTCTTGATATTTGTTCTAGATGCTATCTGTGTTAATTTCACCCCTATCTCCTCCTACGATGCCTTCTGCTGCAAAGCATCAGGGTTTCTCTTAATGAACTGTTTTTGAAACATGTTGGACGTTTTCTATTGAATCTTTGTGTACAGTATATTGAATATCAGTCCAGTAAAAGTATCCCCAGCCTATAGGCATTGTATATTTTCATGTCTATTGATAAAAACTGAAATCGGTGGCAGTTTTGCCATTGACTTCAAGTGCATCATTGTTTAGAAGCTCTAGTAGCTGTTAAAAGAAGAAAATGAAAGTGGGTTCTCAAACTGTATATTAAACAATCTTACCAACAATAGAAAAGGAGGTGATGTAGTTATCTAGAGGGGGTGAATTATGCAGTTTTAACAAGCCATCTACATTTGGGTCTCCAGTACACTTAAGGTTATAATTCTCTGTACGCTGTCTTAGGAGTATGCCCCATTCAACACAGAGGGGTTTACTTCTGTGTAGAGACCTGGTTGTGTGCTGAGAAACTTGGATCTGCAGCCTAATTCTGGAAATGTTTACTCAGAAGAAGGCCCTTCTGAATTCATTGGGACATTCTTCTGGATAAGTGTGCAGAGATTTATTCCTATTAATCAGTGAGTCTGCTTTATATTATGCTTCCAATTATATAATCTGCATGTCTCTAGATGGTTGCTAATGCATGCCACTAGCAAATACGAGACCAATCTTTGATTAGAACTTTGGAAGTTTCACATTTCATGTGAAAAGTTGGTGTTTAAAATTAAGCCAGGGGAAAGAGAATCGGGAATCTTTCATACTAGTTGCATCAGATGATTGACCCTGTCAACCAGTGGTGATAATGGAGAACTACTCTGCAGAAAATCTGTGTTACCTTTGAAACTGCTGCCTTTGAAACTACTGCCTCTGTACAGTGCAAGTGAGACTTCAGCTATATTGGACAGCAGCATAGTGTGTTATCATTCATCACTTTTCCCCATTTGTCAAAGAGTAAGAAGCAAGAACATTATGAAATTCGTCTGAATGTTACGCCCTTTTAAGAAGAAGAAAAATCTCCTTAGCGTTCTAATCTTCACATTTTTTCCTTTCTTCCCATAGTTAATCACAGAGCGCTTCTCAGCATTGTGTTCTGTGATGCTACTTGTAGGCTAAAGGTGAAGTAATCCTATGACAGAGAATTGCAGACATTTCAAGTTTCCCAGCGTTGTGTTTTTCGGAACAGTCCATGAGATTATGAGAAGATTTCAAGTGTTGAGAGGAGCAGATGTTGACATTTTCTTAAGCTTGACAACTTACGCTTCCAAACTGGATTTAAGCCAAAATAATAATAGGAAACCAATGTCAGTAGCGCCTAGGTGAAGATAAAAGATTGACTAGGATTTTGTTTTGGAAGTTTCTGTTTTTTGTTGTTTTTTAAGGTGTAATCCTAAATGTGTTTACTTTGGGCAATGTCCTTATCCCAAACCATTGGTCCATCTAGTCCAGTATTTCTACACTGGAAGTAGCACTGAAAGGTTTCAGACACCTACCTGGTGATGCCAGTGATTGAACCTGTTACCTTCAGCTTGTGGAACAGATGTACCACTGAGCTACAGCCCTTCCACATAGTAAATAAGCTCAGATCAGTTCAGCAGAACTTATTCCCTTAGGATGCAGCCAATTTATATTCTGAAACCTTTCATGCAGTGGTTAGTAAAGCTCTGTACATCATTAACAAATGTAATTGTTGCCGTCTGTGAAATTACTTTGGAGTAACTGATGAATTGCAGCACTTGGACCAGCCCATTTGTTTTGCTGTACTCCTCTAGAATGCACTGCCCTTTATATTCACTCTGACATTGTATACACCTTGTCAGATGCCAAAAATTCCCCTAATTATACAGGCTTTCCCAGAAAGACGAGTTGACCAGCAGGCAATATCAGATTTCTTCTGGAAACTTGTTTTTCTATATCGTATTTACTGTATTTTCAGCGTTGTACGCCACAGTGATAGTTGCTAATATTTAACAGTCTTCAGGATTTGCAGATACTCCCTTTGAACATAGCAGTGGGTGCAGTGGTCTATATGCCTGGTCCTGAGTATGTATGTGCCAGAGCCACAAGGTTTTGAGTATTAGGTCATAGCTCATATTTTGGTGCTTAGATTACACTTTGTATTCATGTTCCCCACTCCAGCTTTTGGGGCCCATATCTTACATTCCCACAGGTTTCTGACTGCTGCCGCCTTTGGTTTATCCTTTTTTTACTAATCATGCACAAAATGAGCTGTAATAAGCATACGGAAGACAGGTGAACTCAGTGGTGGTGACACATCTAGAGCTCTTGCGTTCAGTCTTGCTTGCAGGTTTCCCATGAGCATCTGGTTGGTCGCTGGGAGAACACGATGCTGGACTTAGATGAGTCCTCTGCCAGTAGATCTTTTCTTAGGTTGCTGTCCAGTGATGGGCGCATGTGCAGCAACATACAGAACCTCCATCCAGTGCCTTGAGCTTGCATAAGAGCAACAATAAGGAGTTCATCTCTCTGCTCAATCAGGGAGCTCTGAATGTAGCTACTTCTCTGTCCAGTTCATGCCTGTGATCTCAGAATAATAGGAGGTCACCTAAGTCCCACCTTTCATAACCTCGCGCCTCTGGCTGTTGTTGGACTACAGCTCCCAGCATCCCCAGCCAGCATAGCCAGTGGTCAAGGATGATAGGAGCAGTAGTCCAGCAACAACAAAATCCCTGATGGATGGCCCTACAGCCTCTGCACCTCCACATAGCAAAGCCCATGACCTCCCAAAGTGGCTTGTTCCAATGTCTGACTCGTCTTCCTGTTACGCCATTTAGACACGGTGTGTTTGGACATGGGGAATATTGCATTCATTTTCCTGGTTGTAGTGCTAGCATTTCTGTTCCATTTTCTAATGTCCTTTCACACTGCAATATACCTGTTGGGTTATGCAGCTGCAGCTTTTGATCCCAATATACTGCCATGCTGCAGCTAAATTTCATTTTGCAATGTTGTATTATTTTATTGTTGTTAGCCGCCCTGAGCCGGGCCTCGGCTGGGGAGGGCGGGATATAAATAAAAAAAATATTTATTATTATTAACTAAACATTGGTAGGCACTTTCTGTCACTAATGGGTGTTAATTGGACAGCATCACTCTCTCCCAAGTTTTCCGCATATGTGTGCTTCTGTTCCCCCATGAAAATTGCAGGAAAGAACTGCATGCTTATGTACCACCCACAGTTCTATCTCTTGTTCTGGTTTAAGGGGACTACCAGCTGTTCCCCCCCCCCCTTAGAATCAAATACCAGCGAAATCAGCCCTGCATATATATATGTCCTTAGTTTCCCTAAAGTGCAGTTTACATCATGTGAACGCTCAAACATAATGCAGAAATGAACAAGTTAGGGAACCATCAGAGGAAATGGAATAAACTTCTGTGTGAATGCAGCCGAAAGCTGCTTCCACTTATTAGTTCTAGTCCTGCTGTACAAGCACTGGAGAATAAGCCTTCTCCATCTCCTGCATGAGAAACTGCTGTAGCTTTGAAGATAACATGAAGTAGGTTTTTATTATGACATGAGCTTTTATAAATTGCTACCTGATTAAAGAACTCTTAGTGGGTTAGTTATATGAGTTTTGATTAATTGTGAATTTTGATGACTAAATTATTGATTAAATCTACACACACATACACATGAACAAAAGGCATACATAGTCCTGAAGGCAGAAAACCAAACTTATAGGTGATGCAGCCATGATATGTAGAAGGCACATTTTTAACTTTACTACATCAGGGAAGGCCATTTCTATGATGGCAGCCCCAAGCTACCATTTTTGTAAATATTTTAATTTTTAAAAACCCCAGTCCTGCCCATAAGGCAGGGCATCATCAGTTTTCATATTGATCAGCCGAACATCGAAGTTCTACAATAAACCTCTGTTTCTGTAGGTTTCCATGCTGCACACCTTCTGTGTTGGATTTAGACTTCCCCTTCCATCCATGGAAGGATGCAGAAGCCACTGGAGCAAGGAGTGGAGGTGGTTTTTAACCTTTATCCCTTTTGCAATTCCCACATTCATTTTCCACACCGTTCTTTCTGGAGGGTCGCTTAACCATGCAGAGCAGATTCTTAGGAGGTACAGGACTGAATCCAGTGTTGTGTGCATGAAGTTTGGCTTGAACAATGGAGCATCTCCCTCTTCTCCTTGCGCAACCCCAAAATCTGCTCTGGGTGGTGGTCGCCCCCCCCCCCCAACTCTCTGGAGCACAGAAGGCTACAGAGTAGAGGAGAGATACATTTCCTTGCTCAGGCAGAAGTCTGTTGCACAAGCAGAAGGACAGTGTGCAATGCAACCTTCAGAAATGGGTAAAAATTGCTTCTCTCTACCACCTAGTATGGGGACGCGGGTGGCGCTGTGGGTAAAAGCCTCAGCACCTAGGACTTGCCGATCGAAAGGTCGGCGGTTCGAAGCCCCGCGGCGGGGTGCGCTCCCGTTGCTCGGTCCCAGCGCCTGCCAACCTAGCAGTTCGAAAGCACCCCCGGGTGCAAGTAGATAAATAGGGACCGCTTACTGGCGGGAAGGTAAACGGCGTTTCCGTGTGCTGCGCTGGCTCGCCAGATGCAGCTTTGTCACGCTGGCCACGTGACTCGGAAGTGTCTCCGGACAGCGCTGGCCCCCGGCCTCTTAAGTGAGATGGGCGCACAACCCTAGAGTCTGTCAAGACTGGCCCGTACGGGCAGGGGTACCTTTACCTTACCACCTAGTACGAGGGATGCAGGTGGCGCTGTGGGTTAAACCACTGAGCCTAGGGCTTGCCGATCAGAAGGTCGGCGGTTCGAATCCCCGTGACGGTGTGAGCTCCCGTTGCTCAGTCCCAGCTCCTGCCAGCCTAGCAGTTTGAAAGCACAAGAAAGTGCAAGTAGATAAATAGGTATCACTCTGGCGGGAAGGTAAACGGCGTTTCCGTGCGCTGCTCTGGTTTGCCAGAAGCGGCTTAGTCATGCTGGCCACATGACCCGGAAGCTGTACGCCAGCTCCCTCGGCCAATAAAGCGAGATGAGCGCCACAACCCCAGAGTCGTCCGAGACTGGACCTAATGGTCAGGGGTCCCTTTACCTTTTTACCACCTAGTACAGTGGTACCTCAGGTTACAGACGCATCAGGTTACAGACGCATCAGGTTACAGACTCTGCTAACCCAGAAATAGTCCCTCAGGTTAAGAACTTTGCTTCAGGATGAGAACAGAAATCGCACGGTGGCAGCAGGAGGCCCCATTAACTAAAGTGGTGCTTCAGGTTAAGAACAGTTTCAGGTTAAGTTTCTAACCCGAGGTACCACTGTACACTTGCAGAAGTGACTTGTTCTCCTGCCAAGTCTGGATCCAACCCTCTCTCTTTGCAGTAACACATAGGTGTCCCACTGAGGCAGGATATTATGTTCCTTTTATCTTTCATTCCTATTTACAGGAGATCCAAGGAATCCCTAAGGCACACTGAACACACAAACGCACACCAGAACCGCCTCCCTCCCTCCCATCCACTGCAGCTTCTTATGTTGTATCGGAAGCTTTTCTAAAGGTCCCCCGAGTTTTTGAGCAGGGCTTGTTGTCTGGAGTGGAAGTCTGCAGTCAGAAGTAGGAGAGGAGTGCTTGCAAGCTCCGTTCTGCCTTCAGATGTTCCCCATGTGGCCTTTTGGATCCCAGCCCCTTTATGCTTGCCTTTTAAAGTTTATCCTAAAGCTCAAAATATCAATTGAGCATCACAATCCTAAGCATGTTTTCTCAGGAAGTGTGTCTCATTGACTTGCATGGCTTATTGGCTCCAGCTCGTGATATCAAGGGGAGAGCTTAACTTCAAGCTTGGATTCAGACAATGCGCTAAGTCGAACCTTGGCTTAGCTCGGCACACCAGTCAGGGTGTTTTCAGATGTAGAGAATATTGCTTAGTTTCCCTGATTATTATACTATTGCTTCTATCCTGTTTACTAATGTTCCTACCACACAGCAGTACCTGTTGCTTTATGGAACGGCGGCTTTTTGACTGATATGTTGCTCTAAAAGTAATTCACACCAGTGATCGTGATGTGACGCAACAAACATCATTGGCTGACATCTCTGTTCTCCAGCCCTTTCCACACGTTTGTGCTTGTGTTCCCCCACAATTCCCCCATTAAAACAGCAGGAAAAAATGGTATACTGCCCCAGATTTTGGCACTTTACTCCAGCTATTTTCCTGGATATGGGGGCTGCAAACAGATTTGTTCAGGAATCAAATAACATGGAAACACATGCTATATTCTGTCACTTTACTCCTGCAATTTTGAGGGCTAATGGGATTGCAAACAGATTTTTTTTCTGAAAACTATTGGCATGGAAGTGAGCCCAGGGTTCGAAATTAGCAGGGCACCAGGCGCGTTTTTGCAACTAAAGAGTCTTTGTTTGCGAACACCTCCAAAAGTCTGGGTGCCATTTTTTGCACCTGGCTGACACTCAAGAATTACTGAAATGGATGTACTTTGAAGATTCAAAGTATATGTTAAGGATAGACATTAAGTTAAGGCATGGGTAGGCAAACTAAGGCCCGGGGGCCGGATCCGGCCCAAATGCCTTCTCAATCCGGCCTGCAGACGGTCCGGGAATCAGTATGTTTTTACATGAGTAGAATGTGTCCTTTTATTTAAAATGCATCTCTGGGTCATTTGTGGGGCCTGCCTGGTGTTTTTACATGAGTAGAAGGTGTGCTTTTATTTAAAATCCATCTCTGGGTTATTTGTGGGGCATAGGAATTCGTTCATTTTCATTTTTATATTCAAAATATAGTCTGGCTCCCCACAAGGTCTGAGGGACAGTGGACCGGCCCCCTGCTGAAAAAGTTTGCTGACCCCTGTGTTAAACAATAAAGGGTAGTTTTGAAAACTGAAGTATGGTATCTCTTTTTTTATTGTAAACACCAAATTAAACATGTAATAATGATTTCTGCTAAAAATATGATACTAGCTATGTGTCACTTACATGAATTGCGTATGAATTTATGCTTATCAAAATAATAAAGGAAAAGTGGTTTCTGGCACACACACACACACACACACACACACACACACACACACACACCCGGTGGCGACTAGACATTCTGTTTTGGTGCCCACAACCCAGGTCCTAGAAGCCATTTGGCTCCTAGCTTTTCTATCCCAGTTTCTAACTCAAATTTGAGCTCCAAATTCTCTGTATGTTTCACTAGACTTCCAGAAGTGGCCTATACTTTGTGTGAAAGCACAAAAATTAACTTGGAAGCGCCGGGCTAAGAGAATAAACTCATGTGTGAATACAACCTTAAAGAAACAACAACAACCAATGGGCCATAGAGCAGCTTCATGCTCGTCTCTGGGTGCATATTTTAGTTTACCATGTCGTGTGACCCAGACCTCACTCCTCGCCTCTTTCATCTAGCTTGCTCTGTCCATTGCCTGTTGGCTTCTATTTGTTTATTTTAATTTGTTTAATCATTTTTTCGATACAAACATCAACTGCAAAAGACACATACAACAAAAACCATAACAACAATAATAACACAATTTGACAGTTCAGATTTGAATGCACTGATATACCTACAACTACACCTTTTTTAACAATATTTCCCCAACTCTCTCTCCTCCCCCTACTTCCCACCACTATCCGCCTTATCGCTTAAATATTTGTTCCAGATTTCTTCATATTTATCCATTTTACTTTGCGTCAACATGCAATTCGTTCGTATGTAGCTAATCTGTCCATATTATCAATCCATGTGTTCAATGGAATCTTTTTGCGGCCCTTCCAATTCTTTTATAACAGTGTGAAAAAACTGTCTTCTTTTGTGTGAATCGGGTCCATTTGCATTATTATTTCCTTTAACTTTGCGTAGTAGCCTGGGAAAGCCCTTGTATCCCACATGGTATAGAAAGCTAGTACCTATGTGCATGGTGTGAGCTGCTACAGGTCAGACAGATTGCATTGGGCAATAAGGATCAAAAATATTAAGTCCTAGTGCCTACCACTGTAGAGCAAAAGAACAGGGGTGGGTGCGGTCCCATGCACATCTGCTTGGAAGCGCATGTGTTGAATTCAGGCTTATTTCTGGGCATAGGGTTGCACAATCAATGTGTATAATCAGCCAATGTTCCCAAGCAAAGTGTTGATTATCTTTCCCAGAGGGAAGTGGCAGAATTATTAAGCCTGGTGGCATACACTGTAAGACGAAATTCAATTATTCTTCTCTTCCTCTCTTAACAGGCAAAGGAAAGAGAAAATAACTTGGCTTGCCTCAAGGCTTAAGTGCAGCGTAGCAATTCCTCCCATAGGCATGTTTATTGTTTCTCACGGTTCCTCAGTGTGGTACAAGCAAGATCCTGTCCCCTCTAACCAGCAGGGTGCAAACAAATGCTCCCCGCCGAGTGCAAACCAAACGACATCATAAAAGTGTTAAGTAATTGTGAGGAAAGGGCATGCAAATAAGGAAAGCACTAATCTAATTTTATTTTATTTTATTTTATTTATTTTAAAAAGCATTGATTGTCTCCCAGGTAGTGTGACTGTTACTAGTAGTGCTGCTCCAAAAATCCCGCCCCCCCAAAAAAAAACTATTCGCCATCAGTTAATGAGGAAATAAATTGTATTTGAAACTATAATATAAATTGTATTTGAGAATATAAAGGAAATTCTCATGTGTCGAGTGCAGGTTTGTGTCATGCTTTCCTTACTTCTGAGGTCACCAACAGGTGCTTGTGGGCATCCTTGCTTTCATTCTACTACTTATCTCACTGATCTGTATGCCGTAGTCAGCCTTCCTGGGTGCCTGTACTTCAGTCAAGGCCCAGGGGAAGACATGAAAAGGTAACTCCACCCACAGAGCTTTTTCAGGTCAGGTGGTGTATGCAGCCAGGGAGGCTGCAGTGTCTGGGCAAATGTTTGCTGGGACACACACCCCATCCTTGGTCGCCTTAAAATAATAATACATGCTCAGAACCCACACTGACCAAAATGCTAAAGAATTTTTGAATGCCCCTTTCAAAAACAATCATTTATTTATTTAGCTCATTTATGAATTGCTTCCTGTGAGTCATCTTGAATCAATTTACTACTCCATAAAAACCTATATAAAATCAGTTAAAACAACTGCATATATGAAAACATTTTTTTAAAAAACCAACCACGATTACATGTAAAACAAGAAACAACAATTGCATATATAAAATCAATTTCAAATCAAATACAGAGACCAACTAGGATAACAATCTCCATTTAGGCTTGTTGAAAGGAGATGAATAGAACTTTTGATAAACTGGAGGAGGAATTTCAGCACAGCACTTGTTATTAGTTAGATGCTTGTTTCGAACCCCCGACAGACCAGTATTTGCTTTGCTTTTAAACTCATAACACAACTCAGAGCACTCTCTAGTTCTGCTTGACATAAATTCAAAGAAATCACAGCTCTCTTATATAAGGAAGAATAATGCCCAGGGTGTGTTGAAGCATAAACACAGCCTAGTAACCTGTAGATCCCTGCCCAGAATCTTTAAATCAAAGTACTGTAATGCTTAATTGAGATGAAATTTCCCAAAAATGCTGAAGCTTAGGAGAGTTTCTGGGAAACTCCATCTGAAACACTGCATCTGAGGAGTGTAATTGGTGGGCAGGGATTTTTGCATTGTGAGTGTCCCTTAGGCATATAATAGCAACCGCATGCATTAATAGTAATTTCAAAACTGTTGCGAATTGATGCTGAGTATTGAGGCTGATAAGGGACGCGGGTGGCGCTGTGGGTAAAACCTCAGCGCCTAGGACTTGCCGATCGTATGGTTGGCGGTTTGAATCCCCGCGGCGGGGTGAGCTCCCGTCGTTCGGTCCCAGCTCCTGCCCACCTAGCAGTTCGAAAGCACCCTTAAGTGCAAGTAGATAAATAGTGACCGCTTAATAGCGGGAAGGAAAACGGCGTTTCCGTGTGCTGTGCTGGTGCTGGCTCGCCAGAGCAGCTTCATCACGCTGGCCACGTGACCCAGAAGTGTCTTTGGACAGCGCTGGCCCCCAGCCTCTTAAGCGAGATGGGCGTGCAACCCCAGAGTCGGTCACGACTGGCCCTTACGGGCAGGGGTACCTTTACCTTTACCTTTATTGAGGCTGATCACCGAATAATTGATGCTTTTGAATTATGGTGCTGGAGGAGACTCTTGAGAGTCCCATGGACTGCAAGAAGATCAAACCTATCCGTTCTTAAGTAAATGAGCCCTGAGTGCTCTCTGGAAGGACAGATCCTGAAGCTGAGGCTCCAATACTTTGGCCACCTCATGAGAAGAGAAGACTCCCTGGAAAAGAACCTGATGTTGGGAAAGATTGAGGGCACAAGGAGAAGGGGATGACAGAGGAAGAGATGGTTGGATAGTGTTCTCGAAGCTACCAGCATGAGTTTGACCAAACTGCGGGAGGCAGTGGAAGACAGGAGTGCCTGGCGTGCTCTGGTCCATGGGGTCACAAAGAGTCGGACACGACTAAACGACTAAGCAACAACAGCAATTGCAGTTGCACAGAATGGCCACCTTGTACCAAGTCATTATGGTATTTTTTTTCCACACAAAGGAAATAGGTGTGTGGGTGTGTGTGCATCTCTTCCTCAGCCCTGCCAAAAGTCGTCTTGTTTTTTTTAATGCTCCTCCTTACTAATGAGAGTATTTGGCAATGCCCAGTTGTGCATGCTGTGTAAAAGATAAGGCAGATGTTCTTTTTGGAGTGAGGCTTAATGTTTCATAAGTTCAGGAAAGCCTAGAATCAGGATTTTAAAGAGCAAATTGATTTGCGTGATTTGATGAGTGTATTGGCAGCCGCAATGTCCTCCTCCTCTTAATAGCTTTGTTTGTTACTTTCCATTAGTTTGAACGAAACAAGGATGGCAGATTCTGTTCTGCTTGCTCTGATGATTCAACTAATTTTAATAAATCAAAGCTATACACGTGGCAGAAATGAATTGATTCTCCTAGCTAACAAATGGACAGAGATTACCAAATTCACTCTTCTTTTTCATAACAAGGGCTTTATATTGTTAACCTGTTGGTATATTGCACGCCTCCAAAGGGGTATATATGGGTCATACCAATGAATGGGGCTTAGTTCAAACATAAAAGGGAAACTGTTTTGCATAAGAGAGCTGAGGGGAATGTTTGGCTTGTATGCTACCACCCCTTCTTTTCTGTACTCAGAAGAAGTAGCTGATCTTCAAACTACAGTTTGCTGTGATGACCAGGCTCACTACTGTGGTTTGCTTTAACCACAGCTACTGAGGATAAATCAGGGGAACAAACCATGGTTTCGGATCATGATTTGTTCTTGCTATCCCTATTTTTAGCACACTGCAGTTCCCCAAGTTTGGATATCACAGCGTACTACTGTTAGCTAACTTAAAATCAAAATAGGAAAGTTTAAAAATCTTCCTTGTGGGCATAAAGTTGGAAGAGCAGGGCAACACGTAAGCCCACAACCTGTTCACAATCTAAACAGTGGTTTCCAATTGCATCTGAACCAAACTCCCGTATGGTTGGGTGGGGTTTGAAGTCAGTCACCCCTAATTCTGACTCAAGACAAGTGCGTTGGGTAATTTTCAAAGTTCCTGTTCCACTAACGCAAAATACTTCCACTTGTGGAATGGAACCTTTACCTTCTCTCCCTTACAGCCCCCCATAAACCTTCAAAATTACGTCTGGAGGGTTGGGGGATTCTCCAGAGCTGATTTTGGGGGCACAAGCAAAGTTCCACTTCCAGAGCATTGGACACGGCTGTAACACCTCAAACTCTAATGCACACTTGTATCTCTTCCATAGTCCTTGTTCGTCAACTGACTTGGAGGAACCATGGAAACTCGATTCTAGGTTTTGGAAGGGAAGTGTCCGAAAGATAATTTCAGTTAGATTTAATAACATGAAACGCCGTAAGTAGGTTGGCTTTGCAGTCACTAGAGGAGTACATTAATCTTAACATTTTCCTTCCTCGTGTGAAAATGTGTAATGGAACTGCTTCCTCTTTAGATTTGCGAGATGCCAAATTTTAATCCTTAAATTCTCCTCAGGTAACTGATGAAATATAGAACATAAACTCGGCAATAAATCTGAGTAATAAGATACACTATACAACTTGTATACCTGTGGCTGTCTCATTCCAGCGCTGCTTTAATCAATATTTCTACACTGCTCAGGTTTTATAGGAGAACTTTCCGTTCTGCCTCAGCGGCGTGAAACCCCAATCCTGAACGTTTCCAAGAGCATGGTGGCGCCCCTGTCCTGCCATAAAAACATATTGGTTTCCAGATATGTCGATGCGGTGGGCATTACAGTGAAACTGCACATCATGCACAAGCCAGGACTCTACAGACCGCACTGGCCCTGCGACACACCCCTTTTCTTGCAGGAATGTGTCCTTGGACTCTGATAATGCCCCTTGCTTGCCTGGATGAAAGATGGAAAGGAATGTGTGTAGAGATTAGGTTATGGTACAATGGTAAAATGTACAGTCATACCTCGGGTTGCGATTGCTGCGGGTTGTGCGTTTTTGGGTTACGGACGCGCCAAACCCAGAAGTACCAGAACCGGTTACTTCCAGGTTTAGGCGCATGCACAGAAGCACTAAATTGTTCTTTGCGCAGATGCGCCGAATCGCATCATGCGCATATGCAGATGCGGCGCTGCAGGTTGCGAAAGCTGAGGGTTGTGAACATGCCTCCTGCATGGATCACATTCGCAACCCGAGGTTTCACTGTACATTTAATGCCCTGTCCACTTCCCCCCTCTGGCTCCACCCACCAATGGTGTGCGGCCCTCAGAAGGGAACCTGGCCCTCTGGCTGAAAAAAGGTCCTTCACTCCTCCTTTAGGAAAAGGGTGGTATATAAAGGAAGCAAACAAATACTATATTATGATGAGATAAACTCTGCATCCTCCCTCTGGCAGAAGGCAAGACTTCTGATGTCTGCAGCCCTGAAATAGATCTCTGTTGGTGCATCAAGGGAAGGGTACTTAGGCATGATAAAAAGCCTCCCAGCTCTCTGTTCTGTTTCATGAGCGCAGCTTTCTGCCCACTGAGGTTGCAGAGCCTTAATGTCCTTGATCTCATGTAGCATTCACAAGTAGTTTGATGGGAGCGACTAGGCACGCGTGACCGAAATCTCTTTGTAGATCATTCCTCTTGGATGTTTTTTTTCTCAAGACTAGTATGAATGCTGCAGGCATATTTATGAATCATGCATTCTGAGAGGTGGTGGTTGTTTGTTTAGTCCATAATTCAAAGACACAATTCATTCACAGTTCACCACGGGGTCCTTAATAGCTGGCAGGTGTCTGAGTGGAACCAATTCCTGCCCATATGAATTATCAGTTGGAATCGCGGCTGGTTTGAATTCACTCCCACACCCATGTACTCCCACTCCCACACTCCCAGTACGTTTCCGAGCACAATTCAAAGTGTTGGTGCTGACCTTTAAAGACCTAAATGGCCTCGGTCCTGTATACCTGAAGGAGCGTCTCCACCCCCATCGTTCAGCCCGGATACTGGGATCCAGCGCCGAGGGCCTTCTGGCAGTTCCCTCATTGTGAGAAGTGAGGTTATAGGGAACCAGACAGAGGGCCTTCTCAGTAGTGGCGCCCACCCTGTGGAACACCCTCCCTTCAGATGTGAAGGAAATAAGCAGCTATCCTATCTTTAAAAGACATCTGAAGGCAGCCCTGTTTAGGGAAGTTTTTAATATTTAATGCTGTACTGTTTTTAACACTTGATTGGGAGCCGCCCAGAGTGGCTGGGGAAACTCAGCCAGATGGGCGGGGTATAAATAATAAATTATTATTATTATTATTATTATTATTATTATTATTATTATTAATTGTGTGATTGAACATATTTTTTCTAGAGAATGGGTGGGTCCAGCCTCCAAGCATCTCTGCTTAGCCCCCAAGCCATGCTACCTCCTCAGGTCTCTCTCTCTCTCTCTCTCTCTCTCTCTCTCTCTCTCTCACACACACACACACACACACACACACACACACACACACTTCCCTGACCTTGATCTGCATTCTCAGGTGCATTTGAATGGCTGAAAAATATCATTGAATTGTGATCATTCTTCTTGTTTACTTGGATGAAACTGCAGAGGTAGATTTATGCGTCTAATTTTTTTTTTTTTACTTTGCAATGTTGCTTATTATACAGATGTGAGCCACATCCCTTACTCCACCCACTTTTTGACTCCATCCCTACCTGCCACTTGCATATGTCTCCCTCTGGCTGAACAAGCTGAACAAGCTTCCCCCACCCCTGAACTAGAGGAACCTTCCTCAAGCTTAGGTCCCCAGATGTTGTTGTGGGACTTCAGATGCCATCATCGCTGACCACTGGCCATCCTGGCTGGGGATGATGGAGGTGCATGTCCAACAAGATATGGGGGTGTCCAAGGTTGGGGAAGAGTGATCTAGAGAATGTTCGCTCTGGGATTCCTTCCCATTTCACTGCAACTTCCTTGTTCTTCTCTGCTGCTGCGTATTGAAGAAGCAGCGAGGCCATACTGGAAGAGCTCTGGAAAGGAACTCTCTGCAAATGGGACTTCGTTTCTGGTTTCCCATGTGAAGAGTCACTTAGGTGGGTTCCCAGAAAGTCATTGAGGGCTTCCCAAACTTGGGTCTCCAGCTCTTTTTGGACTACAACTCCTATCTTCCTGTAGTTAGTAGGAGCAGTGGTCAGGGATGATGGGAATTGTAGTCCCAAAACAACTGGAGACCCAAGCTTCGGTCTAGATTTTTAGGCTGTGGTGGCCTCCAGTGAAAACTCATTGCCATCCTAATTTTGCTGAGTCTGAAAGCTCCTTTTCCATCTGCATTGGGAAGGTTTGGAACATAAAGCTACACACTCTCACTGTTATAAACAAGTGCTCTGGATTTGCAGGCTATTCCACTGCATCAGTTAGTGGAAGGAAGCGAGTGAATTCCTGCATAATCTTTCATAGGCAGCTCAAGAGGACAAGTTTATTTAGGCTTCAATAATGATTAGCACAACTCCTTTGGATCACGAGAGGGACGCCCAACCAGTAGTCTGTCTAAGAAGAAATACTCAAACCTGGCTGTCGGCCACTGAACTAGTTCTGCATTGATTTACAATTATAGTTTAATTCTTCTTTTGACCGTTGATTCCTACATGAGATTTGGATGCATATGTCCTCTGTGGACATATTTTGTTTTGTTCTTCCCACAACCATCAAATATCACTTTGGGCACATATATTTAAAATGATAGTCAAACGTCGCCTTCTGGCAATCTCCTTTTCAATATTGGACGAACTGCTGCTGCTTGTTCTCAGTGATTCAACACTACAGCTAATATGAATTAATACTTAATTTAATTGACTCTGCTTTTCTGGAATACTTTTCCCCCGCTCATATTAAAGCAAGATTTAGAGCAATTATCTGCTGTGTATCTCACACATTAAATTAGGATGTGTACAGGCATTTTATTTTATTTTTTGGTGGGGAGTCAGTGTGGTTTTTCACATCCTGGCCTGACTCTGACATCATAGCCTATGTGACACATGCATGTAATTTCTCCCTGCTGTGAAATCCATTTCCTCCTGCTTCTTCCATTCACACTGGTGAGTTGAACCAAACTGGAATGTTGTACTTCTCTCTGTGCCTCCAGAAAATGGAATGGGTTAAGTTTAAAAAAAAACCCACAAAAATCCTGTTTTAGAGATGTGTCTTGACATATCTAGTAAAGATATCAGTGTGGTTAACCAGTGAGCAGGCTCTGTATGTGTATATAGTCGATCAGGATCACATGCGCATTTAATTTGTGCAAATTCAATGTTTCATGCTTGGCTGCAGCTTCATCCCAGATACATTCAAGCCTTTTTCTTCTGCCTGTGTCTCTTTCTGTCTGCATCCCTCCTCCCTTCTGAACTCCCTGTACTGTCCTCCCAGTACGTTTCCAAGCACAATTCCAAGCGTTGGTTTTGACATTTAAAGCCCTAAACGGCCTCGGTCCAGTATACCTGAAGGAGCGTCTCCACCCCCATCGTTCTGCCTGGACACTGAGGTCCAGCGCCGAGGGCCTTCTGGTGGTTCCCTCGCTGCGAGAAGCCAAGTTACAGGGAACCAGGCAGAGGGCCTTCTCGCTAGTGGCACCCGCCCTGTGGAACGCCCTCCCACCACATGTCAAAGAGAACAACAACTACCAGACTTTTAGAAGACATCTGAAGGCAGCCCTGTACAGGGAAGCTTTTAATGTTTGATGCATTACTGTATTTTAATATTTTGTTGGAAGCCGCTCAGAGTGGCTGGGGAAACCCACCCAGATAGGTGAGGTATCAATAATAAAAAAATATTATTATTATTATCATCATCATCATCATCTAGATAGCTTGTAGGTGGAAGAGTGAGCAAAGAAAGCAGAGACACAGGGAGAGCCTCCCCACAGGGCTTCCTCCCCCTTTGCCAACCAAAAGCCAGGTGAAAATAGGTGATTTTGGCTATAGGCAATTTTTGCATAAAGGCACTGCCTCTGGAACGTAACCCTAGCGTGGGATGTGTGGCTAGATTGTATAATCAATTCTACCCCAGATTTCAGATTGTCTCGTGTATATATTCTTCACATTAGAATGCTCCCTGCACGAATTAACCATCTTTGTCTCCCAGCATGACATGGACTGAATCAATGAGGTGTTGATATTCTCCTCCTCCCTGCAAAATGAAAAATCCCCAAACCCACTAGCTTCACAAAACGCTGCTGTAATTTTTGCTGCCATTATGTTGTGGGGAAAAGCCAAACTCTGCATATGCTAGTTTATTATTCTGTTGGATTTGGCTACATCTGTACAATGTTAAGCGTTTGGTTGCCAAATAGAAGAGGGGAGATAATGGTGAATGAAAGAAACGGCTTGGCAAAGAAACACGTCCAGCAAAAAGGTTAAGTACCTTCCAGGTAATCCGGCAGACAAGATAATAAGTGATGCCCAGGTGCCTGTCTTTGCCTCCTTTGGGTTCTTTTCCACTGAGCCTTTCAGCCACATTGAAATTGATTGAAACCTTATGGGCTCCTGGGATGAGAAGTGTGTTTCTTTTATTCTGTTCATTTTAAGGCCTTTTTTTGTTTTTTTTTTTTTAGTATTTCAAGACAGCTAAAAAAGAAGGAACAAAAAAGCCAAGGAAAAACAACAAAGGGAGCACAAAAATAATAAAATTAACAGACAAGGAGACATTCAAACAAAACACAAAGGGCAAGCAACATAAAAAGGCAGGTCAGATTCTTTTTTTAAAAAATGGATGGGCTCTGTCTAACACCTGAAAGATAGTATGGAATGTGTTTAGGGAATAATAATAATAATAATAATAATAATAATAATAATAATAATAATAATTTATTATTTGTACCCCGCCCATCTGGCTGGGTTTCCCCAGCCACTCTGGGCAGCTTCCATAGAAACCAAAAATACACTAAAATATCACACATTAAAAACTTCCCTGAACAGGGCTGCCTTAAGATGTCTTCTGAATGTCAGGCAGTTGTTTATCGCTTTGACATCTGTTGAGAGGGCGTTCCACAGGGCGGGCGCCACTACCGAGAAGGCCCTCTGCCTGGTTCCCTGTAGCTTTGCTTCTCGCAATGAGGGAACCGCCAGAAGGCCCTCGGCACTGGACCTCAGCGTCCAGGCAGAACGATGGGGGTGGAGACGCTCCTTCAGGTATACTGGGCCGAGGCCGTTTAGGGCTTTAAAGGTCAACACCAGCACTTTGAATTGTGCTCGGAAATGTACTGGGAGCCAATGTAGGTCTTTCAAGACCGGTGTTATGTGGTCTCGGTGGCCGCCCCCAGTCACCAGTCTAGCTGCCGCATTCTGGATTAGTTGTAGTTTCCGAGTCACCCTCAAAGGTAGCCCCACGTAGAGCGCGTTGCAGTAGTCCAAGCGGGAGATAACTAGAGCATGCACCACTCTGGAGTTCCATCATTTGGGTGGTACCAACCAGGAGGCCCATCAACAAGTAGAGGAGCTGATTCCAAGTTGGAAGGGTCCTGGACAAAGCTGCCTTTTGCTAGGTTCCTGCCATCACTTGGACCTTCCACCAACCTGTCAGTCATGTGATTGACATGTTGGTGGCCCTGCCCACTGAAGTAGCCGAGTCTCCATAAGCTACACACAATATTACGGGTATTTTCAGGTGAGCATGATCTGACTCAAACCATGTCTTCCCTCTTCCAGTCTGCAAAGAGAGGGAAATGTCCATTTGCAGATGGAATTTGAATTCAGAGCACATGTCTACGAACGGACTTCAAAGGGGCTCCCTCTCAGCAGCCACCAGTTCTCTCGGCGCTGAGAGTGAGAGGGGCTGTCGGCCCCAAACAGCTTCAAAGGAGCTGATCATCAACTGATATTATGATGTCATTGGGTGATAGGTGGGCAGCCGAATCTACCTGTCCATCTTGGGCAGCCCAGGAGAGGGGGGATATTAGGGGTCCCTTTGTTCAATGTGTGACATGTTGAATGAATTCAGGCTGCATGCAGCAACCTGAATGAAACCTGATGAAAGGATGTTCCAGAAAGGGAAGACAGGTTGAGAGCATTGAGAAGGGATCAACATTAGAAGTTCCATAAGCTACACATTGGGAAGTCCTGTTGATTTCAGCAACTAACTACACCTGCAGCTAGAATGCTGCTTTGGTAAGCAACGCGACATGCTAGCAAATGGTAAATGTAAAAGTAAGCGTAAGGGAGGAATACGGGGAGCAAGTTCATTGATCAAGGTTTCAATTTGGAAGCCCTGAACTCTATATATCTTGCAGCAGATGATATATACCTTTGCCTGGGATGAGCTTGTGTGGCAGCGTACGCAGTGTGCCAAAGCTCTGATCCAAATGCCACCTGTTAACACGGGTCATAAAGATGATGGAATTCAAAATGAGAAAAATAGAGCTGTAAAGCTGCAAAGGAAATATATTTGACAGGGGTCCATTAGTCATACAATAGCCTTGTGAGAATAGTCTGATCTGTGGCACATAGAATTCTCCAAGTGCAGATTTCGATTTTTCCAAATGTATTCGTATTCAACATTTGTAATGAATACCTCTTCCTCCATGAAGCATGGACTGGAGCAGACTCCTTAATTTTGGAAAGAATACCCAGGTGAATTATGACCTATTGATACTAAATGTGTCTACTCAAAAGTAAGTCCCACTTAAACACCAGTCTGAACTATGTTTGCACATAAGTAATTCTGGTGTTGAGGCATCTGATCAAGGCCTGTATTTTAAAATGAGCTTAACGATATATTTGCAAATGTTTGTATGTTTCATGCCAGGCAGAAACCAGCTGGCTAAGTACTTTGGCAGTTGTTTATCTTCCTGCTCTCCTGAACAAGGGCCCCCCTGATTTATAGCAGTAGCAGGAGACAAGTTTCTCAAAGTTGTAAAAGGGAATTACAGGCTGGGAGCAAATGTTACACTGACCCTACATATTACAGAATACAATCAAGCTGCAAAAACACTAATTAAGAGTTGGTAAATAGTAAGATTTATTGTTTAACAGAAAATAATACCATGTGCCTCCCATCAGACTCTAGCCATATTTTCCTAAGGTTTAAGGCAATAAATTTTGGGAAGAGCTAATGGGAAAAGCAGCTGGCTGGGAAAGGGGGGTGTAAACTGAAGAGGCTTCTTTTGAAGCTGTTTTTTACTGAGTTCCTTTTTACTTTGCAAAGGCCTTTTCTTCTAAAAAGCTATCTATGTTATGTATGAGATTTGTTGGCTTAATGTAATTAGGCAAAGGATTTAGAAAGTAAGAAATGTTAGATTCTTATGTTAGATTCTTATTTCATTGATGGTGTGTGAGAATGTGAACCCAAGATCTCTGTTTAGATAGAATTTAATACCACGAGCCATTTGTTTTAGCCATTTGTTTTGGAATGCAGGGGCAACAGGGGCAAAAGGTGATCTGGTAATTAAGGTGCCTTGTCGAGGCAAATGTAAGATATATGGCTACTTGTCTGCCATTTATGGATAGAAGGAAATATAGCTCTTTGTCTCCCATAAAAGGTAATAGGAAATGGGTGTATCTTTTATGATTGGTTCTAGCAGACAGCCAATAGGAATTTCAGCCAGGCTGATTGGACAGAGGCAGCCAAAGGAGGAGCAAGGGGGCTGGGCTGAGGAAATATAAGTGCTGGCCATCAGGGCTGGAGGGGGCAGAGCTTTGGTAACCATATACCACTGTGCCTATCATTTATTTGTCTGACAAATAAATTATTATTTTAATTTCTCTATTGCTGCGTTGAATATTTCATTCCAGCTAAGTGTTAACCACAAGCAAGGGTGCTACAGTGTTAATGGAAGATGCTTCCAGAGAAGCATTCTCAACACTACTACATCTTAGCATGTTTTAAGACTATGGTCCCGGCAGATAGAGTGTTGAAACTAGAGACCAATTTAGTAATGCCCTCACTGGGGGGTCTTCTGCCCCTCTGTGAAAGGGGAATAGCTGTTTTGGGAATAGAATAGCAAGTAAACCATTTTTCACACTATAGAATATGTATAAAGCTACTTGTTGTAAAGAAAACGGTTTCATTTATTTTTGCTTAGAAAGCATACAAGAAACTGAAATGCATTGTCACTCATGCAAAAATTCATTATGTTGAGTATGGTTAGAGCAAATCTAAGAGAATTAGCTTCCCCCTGTACTCTGGAAGCAGGCAATTGCAGTCTTGCAGTGTAGCAGAAATGATATGAGACAGACGGAATTGGATAAAATTTGAATTGCTTCATCAAGCTTTGATAGAACAGAGCTGAAGTCAATTTGCCGAGTAAAACGTATTTCTTAAAAGAGTAATCGGAGACTCGTATTGCAGGTTTGCTTGAGGGTCCAGTGCTCTCTTGTATAAGAGTTTTTTATCTATAGAATATTGCAGAGACCACAGAAGAGAAGAGCTAGAAAAGGTAAAGAGGAGGGCGACGGAAATGATCAAGAGTTAGGAACCTCTTTCTTCTGAGAAAAGGGTACAACATAGAAGGCTTTTCACTTGAATGGAAAAGATGATGGACAGCATAAGTTTATGAAAACTTAACAGTGTGCGTAGCAAGTCTTCATCAGTCTGCCATTAGCCTATAACTTGGGTCACACAATGAAATGGGCTAGAGGCAGGGTCAGTAGAGACAAAAGAAGGTGAGTCTTATTAAAATATTAGTAATAATCCTTTATATAAATGCCTAAGTTTCTCGGTGACAGCAGCCACGAAATTAAAAGACGCCTGCTTCTTGGGAGAAGGGCAATGACAGGCCTAGACAGCATCTTGAGAAGTAGAGACATCACCTTGCCAACAAAGGTCCGTATAGTTAAAGCTATGGTTTTCCCAGTAGTGATGTATGGAAGTGAGAGCTGGACCATAAAGAAGGCTGATCGCCGAAGAATTGATGCTTTTGAATTATGGTGCTGGAGAAGACTCTTGAGAGTCCCATGGACTGCAAGAAGATCAAACGCATCCATTCTTAAGGAAATCAGCCCTGAGTGCTCACTGGAAGGACAGATCGTGAAGCTGAGGCTCCAGTACTTTGGCCACCTCATGAGAAGAGAAGACTCCCTGGAGAAGACACTGATGCTGGGAAAGATGGAGGGCACAAGGAGAAGGGGGCGACAGAGGACGAGATGGTTGGATAGTGTTTTCGAGGTTACCAGCATGAGTTTGACCAAACTGCGGGAGGTAGTGGAGGACAGAGGTGCCTGGCGTGCTCTGGTCCATGGGGTCACGAAGAGTCGGACACGACTAAACGACTAAACAACAACAAAGTTTCTCGGGGCACTGTATAAAGATTAAAAAGCAAGCTGTCTTGGCCTGCAGGCTTCATAATCTAATAGGCACAGCACAAAGGGGAAGGAAGAGAAACGAGCAAATGCCAGGATCAGTTTTTCAGGTTTGCATAACTGTTCACTGGTGTTGAGATGAATCGCAGGTGACATAAGTCAATGGCAACTTGTCTCTCAATTGAGCCGATGGAGTGGGGCCCCTCTGTCCCCTCTCTCCTGGAGCGACAGACAGGTGGAACGAACATAGGAAATTCACTACTACAAGATGTGGACATGTCAATCAGCTTAAGTGTTTTTTTAGGGAGATTAGACAAACTGGAATGTTGGGTTATAAGCAGCTGTGTCCATCCATTCATGGAAGAGTCTTTCTGATCTAGAAACTTGTGAAAGCAGAAGGTGTCCACTTGTGGATGAGGGTCCCCCGGCCCTCTTGGAGCAGATTTTCAAAAAGTGCTGGAGGGGAAGCAGAAACGGGTGAAAAGCCACCTCTTCCCTTAGTAGTGGCATCGACTGGAGGGCTGGTGCAGAGTGGCAAAGCGCATGCTTTTGCATGCAGAAGATCTCTGATTCAATATGGGACATCCCAGGTAGGGCTGGGGAAAGACAACTGTCTGATATCCTGGACAGCTGTTGGTGGTCAGTGTTGCCAATAGTTGTCTAGGTCAGCGCTTCCCAACCTGTGGGTCATGACCCACAAGTGAGTTGTGAAGCCTTTGCAAGTGGGTTGCAGGCTGTATTTTAGGCTTACTTATAATTATTGCTTTTAATCCTTAAATGGTATACCTCTTACCTGTTTTTGTTTTCTTCGTTTATTTTAATGATGCATTAACAGTTGCAGCCAAAATTTGTAAAACAAAAACAAAAAACCCAGAAGCATTTCTGTTAGGGATTTTAGGAAAAATAAAGAACTTATTTATGTATGCTAAAACAGCGGCAAGGGTCTTGACAGCACAGGAATGGAAGAATGAGGAAATTGCAGTATTACAGTATTTTAATATTTTTTGGAAGCCGCCCCGAGTGGCTGGGGAAGCCCAGCCAGATGGGCGGGGTATAAATAATAAATTATTATTATTATTATTATTATTATTATTATTATCCCAACGAAAGAACAGTGGCAAGAAAAATGGATGAGTTATGCAGAATTGGCCAAACTGACATACAAACTGCGGGACAAGGACAACTGTGACTTTAAAGAAGAATGGGAGCTTTTTACAAATTATTTAAAAAGACAACAACTGGCAAAATGAATTGGACTCCTTGGCAGGTTTTGAATAAACATACACAAACTTATTGGTTGATAACATGATAGATAGATAACGTAAGGATATGTATAATTTTATAACATGCAGAGAACAATATGTCCTGAGAAATCAGAGAGAGGAGCCAAACGCTGGAAAGGCTCGAGTCTTAGGTTTTAACACTTGGGAACCACTCTCTAGTGGCCTGCCACAGATTTGGTGATGGTTCACCACAAGGTGCTTGTACAGGGAGTTGTTCTGAGTGACTATTATGGCTTGCCTCTGCTCCAACACTGCTTTCGACACCTGTACAACAGAGATGGGCTGCAACAGTTACTTAAAAAGAACAACTGGCTGTATAAGCACCTTGTGGTGAAATTTCACCAAATCTCCTGCCAGGGTTAGCCAAAGGCGATTTGAAGTTTGCTCAAAGTAAGAATTTATTAACCCTATCTTAGGAAGACAAAATTTAGAGGTATGCTATGTATCGATATTGATATGAGACTATTCTCATGATTACTTGATTGGGAGCCGCCCAGAGTGGCTGGGGAAACTCAGCCAGATGGGCGGGGTATAAATAATAAGTTATTATTATTATTATTATTATTATTATTATTATTATTCCTGGCAATCGTCAAATCACTGACCTACTCACTGGCAAAATGCAAGCTTAGCCGTCCTCCTGAAGCTTGGCCAAATGGACTTTACTGTGAATGAAACTACTGGATATTACAAGTATGATTATTTTTAACACTACTTGTGTAACCGTATGTTTTTAGAATGCATTTTTATAGCTTTTGAAGCAATATCCTGTAGTCAGATGGTTGGCATTCTTACATTCCCATAAACAAAACTGTGAATAACTGTGTAAGGACTATAAATATTTCAACAAATTTCACATTAATAAGGGTGTTGCATGATTTTTCACTTGGATACCTCAAGTTATAAAATAGGCAGTCAAAATGCACGAAAGTGATGGCAGCCAAATAACTAAGATCCAAAATTAATGTGACAGTAAAAGGATGCATCGTCATACCAAGTAAATGTGCACTATTGGAGCAATATACCAAAAGGTTGGGAACAATTTGGTTTAAACCAATAATATTTATTGGTCAACTTTCTTCCGAAAAAACTGTATTCCCCAAAGGTCTATTAATCACTAAACAGAACTTCCATATTCAGTAATGAATGGCTGGTGTTGGAAACATAACACTAACTTTAGATGGGCCTGTGATCTGACCTAACTAGCTAATTAACATTATTTTTCAGATTTAAAGGCCAAGGTGGTGTGTGTGTGTGTTGACAATCCTAAATCTTCCTCATTTTGAAATTTTACTAGGTGGAAAACATCTTATTTACATTTCTGATGGCTGTCTCCAAACCTCCGCGAAGCATAATTAATTGAGACATGCTATACTTTCCCCCTTTTGGAGTCAAGCTAGAATGTTCAGCTGGCCGACTTGCATAAATAATCCATCACTGTGAATCATTAACTTACAAGACAGGCTGCCGTAATTGATGTCTTTATGCAAGCTATAGAAGCATTTGGGGAAATAATTTATTTCCCTTGCTGGCAATTTTTTTAAATCCATTTGTTTATTTTAGCATGCTTTGTTGGGCTAAAAGGCATTGTGCAAGTCAGACTTGCTTGAGGTTAAATGCTTCCCTGAGATGCATTTTCTTAAAGTTTTCATAGGAAGCTTACCTTGAAATAACTGCTTAGTACAGGAGAAAGATGGAGATTGCTCTCTAATGCTGCATTTTGTGGGATATTCTAATGCGTATGTTTCTGTTGTTTCTGTAAGCCCCCAACCACCCTCCTTGGGTGGAGGAAGTGGGATACAAGTGTGCTTGTGTGTGTAATGTTTGATATTGTTATATACTAATAGCAAATTATGTAGCAAAACTGGGAATTCTTGCACTCAATTGGGTTACAGAAGATGGGTGAGGGATAAACAAACCACATCCACATCTCAAATTATATAAACCACTATAGAAATAAGGCAAACATGGAATAAAATGGAGCAAATATAAATTACAAATAATCCTGGAAGATGCTTCAGAGGAACTGTTGTGGACTGTCAATATTAAGGCCATTATTAAACTTTAATATATCTCCTGTTCATAAAACTCACAGGTGCAGAAATGTATCTGTAGAGACTGGGGTATGTTCCTCTATGCTTGTGAAGACAATGAAATCATGCCATACTGCAAAAAAATGAATCATTTCTACACCGGCCCTGCGTCATGGCCAATTTCTCAAGTAGTGCTTACCTGCCAAATCTTTTGGCACTCAGGCATCTACAGATATTCATGGAAGTCACTCCAGACCTGGGGCACCAAGACTATGGCTTCTGATAATAGATCACTTATTGTTATGTACTGAAGTTATCACCCTGGGCCAATAGGGGGATACTGTAGATAGTTCAGGTCCACATATGCAAATAAGGGATTGAAAGTGACATTCAGTGATTGGATAGTTACAGAAAGTTGTTACAGTTACGTTGTACTGGAGCTCTATATAAGCAGGCTGGCTGAACCCTTCAGTTCGGTTCTGGCCTGTGAATAAACAAGAGCTGTTTGAAGAATCACTGTGTCGTCTGATATGTTCACCCACAACTTAACACTTATCAACTCCCAACTTCTCAGATCTCTATACTACCCTAAAAATAAATTTAAGGTAGCCAGCTGTGAAGAGGATTATATAGCCTGACCAGTAAATGAACCAGTAAATGTCTAATGCCAATTGTTATACTTTGCAAGATTGCAAAGTGTTATACTCAGTCTTTAGTAATCCTTCCAACAGGTAGGCCATTAGAGGGAAGCTCTCATTTATTCTGGGCTGCCGTCTCTACATGTTATCTGTGTTTGGTTCAGTTTTGGGGTTCTTCACGCCATCATAGGTGCATCTGTGGCAAAGTAGGCCAATGACTTGAAGAAAAGGCAAGTGTATGAACTGGTCTTGAACCATGCAGAATTATTGTTGTATGCTTGTGTCGATGAAAATATACCAAATCGTAGTTCTCGTTTCAAAATGAATTCTGCCTCATTCATCATCATAAGACTCTACTAAACCTTTTTTTTAAGGAAAAGAAAAGAGAAAACTGCATACTGACATTGACTCGGTGGAATTAAGCTTCCAAAGCCAGAGATATTTATTCCGGCACATATAATGCTTCTGAAAACGAATAGCTGCTGCTTGTTCCTTTTAGGAGGTGAAAGTACTTGCACAGACTTCGGAATTATTTTTAGACTTGGGCCTGTTGGGGGAGAAAGCAAAATTAAATCTGTAAATCAATGGAAATTGTCAAGACGCCACTTGGAGCTTGAAGTTTACATCTGTGGTGGGGGTTTTTAACAGGAGTTTTTAAAAATGTGCTAAATATCGGGTGATCTAAAATGTGCTATTGGGTACATCAAAGGAACCTTGACTTTTGAGTTTGTTTGCAAATACAGTGGTACCTCAGGTTAAGTACTTAATTCGTTCCGGAGGTCTGTTCTTAACCTGAAACTGTTCTTAACCTGAAGCACCACTTTAGCTAATGGGGCCTCCTGCTGCCGCCGCACCACCGGAGCACGATTTCTGTTCTCATTCTGAAGCAAAGTTCTTAACCCGAGGTAATATTTTTGGGTTAGCAGAGTCTGTAACCTGAAGCGTATGTAACCCGAGGTACCACTGTATTACATCTCCAGCCCTACCTGGAGGTGCCCTGGATTGTACAAGGGAGCCTTCATAGAATTGAAAGGGACCTTGAGGATCCTCTAGTACAGCCTCCTGCAATGCAGGAATATGCAGTTGTCCCATATGGGGATCGAACCTTCAACCTTAGCATTATCTGCACTATGTTCTAAGGAACTGACCCTCTGCGAGCAGGGCACATGCTCTGCCACTAAGCAATGGCCCTTGCCCTGGATGCCTCTGTTGAGTCTATATCTACATTAGTGCTTTGGGGCTCAGCTGCTACTGCTCTATAAAACCCCCAAATCTACTTACCTGGCATAGCCAGCACATTGCAAAGACGGCGTTGGCAGGTGTGTGGGAGTTCAAGGAAGTGCTTGTGTTGCTGCAGCATGGCCCACTGAGCCAAGGCTCAAAGGAATCTTGCAAGCCTTTAATCCTCTTGTCTGATTTAGCCTGGCGATGTGATCTTGGAAGCCTCTTAATACCCCCTTCCCTCAATAATCCTAAATATCCAAATAGCATAGAATGCTAGACATCTGCAATAGAGAGCTCTTATAATGACTGACAAGGAGACTAATCTGCATTGTTGAGAGGATATCATCCATCATGTTGATGAATGGTTGCTGACATTTTTCAGGATGCCATTCTTGCCGCCAAATAAATAGATCATAAATGCCTTTGCAGCCTGAAATATTTATTGATGCCTGCTCACTTGCGTGCCAAGCTAAAAAAGCAGACTGGGGAGGGGAAGTGAAGCCTTTTCTTTCTCATGCCAGGAAAACCTGTTCCTCTTAACAACTGCTATTTGAAGACAGTTGGATAGCTCACTTGATTAGAGTGTGGTGCTGATAGCGTCAAAGTTGCAGGTTCGATCCCTGTATAGGACAGCTGCATATTCCTGCATTGCAGGGGGTTAGACTAGATGGTCCTCAGGGTCTCTTCCAAGTCAACAGTTCTGTGATCCTGAACATTTTGTTTGCGTTGGCTGCTTTATTTTCACAATGGGTCCCATTGATTTCAGCAGAAAGCCCATTGCTCCTTAGCTTGGTAGAGAAAGGTTTCAGGTCTGGCAGTCAATCAATGATTTGCATAGGTTGAGTGCCCATGTTACAAGCCACTTAGAATCATAGAGCTGTAGAGTTGGAAGGGACCCCAAGTGTCATCTAGTCCAACCCCCTGCAGTGCCCACTGTGGGGCTCAGAGCCACAACCCTGAAACATGAGTCTCATGCTCTATGGTTTTAAAGGTAATAAAAAAAAGGTAGCACTTCAATTGAGGCTCGATGAGAGGCAGAGGGCATGTGTTTATTGGAAAGACTTAAGGCTGAAGTAGCTGATTTGTGGCCCTAGGGAAGGGGTAGGCAACTTCCAGGGCCTTCATGTCAATGGTGAGCAGGGCTAGAGGCAAAAGTGGGTGGAGCAATGGTTGTGATTCTAATCTTGCTAAGGAGGCTACATTCTTGCTACGGAGGCTACATATCAGAGATCTGAACCTCTCTGAAGCTCCCATGGCAAAGCTCCCTTGAGATATTTTGCATGCAGCTTCAAGTCATAGGAACCACCAACATGCTTGTGGGAAGTTGCATTAGGTGTTGGAGACTTTCAGAGGCTGCCAAGACCATTCGTGCTTGCTTGGTGTTTTGATGGACTATTCCCTTCCATTCCCCATCAAGACTTTTCAGAGCAGAACCGAGACATCCAGCTCATCTCTAGTTGTTACCTGCCCTATAATATGGTGGAACCCTTGGCCCTCACCTGTACCTGGAAATCCCAATTACCTTGGTCTGAATCACATCAAAAAGCAACTGTGCATTGACAAGCTTACGACCTAAAAAAAAAAAAGATGGTGATAGTTAACCAGAGAGCAACAGCTTGCTGTGATGCAGTTACCTGTGTTCTCAATAGCATCCACAGTCATTGTGAGCATCCTATATTATCTTGCTGCATGCAGTTACCTCTTTTCTTTTTGCAGTGCTTCATTTCTCAACAACACTTGAGATTGCGGGAAACAATTGCATGAGGGATATCATTGTGTGTTAAGACTTCTCTGACGTGTAGCACCAGCAGAAAGGGAGCTGTGAAATAAGCACAGAAGAGCCCTATAGAAATGGTCGGAGGGGAAAGTGGTGGATTTCATTAAGCGCCAAACAGAACTATTTTTCAGGCAGGGGGGAAGCTGACCTCAAGGTGTTTTGCATAGTGATGAAGTCTCGTCTTTGATTTCCTTTGGATGATCACATGGGAAATCATTTCATGGCGGATCCTTTTAATATATGATAAAAAGCAGGTCTCCAGACACTTACATTGTCTCCATGACCAAAGAACGTATTTCCTTCTGAATGCGCTCTGAATTAGACTCAAATCGCTAGTGATGTTAAACCCTGTTAGGGTGTTCATTGCTTCCATCTTGAATAACATGGGACCAAGGAAGAGGACTGGGCTGAGTAGGCCCACCTCAGTGTTGCATATGCTCCATCTGCAACATCTGTGATGCTACATGATACTAGGGAAAGGATTCTTTTGGGAGTACACAAGTTAGTACTAAGCCCTGGTTTAGCTGAGCACGACATACAAACAGGGTCTAAATGGGATCAGATAACCCTCTGTGAGAAGACTCATGGAAATGAATGAGCGTGACTGTGAAGTCCATTGATTTCAATACATCTGACTAAAACCTAGTTGTTCTTTTTATTATGCATTTTGTGGTTTTTATATTGTGGTTTTATGTTGTGAACCACCCTGCGACCTGTGGGTATAGGGTATACAAATTTAATAAATAAATAACAAATAAAATAATAAATGGTTGAATAGCACCCAGTAACTTCTATTCTCAGTGCTAGCATTTTCTAACTGCTGCCCATTTATTAAAAAAAAAACCTAAATAAATAGAACGAATACACCTAGAAACAGGACCTCTATATGTAATCCAGTTATTCTCCGGGAATGTATTTGTTCAAACCTTTCTTTTGTTGTTTCGTTCTATTAGGCAGAAGGCTTCAAAAATAGCTTTGTGAGTCAGTCTTTTTCGTTGGCATCCATCAGAACTTGGCAACTGCGGTTGCATCGATAGCTGTTATAGTCTTTCAGTGTTGGAGCATCTCTGCCAAAAGAGCACCCACAAAGTAGGGGCCTTGAAACCCCCAGTTGTTGATGGCATTGGTGGACAGCTCCAGATCCCCTGCCAGGATATCTCCATTACCTGAATGGGTTTGAGCTTTAGTGCCCCGTTGCCAGCACTACTCCCTTATTGAGGTTGGGAATCATCGCCAACACATAAGCTGCCAAGAATGGCTGGGTCTTTGTTGGCCTGTTGATTATGTGTTTCAGAGTCAATGTAGCTCCATTTTGAATAGGGGCTTTTGGGGGGCTGGCTGGCTGCTGTTCTGGCTACCGTGACTGTCTGTTGATTCATATCCTCTCTTCCAAGAGTAATTACAGCCTGACTGGGAGCTCACAACTGACTGCTGTTGCAGTTTTTCATCTCCCGTGCTATAATTGGCTATAACGCTGAAAAACATTGGAGAAGCAACTGCTGCGAGTTTAAAACAAATCCTTGATAATGATATATTGGCATTCCTAACCTAGTGAAACGTGACATCTTCTTCCACTCCTAAAAAGCTGATATTCTGTGGCTTTTCCCCTCATTATAGAGCCCCTAGCCTAGGCAATCGATGGGTACTGTGCCACTAGGGTTTTGGTTCCTAGGGCTGATTGTCATCTGTGCAATCATAAATGAAATGTAACTTCGCTGAACCCAGCAGACGTATATAGTTACCATTCTGCTGAATTCTTTGGAAGCAAAATGATGTTGTTTAGGAACAAGGTAAACTTGTCACTACAAAAAAGGCATTTATGTTTTGCCGCTCTTTGAAGCAGCAGAACTTCAGTGTTTTGTGTGGAGTGTGTTATCTGAAAAGTATTTTATTTAATATCTTACTGGATGTGATTTTTGGCCTTGGATTTTTAGCCTTGTTTACAAAAATAGAGAACCATTGGCATTTGTGGGGGCAGGGACAGCTCTCACCAAGGGATTTTTTGTGGGGGGTGGAGGATAATTTTCTCTAGACCAAGCATTTTACTTCGTGTGTAGAACAAGGATAGCTAAGCTGTGACCCTTCAGAAGTTGGACTGGATCAATGTTAGCCAGACATTCCCTAGTGGTGGTGGCAGCACCAAAAAGGTACCACCTCCTGATCTTCAGATAGCCATCTTCAAATATTTCAAGGGCTCTCACATGGAAGAGGGAACATGCTGGTTTACTCCTGCTCTGGAGGGTAGGACTCGAACCAATGGCTTCAAGTTACAAGAAAGGAAATTCTGACTAAACATTCAGGAAAAAACCCTTCTGACAGTAAGAGCTGTTCGGCAGTGGAATGGACTTCCTTGGAAGATGGTGGACTCTCCTTTCATGGAGGTTTTGAAGCAGAGGTTAGATGCCTGGGGTGGACCAAAGTTACAGACACTGCTGTTGAATAGCCACCTGTCATGGATGCTGTAGCTGAGATTCCTGCATTGCCAGGGATTGGAATTGATAACCCTTGGGTCCCTTCCAGCTGAAAGGTTCTATGATTCTATGATCGTAGGATGCAAGATGGTTTGTTGGAGAAGGTGCTCTTTTAGGTACTTGGGTCCCAAGACAGTTAGAGCCTTATATATTAGTGCTAACACCTTGAACTTAGCCTGGTAGCTCACTGGCAGCCCATGCAGTGTTTTCAAGACTGATAGCACATGATTGCTTTAGCTGCCCTACTTGCTAGCCTAGCAGCCACATCCTGCATAATATGTGTTATACCATAATCCACAGGTCTTAATTTGTGCTAGGACTCGCCAGGATGCATTCCTAGAATCCCCGCTCCCCCCTTAAGATTTGGTGCAGTCCACAAACATACCAAATGCTATAAAATTCCCTGGAAACTCCCTGTGCACACTGCCATGGGTTCATGGATGGGATGTAGAATGGCGGGGTATCAATTAAATTAAGAATTGCCAGAAGTGCCTCCAAGCAGGTGCAAAGTATATTTCCCCCACCGCAGCAAAGAGCTTCTACATATGGCATTCTCTTCAGAGAGTTCTGAGCCCCAGGCATTGCTTTTCCTTGATGTTAAGTGCTGGTGATTCATTTCTGCTTCCAAAGGTCGCGGCAACTATTTCAAAGTTAACAGGCTTTCCTGCTACCAGCAGACTAACGCTGGTGGTAATTAAAGTCTCCTGTGCCTCCTCTTATGTGAGCTTTTTAGAAATCCTCGGCAGCAGGAGTTACCAGTATTAAATGGTGTGGTGCACCACATAAAGATTGTTAATAGGATTTAATAGCACTGGGGAAGTGTAATAATGCTGTAATTACTTTATGATTCAGTCATGCGTGCATACAGGATCAAAGTAACGGTAAGAAATCTGTGCGGGCTACAATGCTAGGTTGAAATATCAGCGGGATGAGTTCACGTTCCTGAGTGCGAAGAGCTGGCGAGAAGAGCATGCCTCAGTGCCACCATTTGAAGATGGCTTCGAGTAACAGTGCCTAATATCCCCCCTGCCAGCCTTGCCCAAAGGGAAGGGTCAACAGGACAGGAACCATATTCAGTTGGGCATTGCTGCTTGAACACAGGAAACAGCCTTAGATTGAATCAGACCAAAGATCACTATTGTCTTCACTGACTGCCGATGACTCTCCAAGGGTTTCAGACAGGTGACAATTCTCAGCCCTACCTGGAGATGCCGGGGAGTGAACCTGGGACCTTCTGAAAGCAAGGCAAATGCTCTGGCACTGAGCTATTGTCCTTTCCCAGATGGACTTTCCCAGATGTATCTGCTTGGCTGCCACTGCTCTGAAAGTTCCCCAAATGGCTTCAGGTAGTGGCATCCTGACTTTGGGGAGGTGGTTGCCCGTTTGGCCCTGTGCAACCACGGCTCTCCAGGGAGATGCCTTGGTCATGTAGATGTCCAACAATCCACAGACTTCAAACTTTGGAGCTGGGGAGATGCCACCAAACTGCCACGATGACACCTGGCCACTGCCGTTGTCTCGTTGCTGAGCAACCATGGGCAGAGCTCAGAGGAGTGGGAGGCCAGCCAGCCGGAAGAGTGTCTGAGATGTACTTGCCTAGAGGCAGAGGCAGCATCCAAAGTCCGGTCTGGTCCGGTCCAGCCCTAGGGTTGGGCAAACAGCCATCCATATGATCAGATGGTCCAGGGATCAGGGAATCTGATGATCAGGAGGTCAAGGGTCAAGACAAATAGGAAGCTGCACGTTAGGGCCAGGAACAACAAGCATTATTGCCAGCATCTTGACTGCTGCTGGAAGCTCTGCTTAAGAAGGTCAAAGCCCACTGGTTCTCATCAGTGCCTTCTCCTCTGTGTTCTTGAAGACTGGTCAGCTGCAAGAGGAGTCACTCCGCCTTCTCCCACTTCAGGCTGCTGTTCAGCAGGTGAAGCTGACTCCTGGCCCATGACAGCCACTTATGCAACTTCAAAGTTGGGAGGAGGTCTGGCTTCCCTAACCAGAGGGCAGTCTGATTCACTAACCACTGCAAGTGTAGTGAAAAGCATGGTAGAAACCTATCTAGATATTTTGGTTCCTGCCTCTACGCTCTTCAGGTTGCAGTATAGGACAGAAAATCCTGCTTGTGTTGTCTCTTTCTTCTACCTCTCCAACTCCCCATTCTATCCAGAGCGCATGCATACTGTTGTTCCATTTCACAAGGATAAATCTCTCCCATTTAAGAAGATGCCACCCACCATTGTTCCTGCTTGGTAGAGCCACAGTCCCAAAAGCCCCATATTCTTAATGAGATGTATAGAGTTGGATCTGTCCAAAGTATGGTGCTGGTGCCGGTTGACTTCACAAGCTGTGGTCAGTTGGGGTGACCAGTCACACAACCCCTACTTTTTGTTAAGTCTACCTGGTCTGCCAGTGACGTTCTTTGTGACACATGGACCACCTCAACCCCACTGCCCCAGAAAACCACCTGTATAAAAACCAGCTCCCTTTTGCAGCAAATTAGATTGAATTCTGAAATTGTGGCTCAAAGCATAACAGCTAAAAAACACAACAATTTCCATGTGTTTTGTTTTGATAAAGAATACAACAGGTTGTCAATCTAGCTGAAATTCAGATGGGGTTCATGGGCCTTGTTTATAGCTTTATTCCACATCCCCTTAGGCGTTTCATTCTACAGTTCTTCAAAGTTCAAATTCTTGCACATGTTCTCAATACACAATATTTGAAATGTCTGACCTTAAGTTTGCTATGCTCCCAGTAGCTTATAATTGGAAGGAATTTTCAGTCTAATTTTTGACTGCAAGGATATCTGTAGATCTTCAAGATTGTTTCTTCTTCTTATGTATCTGTCTGGTTTGTGGATTGAAACTCTTCGCCCCCCACTCCCCCCGCTGTTAAATGTGTTATTAAAATAAAACCAATGATAGCTTTTATAGCCCACTGATGTGCTAATATCATGAGCCATAATAACAATTTCTACACCATAAGTGACAGCTTTCATCGCTTATAAAACTACGCTTCAGTACATGCAGTAATGTCGCCCTTAGACTTGAACTGCAGCTATTACAGATGGCAGTCACATATGGTGAATCTTAGATACTGCCCTTTTAATTAAATTGCAACTGGGGAACAGCTTCTGGAGGTAAACATCAAAATACCAAATTTCACAGTAAAATACAGAATATGCAACTTCCAGATTCCAAGAAGTGAGAAAACTCAAAAAAAAGTGAAAGAATAAACAACCTTTGGTGCGGTTACATTTACAATGCTAATATATAGCTTTGATTGCTCCATCTCAAAAATCATAGTTTAAATGTGGTAACTGTATTTAAAAATGGCAATGTAAATGACCAAAGATAGACTGCCCTCCTTAATGCTTTCTTTAAATCCTAGGAAGCTGGTTTTAATCCCCATAGCTGTGGTAGCAGTATGTGAAATGTACCCTTTTGTGTATTTGGTGATGGAGAATCTATAGACTTCCAAATGTTCCCATTATCCCTAACCATTGGCCATACTGGCTGGGGCTGATGTGAGCAGGAATCTAATGATGTCTGGAGAACCATAGGTTCCCTTTTTCTCACCTGTCCTGAATCTCCTGCCAATCAGTTTTACTGCATGAACTAGTTACAGTATTTTGAGAGACCGAGTAACATTTTCTTCTCTGTCCACATCAGCCTAGCTTTATCAATCTCTGCTATGCCACCCCCCTTCCACATTATTATAGCCACCCATAAATCATTATTTTCAGGGCAGCTTACAAGCAAAGTAATGTTAAAAATATTATATATAACAATTAAATTCAACAAAGAACAATAAAAGATAGTAGCAAAAACCCATTTAATTGTAGCCCTAGGCAACATAAAACAGTCTGGATTAAAAAAAAACACCCAATTATATATTAAAGGACTTACATTTATATTTAAATATGGAGGAAAAGATCATTAAAAAAACAACCCAGATGCTCCAGCGCAGCACTTCTTAAAATTTAGGCTCTGACATTTTATTGTGTGACCCAGAACAAGATGTCTCTCCTCGCCCCCGCAGTTTCCATTGGTTGTTTTTCTTTCACCAGGCCAATAGCAGCAAACATTCATTTCTGTTGGATATTCATTTGAGAGATAGACTTGCTCACTTATTCCCAAATGCCATGCTTAAAATTATATGCACCTATGTGTTACCTATATATACAACTATATGATTACAGTGGTACCTCAGGTTACAGACGCTTCAGGTTACAGACGCTTCAGGTCCGCTAACCTAGAAATTGTACCTTGGGTTAAGAACTTTGCTTCAGGATGAGAACAGAAATTGTGCAGCAGCGGCGCAGAAGCAGCAGGAGGCCCCATTAGCTAAAGCGGTGCTTCAGGTTAAGAACAGACCTCCAGAACGAATTAAGTTCTTAACCCGAGGTACCACTGTATTAAATATATAAATATAAAACTTGTCAAGTGTTAACTGCTGATATGATATTCTTCCTTTGTCTGTTATAGAAGGGTCAAAAGGTAGAGATAGTTTACAAGGATTCCCTAAAGGCTGAATAAGTGTAGAGGTGAGTCCCATTTCACGTTGTCATTAGGAAGCAGAGCTTCAGACTTTCCTTGATAAGTTCACATTACCATGCCCATTTCAGCTCAGTTATATCCCTTTTTCTCTTGCAAGGATGGGTGATTTTGTCAGTTTCAGTTTCTCTCCATTTCTTGTTTTTCCAATCTTTAGTTCAGTTCTCCACATTTCCAAATCAGTCTGCAAGATGTTTTTAAAGGTCCTCATGAAAATTCATTAGCATTTTAGTGGAAAATCTTGCAAAGCAGTTCCCCTGATACAACACATTTCTATATGTTATTTTCACAAATATATACTTTTTAATGCCCACTTTACCTTATCATATGCATTTTTTGACACATTACTTGGCTGAACAAATGCACTGCAAGATTTGGAGAAGTGTGCATTTTAAATGATGAACATCTTTCAGTTAGCATGTTGTGTTGGAAATTGTGAATATTGTAGATTCATCTTTAAATGTGAACTGGATTGAGTTTCTTCCCCGTTCCTATTCCTATCAGGCCATCAAAGCCATGACGTATGGTTATGCTTCCCTGAGGATTTAAATTGTATGTTCAAGAATTGCAGGTCTGCTCAGGCTGAGCACAATTCATCATGTCATGTGATCTGTCCCATTTTTTTTCAAACCAAGGCAGACAGAAAAACCAGGACCTATCATGAGACCTGGTGGGCTGCCATACGTGAACTCAGTTTGCCTTAGTGAGTCACTAACTGCATGAAGAGCTGCTCATGTATTGTCTCTGAGATGACATCTTTGCCGTTGTTTTATTTATCCTTCTAAATTGGACGGCATGCAGCAAACAAAATGGAAATCAGCTTCAAGTTTTCCTGGCTCTAGGAAGCAAGCAACTAGGTGAATCAACAGCTGGCGTTAAAATGCTGCAGTTTTGTTCTTGGCACTCATGCATGCTGAAATATGAATATAACTGCACATCACTAAGGAAAGCAGAACAAATCTAAAAATGTTTATAATGTGTGGCATATGGTCATAAAGACTCAGGTTCCAAGGCCGTGAGCTTGAATAGCTTTGTTAACATCTACAGACTAAACCAAGGCAAAAAAGATTGGTAAGCCAGAAATACCATGGTTTATTTGGGAGAAACAAACCATATGTGCTGGTTTGCACATCATGGTAAGACAAGGCTTGGGGACTGTTGCTCCTGGAAGGGCAGAGTGAAATGGGAGCAATGTCAGCAACATGCATCAGCACGCTGCTCTTTTCACAGTAAGCCATGGTTTATGGTGTACTGTGATGTGCAAATGGGGCTTGTGTCTTTTTATACTACAGTGGTACCTCAGGTTAAGTACTTAATTCGTTCCGGAGGTCCGTACTTAACCTGAAACTGTTCTTAACCTGAAGCACCACTTTAGCTAATGGGGCCTCCTCCTGCTGCCGCTCTGCTGGAGCACGATTTCTGTTCTCATCCTGAAACAAAGTTCTTAACCTGAAGCACTAGTTCTGGGTTAGCGGAGTCTATAGGAGAGCCGGTGTGGGGTAGTGGTTAAGAGTGGTAGTCTCGTAATCTGGGGAACCGGGTTCACGTCTCCGCTCCTCCACATGCAGCTGCTAGGTGACCTTGGGCTGTTCACACTTCTCTGAAGTCTCTCAGCCCCACTCACCTCACAGAGTGTTTGTTGTGGGGGAGGAAGGGAAAGGAGAATGTTAGCCGCTTTGAGACTCCTTAGGGTAGTGATAAAGCGGGATATCCAATCCAAACTCTCTGTAACCTGAAGCGTATGTAACCTGAAGCGTATGTAACCCGAGGTACCACTGTTCTGCCAAAACATTTTATCTACTGAATGATCCATCAGTAAACAGAAAATTCAGTTCTCGGTATTCCATCAGAGCTCAGTGGTAGTGCATCTGCTTTGCATACAGAAAATCCCAGGTTCACTCCTTGCACACAGAAGCAAGAGTCTGGTTTAAAAGAAGAGAGGAAGAAATATAACGTCTCTGGCATAAGCAGGTGGGAACGTCTCTTCCTTGGAGCCTAGACAGCAATTTGATTTAATGGTGCAGGAATCAGGGCTAGGTTGTGAACTGCAGAGCCGGCTCCACATTTCGTTGTGCTCATAGCTACCCCCCTTGTTCCCCATCCCACCCTCCCATCAAACATAACTCTCCTTTTGTCAGTTTGTTTGCACACTTCAGCCTTTTTCCTGAATGCGTTCTGGGATACTTTGCTTTTCTAGCCTTGTATATTGACTGAAGTGAACATAACAAGGCTGTTATCTGCCATGCTGCCATTGCTACATGAGCAGAAAGAACTTTTTTTCTGTATTTTTCTTACTGTGCTGAGCTATCAAAGTCAAGAATGAAGACAAATCTCACGTGGCCTTGAAAAATTGTAGCATTATGGAACTGGCTAGCTTCAGCTGTATTACAAAAAGGGGTCAGAAAGGAGAGGGGGAAAACTATCACTCCTAAACTCTCCCCTGTGCAAACCTTGAGCTTTCTGGCATCAAATTAAGGACTTGTTTTCTTACAGCACAAACAGAGGAAGAGAGAGAGAGAGAGAGACTATTTCTGTCAGTTTTTCATGCCTTATTTGTTTTTTGAAAAATGGATTTAAGGGTGGGGTACAAAGGAATTAGAAAGCAGGCAACTCCCCATCTGCACGTTCTCTATTTGCATGCAACCAGGCACTCAGTGCCGGGATCCCAAAAGTGGATCCCGGAAATGGGGAGCACTCTGAAGAGTCCTCCTGGCTTGTGAGGAGACCCTCCTCAGAGCCCGAAGAGGATATCCTCTTCAGACTCTGAGGAGAGTCTCCACAAGCCAGAGGGGGTAGCGGGACTTCCTCAGCTGATATGCAGGGAAGCAGCGGTGGCACTCTGAGTTGGGTCTTCTCAGGAGCCAGGAGGACTCTCCAAGGTGCTCCCCATTTTATGCAATTCCATGTATGAACATAGGGGTTCGGAACATAACCCCCGTGTAAATGGAGACTCACCTATACAGTGTCACAAATGCAATGTAAATATGATTATGATCAACAGTCCAGTACGATTCAGAGGAATAAAGCCAGACTACTAACTAAAAATTCCATCTCTGATTTGTTGTGGATTCCACATTAAGAAGGAATAGTTGGGTGGTTCTTCTATGTGTTTACACATCATTCATTCATATATATATATATATATATATATA
>JAXCMG010000013.1:60944763-60972088 GCA_034642415.1 Podarcis siculus
ATCTTATGTGATCTCTTGTTCCTACGCAACTGCCGAGACAACAACTTAATTCCCACATGCTTCCAACTTAAATTCCACTCTAAAACCCCAGCTACCGAAAGGATCCTGAAACGAACTGAACTATCCCTAATCAGAAACGAACTACACAAGAAAAGATACCTACTAAACCAAACCAACAAAGATCTGCTCACTCTTCACCTCAAACTCTGTAACAAAATCCACCCTGCACTCTGGGACAAATGCAAACAACTAGCCGTCTGGAGAGCTGAAACGGAGACCTCACATAAGACAGACACACACACCAACAAACTCCACAAACTAGAGAAACGCCAGAAGCCCAGCCACCCTCCACAACAACCCATGTAATGATGCCGGATTTTTTTTTTTTTTTTTTTTTTTTTTTTTTTTTTTTTTTTTTTTTTTCCAAAGGTTTCAACTTTGCAGTCGCCCCGAGACGCATCCCCACGGAAAACATCATATGCGGAGTCGAAGCTAGCCTAACCAAAATCAACCCAGATGAAGCCAATAAAATCAGACTTGAAGTCACCAACATCCTCTGCTCCAGCAAACCACCCAGAAGCAATTTACACAAAGAAGAACAGAAAGCACTCACCAACCTGAGGAAAGACAACAACATAATCATTCTCCCAGCAGACAAAGGTAATGCCACTGTTGTGATGAACACATCGGACTACCAAGCAAAACTATCAAATCTACTCCAAGACCCTACCTACCAACCTATAAAAACAGATCCCACCACCTATCTGGAAAAAACCACCAAATCCAAAATAAAAGCCTCTCCTATCAGTGAAGAAATCCAGCTAAGAATCATCCCCAGAGAAAAATCATCCAGATGCCCCAAACTCTACGGCCTCCCCAAGATACACAAAGAAGGAACACCACTCAGACCAATAGTCAGCTCCATAGGCTCACCTCTACAAAATCTCGCTAAATTTCTCGCCAAGCAACTTCAGCCCTATGCAGAATCCATCTCTTCACACGTTCCAAACTCCTTCCAGTTCATAGAAACAATAAAGAAGCAAAACCTACATCCCAATGACCTACTTGTGAGCTTCGATGTTGTATCTCTCTTCACACAAGTGCCCATTAATGAAGCCTTGACAGCCATTCAAAACAAATACAATCCCCCCGAATACATCTTGGACCTGACCAACCACTGCCTAACCAACACGTACTTCATCCACAATGGACAAAGATACAAACAGATAGAAGGAGCACCTATGGGATCACCCCTCTCACCGGTCATCGCAAACCTGTACATGGAACACTTTGAAACCAATGCTTTAGACAAGTCAGAACACAAACCCAAACTTTGGCTCAGATATGTTGACGACACCTTTGTAATTTGGCCACACGGGAAGGAAAAACTGGACAGCTTCCTCACACATCTCAACAGCCTACACCCCAAAATACAATTCACTATGGAAATAGAAGCCAACAACCAACTTCCCTTCCTTGACGTCCTAATCTACAAAAAACCTGATGGCTCCCTAGGACACACTATCTACCGGAAAAAAACACACACCAACCGCTACTTACATGCACAATCACACCACCACCCTGCACAAATAAACTCCGTAGCCAAGACTCTCATCTCCAGAACCAAACGCCTGGCTGACAAAGACCACTTGACAACTGAGTTACAGAATCTCTCAAATGTGTTAATTGCCAATGGATACCAGCAAAACAGGGTTACGAAGCTAATCCAAAAAGAAACACCCCCCAAAAACCAAGACACAGAAGAAAACAATGGCATGGCCCTCCTTCCTTATATCAAGGGCACTACAGATAAAATTAGCAAAATCCTCCATAAACACAATATCAAAACAGCCTTTTGCGCCAACCAAAAAATAGCCAATATCCTCAGAAACCCCAAGGATAAAATCCAGTTGGAAAACCAAGGGGTCTATGAAATACCCTGCAAAGTCTGCCCAGCCACGTACATTGGACAAACAAACAGACGAATAAATGCACGTATCGCAGAACACAAGAATGCCGTCAAAAAAGAAGATAAAACTTCCTCTCTTTTCCAACACATGAAAGAAACAGGACACGAAATTAATTTTGCAGATTCCAAATTGCTCTCTAACATGGAACATCACCACAAGAGAATAATCATGGAAGCCATCGAGATAGAGAAACACCCTCACAACATGAACAAGCGTGACGACACATCCCGCTTGCCAGACATCTGGAAATTAGCCCTCCCCACAAAAACTGACACCAGATCCAGAGGCACACAGAACGCCATCACCAATCAACCACACCAGACCCAAACCCAGACCCTCTCCACAGATAAATTACAGACACCATCCAGTAGCCAAACCACGATGGCACCTCCGGATGCTGCACCCCCCTGCAATCCCTACACAGATCTGGCTGGCACAGGCCACAAAACCACAGCTCGCCCCTATACACGAAGCCAAGCCAGAGCACAACAAAGCAGTACAGCCATCTTCTCAGAAAAACTCTTCACAAAGTTCAAGAGGTCAAGACACAAAAGCTTTAGCAACTAATCCACACCTAATGACCCACCTAAGTGGTACTCAGGATATCACTCAAGAAATCACTCAAGATATCCCTCAAGCAATTAAGGAACAAAAGAAGAAAAGGCACACTAGCCTGGGAACTTCCTCTCTGCCCAGAACATTGGAGGCTATACACCACACCTCCTCAACAGTATTTATAGGAACTCAAACACTGAGATCCTGCTCTGTTCCAGTATCAACAAGCCGACACTCGTCATCTTCAGGCTGGTGCTTTCGGCTTCCAGTAACAAGAAGCCGAAAGCACCAGCCTGAAGATGACGAGTGAGACCTCGTCGAAACGTCGCCTAGACACCCCAACTTTTACACGGGAAGACACCCGAGGACACCAAAACCTGCATATATATATATATATATATAATTTTCTTCCTCTCTCTTCTTCTGTCTTATGCCTGAAATGCTCTTTGGCAGGTTTGCAATGAAGGCAGCTGACAGGGTCTTGGCCTTCCTGAGCGGCCTTGCCAGTGCTGAGCTAAGTGTAACTTCCTAGTGGTTGGTGTTGTTTTTAAAAAATTGTGATGATGACAGTTCCCAGGTTATATGCAATGGGTTTTGAGGCATTGGAATGAAGGAAAAGTCTCTGTGTGTGTGTGTGTGTGTGTGTGTGAGAGAGAGAGAGAGAGAGAGAGAGAGAGAGAGAGAGAGAGAGAAAGAAAGAGAAAGAAAGAAAGAAAGAAAGAAATAGACTTCCCCATAGTGCCTCAGAAACCATCATATAGAACTTGGGAACTATTGTTGTTGTTGCTGTTATTATTATTAATATTATTAGAAGTGAACTAGCAACCTAAGGAGGTGAATTTCTACACCTGTCTGGGCACACAAAAATGTGCTATTTTTGGCTGCTATTTTTATTTGCTTGGACAGATTTGCTGTTCTCTGAACAGGGGTTTTGAAGTCCCTGCTGCTCCAAGAATAAGCTCCAAAACAGCCTTCTGTCAAATCTGGAGAAAAACCAAAACATTTAGGTACCTAAGGGGGTGAAGTATAAACGGTGTCACCTCCCTATGGTTGTAAAATGTAATGATGATTATAAGAGAAATTGCGTGCACAAAAGTACTTCTTCATACCAAGAATAATTTGAACACAGGGAATTTACTTCCTTAAGACAGGGGTTTTGTCTTTAAAATTGGGTTAGATAAATTATCAAGTCTTTTAGTGGCTATTGGCCATTATAGCTCTGTGGGATCTCCTTGTTCTTAGGTAGTATGCCAGCCAAATACACGTTCCTGGAGATCGACAGTAGAACGGGGCTTTTGACCATACACCACTGCCAAGAAACTTCTAGTTGGCCTCTGTAGGAAGGCAGGCAGACTCTGAACTACAGAGATAAACCTTTCATTTAATTTTGCAAGCCTCACGGTCTTATTTACCTATATCTTAACAATTTTTCAGCCTGCATTTTCGATCCAAAATTCTCAAGGTAGTTCACAGTGATCCATAAAACCAACTTGTTAAGTCCAAGTAAATCCATAAGCCTTAAAAATACAAGCGAATGAATCCAATGTAGCAGGAGGGAAAAGTCTAAAATGGTGCAGTGTGGTCGAGTACTTGACTAGGTAGGATGTGGGAGACTGGGATTCAAGCCCCCACTTGGTCATGAAGCATACTGGGAGACCTTTCTCTCAGCCTAAAATAACCTCACATGGTTGTTGTGGGTGTAAAAGTACACCATCTTGAGCTCTGTGGAGGAAAGGTGGGGTGTAAGTGCAATAATAGATATTGCCTGGGAATCAAAGACTTGGTGAAATGAAAAGTCCTCCTTTTTGCCTCCTAAAGCTATGGATAACCCTCTTGGTCCCTTCCAACAGTACAATTCTGTGGAAGGGACCACGAGGGTCATCCATATCTTCAGGAGGCAAAATGGAGGAGTTTTCATTTCACCAATGGGGATGTGGGTGGTGCTGTGGTCTAAACCACTGAGCCTCTTGGGCTTGCCAATCAGAAGGTTGGCAGTTCGAATCCCTGTGATGGGGTGAGCTCCCGTTGCTGTGTCCCAGTTCCTGTCAACCTAGCAGTTTGAAAGCATGCCAGTGCAAGTAGATAAATAGGTACCGCTGCGGTGGGAAGGTAAACGGCGTTTCCATGCGCTCTGGTTTCCGTCATGGTGTCCCGTTGTGCCAGAAGCGGTTTAGTCATGCTGGTCACATTATCTGGAAAGCTGTCTGTGGACAAATGCCAGCTCCCTCGGCCTGAAAGTGAGATGAGCACCACAACCCCAGAGTCGCCTTTCAGTGGACTTAACTGTCCAGGGGTCCTTTACCTTTTTATCTTTTACAACTCTGTAACTGGATAAGGGTGGGTGAGTAAAACTGCTTCAAAGGTACAGTAACTTGAGTAAGGAATCTTAGAGTGTATAAATATAAGACCTGCAAGAAATCATGATCATTTAGCTGGAACAGGCACAGAAATTGATAGAACTTGCATATTTAACACCAGCTGAGGCTCTGCCTCTGCCTATATAGACTAAAAGGGCAGATTTAATTTCAGTCATAGAGTGCAGCAGCAGAACGATGTCATCAGGAAGCCACAGGGACATCTGTCTTAGTTGTGAAGAGCTTCATGCTTTAATCAGCAAATGCAAAATTAGCATATTCATGCTTTAAATGCTCGAATTATTTCCCCCATTGTTTAAAAGTAAGCTTATAGTGTGAGGTAAAGAGAATGACTGGAAATGATTCAGAACTCAGCTAAACTGGTAGGGAAAAAGCGATTTATATGCGTTGTATGTGCGATATAACTTTGTAACGGGGAGTGGGTGGCGCTGTGGTCTAAACCACCGAGCCTCTTGGGTGTGCCGATCAGAAGATCAGGGATTTGAATCCACATGATGGGGTGAGCTCCCGTTGCTCTGTCCCAGCTCCTGCCAACCTAGCAGTTCAAAAGCACACCAGTGCAAGTAGGTAAATAGGTACCACTGTGGCAGGAAGGTAAACGGCATTTCCATGTGCTCTGGTTTCTGTCACGGTGTTCCATTGCACCAGATGCGGTTTAGTCATGCTGGCCACATGACCCGTAAATCTGTCTGTGGACAAACTCTGGCTCCCCCAGCCTGAAGCAAGATGAGTGCCACAACCCCATAGTCACCTTTGACTGGACTTAACTGTCCAGAGGTCATTTACCTTTTATTTACCTTTTATAACACTGTGTCACCAGGTGGCGACATGGAGCCCCGTTTTCCCTCTACCTGTTTTCCCTGTTTAAATTGACAATGCTTTAAACTGAAACACTTCTCTGATGTGTCTAGATCCAGCCTCAGATTATACCGTCTACTGTTTCAGGCAAGCAATGGCGTTCCACAGAGCTCTTTATTCAGGATTGAAAAGGACTTATACTAGCAATGCATTATTAGTCTAACTTTGAATCATTGGTTCGAAGCAATGATTCTTCAACATCAACTTTGCTAGATTAGTCATGTTGTTCGGATGCCTGATTATCATCTTTCAAAGCAACTACTCTATTCCAAACTTAAGAATGGAAAGTGTAATGCTGGTGGTCAACAAAAGAGGTTTAAAGACTCTCTCAAGGCAAATCAAAACAAATGTAGGAAACACTGGCCTGCGGGTGCTCCAGTTGGAGAACAACCTTTACCAAAGGTGTCATGGACTTTGAAGATGCTCAAACTCAGGACGAAAGGGAGAAACGTGCTAAGAGGAAGGCACGCTTGGCAGACCCTCACCATGATCAACTCCTGCCCGGCAACCTATGTCCCCACTGTGGAAGGATGTATGGATCCAGAATTGGACTCCATAGTCACTTACAGACTCACTGTTAAGACTGTATTCATGGAAGACAATCTTACTCAGCTACGAGTGATCGCTAAAGAAGAAGAAGAATTAGCCTAACAGTAGTAAACACTTTGTGAACTGGTGGGCAGGTGCCCAAGTTTCACACAGTGGGGTGGGGTTTGCTTTCCTCCAAAGCAAGGTTAGCTAACTGTCCCATCTCCTACCTGCCAGTTTCCCCAGTGATTTCTGTTTTTGCATGTCATGATGAAATCACTGAGGGCTGCCTATTGGGCAGTTACCACCCAGTCTTCATTTTCAGAAATCTAGAAAGCTTGAGATCTGGTTACCTGAAGAAACATCTGCCTCTGTGCTGGGGTCTTGTGTGTAGTCTCCTCCTCTGAGTGCCTCAGGTGAAGCAGGGAGGGAGGCAAGAAAGGACGTTTTCAGTGGTGGTGCCCCATTTATGCCACTAGTTCCAGGGGAGAACTTCGGTCTTCCAAATTTCAGTGGCGCCCTGCACAAGGCCAAAATTTTGTGGCCCCTGCCTCTCGCCTTCTGTTCATAGTTGTGTTGTCTTGTTACGCCCCCTAAGCTCAGCACCCAGTGCAGCAGCCCTAAATCTTCCTCTGCCAGCTCCCCAGGAAGTCTCACCTGGTACCCTCTTTGCTATCATTCTGATGCCCAATGATTGCCTTTTTATTCTCCCAGGCTTTTAGAAGTCCGGAGTCTTATATTGGTTTTTTTGGGGATCTATCTGTCTCAGGAGACAGGGTTCCTAAGGATTTCACTGTTAGCTTGTCATTGCAAACCACCCTGGTAACCATTTCAGAAGTTGTAAGTCGATCTAATGACCACATTTGCATTAAATATTTTTAATGGCTGCAAGTGCTTTTAAAGAAAGGAGGATGCTCTCTCTCCCAATTTACCTCTCACCCAGCAGGAGCCAATGATTCTATGCTGAGAGGAACAGAAATTTCTTGCCAAAAGTCTGGAAGCTATATTTTCTAATACCTGCTCACACCTTATTCTGCTGGCCCCCAAATTTGCTACCCCTACACTTCCCAAATTGCACTAATCTAGAGTAGCTCCAGGTGTATGCAATAAAGGATAATGGAGTCCACTTTAGTTGATATAAGATACACTCAATGTACAAGAAAATGTCCCCTAATGACTTAGGTTAAAATCCTCTGAATTCAGTAGATTATACCAGGCATAGGCAAACTCGGCCCTCCAGATGTTTTGGGACTACAACTCCCATAATCCCTAGCTAACAGGACCAGTGGTCAGGGATGATGGGAGCTGTAGTTCCAAAACATCTGGAGGGCCGAGTTTGCCTATGCCTGAATTATATGTTTTAGTGAACTTCCATTGATAGGATCAGGCTACAAGCCCGCAAGATGCTTGGTGTAAACCAGACTGACATATCCCTTTCCCTCATAAGTGCTAACTTGCAAAGATTCTTGACAGCTTGTTGTTTACCTTGAGATACTGCAAAACATCTGCAAACTTTTCAGTGTGTTATGTCAGTCTTACACCCCCAGACATAACACTGCTGAAATCATCTCATGGGGGATCTCTCGGCCTGTCAGTCTATGGTTTGTATCAATGAAGAGCAGTTCATTGTGAACCCCTGTTCAGGGACTAAGCAGCCCCCAAATCTCTAATGCAGTAGTTGGACTTGTGAGGTGTGTGTTTGGCATCAGAATATTATGATCATTGTAACAACTGAATATGCACATCATTTGGAGCGTCTGTGACTTTCATTTTTATTGTCAATATTGTTTCCTTCCTTTTGAAGTGAGGTTTTTATGTTTTAAGAAGAAAGCACCCTCAGTTTAGGGGAGATTAAACAACCCCTTTATTATTTGTATGCAGTTATATTGGGTGCAGAAAGAAGACCATTACTGAGATTCCACCATTAAAACACAATACCCCCAAATTTGGAAAGCTTTCCCGCTCCCTGCCCCCTTATTAGGAAAACAGAATGTCTTTTTTCCACCTTGACTAATCTTGAGCGCCCCATCAGTGGGAAATTTGTTGAAAAATCTGTTGGAAGAGCAGTTGGCACAACCAAAAGTCCCGTTGCTTAAAAAATGCATAACTTTGCCCAGATTATTCCTAATATTCTGGATCATTTTATTCCTCGATTCTTGAAGGCAACCTCTTCATTGCCATCTGTTAATTAACAGGGCCAAAGTTCATCTTGTATGATTAAAACCTACATATATTCTACTGTCATAGCATCCATACTTCCATCTGTTGTAGCACAATGTCTGTAATTATGATAGGCAGGATGCGTTCTGCAGAGTGTGCTATCTTCTGCTGTTTACGTAGAAACTGGCTACAAGCTGAGTTAAAGGCAGAACAAACCATTCTTGATGAGGCCTGGGAACCTGCACAGAATAGAAATTAACTTCTCCAGCCACGCCGTGTCTCAGAGTCAGCACCCAGAAACCAGCCTCCTGGGTCATAGCTGTTCCTCTTAATGGGCCCCATGTGCCAGATATTTAGATGGTAATGCATACGTTACACAGAGCATATGTGTTGAAGAACTGTCAGGGGGCAAGTTGGCCAAGTTTGATTTATGAGTTTATAATCTACAAGGAGAAGTAAAATAGGAGAAAAGGAGGTGTAGGCTTGGTAACATTGCCCATCACTCCATAATGGGTTTGCTCTGTCTCCACGATCAGAGGCAGTAATTCTTCTGAATAGCAGTTCCTGGAAGCCACAGGAAGTCCTGCTTGCTGATTTTCTGCAGCCATCAGGTTGGCCTCTGTGAGAACAGGATGCTGAATTAGATGGGACACTGGCCTGATCCAGCACGCTCCTCTTAAGTTCTTATGTTTGAATATATGATTAGGCCAGTGCCTTTATTTTATTTATTTTTATTTATTAAATCTATACACTGCCCTATACCCGCAGATCTCAGGGCAGTTCACAGCATAAAATCACAATATAAATAATAATAATATAACAATAATAATAATTTATTATTTATACCCCACCCATCTGGTTGGGTTTCCCCAGGCACTCTGGGCAGCTTCCTACAGAATATTCAAATACAATAGTCTATTAAACATTAAAAGCTTCCCTAAACAGGGCTGCCTTCAGATGTCTTCTAAAAACCACAAAACCCATAATAAAAATAAAAACAACGAACCAATAACGCCCCCCCCTTCCACAACACATTCTTAAAAGGGCATAGGATGTCAATCAGCCAAAGGCCTGGTTAAAGAGGAAACGTTTTTGCTTGGTGCCTAATCGTGTATAATGAAGGTGCCGGGTGAATCTCCCTGGGGAGAGCATTCCACAAGCAGGGAGTCACTGCAGAAAAGGCCAGTTCTCATGTTGCCACCCTCTGGACCTCTCGTGGAGGAGGCACACAAAGAAGGGCCTCAGAAGATGATCAAAAGGGTCTGGGGAGGTTCATATGGCAAGAGGCGGTCCTGAGCCTTTGAAGACTTTATAGGTCAAAACCAGCACTTTGAATTGGGCCCAGAGACTAATTGGTAGCCAGTGCAGTCAAACCAGGATCGTTGTACAGTGGTACCTCGGGTTAAGTACTTAATTCGTTCCGGAGGTCCGTACTTAACCTGAAACCGTTCTTAACCTGAAGCACCACTTTAGCTAATGGGGCCTCCTGCTGCTGCCGCGCCACCGGAGCACGATTTCTGTTCTCATTCTGAAGCAAAGTTCTCAACCCAAGGTACTATTTCTGGGTTAGCGGAGTCTGTAACCTGAAGTGTATGTAACCTGAAGCGTATGTAACCCGAGGTACCACTGTAATATGCTCAAAGCGTCTTGCTCCGGTGAGCAACCTGGCCACTGAATTCTGCACCAGCTGAAGTTTCCAAACCGTCTTCAGAGGCAGCCCCACATATAACGCATTACAGTAATCTAACCTCGAGGTTACCAGAGCATAGACAACAGTAGTTAAGCTATCCTGTGCATCAAATTGATGAGGTCTGAGTTTTAAGAAAGTATATACAGAGCAGGCAGGTAAGAATAAGTAGTGGCATTAAAACTCATTATGTAGTAGTTTCAAAACCTCAGGGTGTTTTGCCTTGTGAGATAGTTTACCATTATTCTCATTTCATACATGTTGTATGGAGACTGAGATAATGGGTTGCCCACAGTTGCAGAACGAGCCCAAGGCAGAGCTGGGACTTGTCAAAATCCCTTTATCAGAGTCCACTTCTTCTATATACTGGCACACAGCAGCTTTCATTAAGGAACAAAAGTACCTAGGGAATAATAATGAATAAACGTTGATTTCTGTTTTTGTTCAAATGAATTGTTTGCCTTACAGCCCTTGAAAGAAAATGATGATGGCCATGCCTCAGAGAGAGGAAGATTATTTCTCACCTCTCCCCTAGGAAAATGTTAAATGGCTTTATGGCACTGCTGAAATAGGTAGTTGAGCCTCAAGCAGCATTCAAAGCCAACCATGGTCAGGGCTTAGATAATTTATTTTTCACCCTACTACTGCAAATAGTGAGGTAAATAAGAGATGTGGACAGTGGGGCTATTATTACTTCTTCCTCAGCTTGCTAAATACTCGATAAATGATGTGTGGAAAATGATTTTTTTTTTAAGTGTAGCATCATAGATGTACTGTCCTCCGCAGACGAAAAATGCAATGACCTAATTTGCAGTTCACAGTAAGCCACAGTGAGGCACACCAAGGTTTGGTTTAGTATGTCGCCCAAACCCAAGCTCGCTCTCTAGCCATGTTCTGCAACCAAGAATAAACATTGGTTATAGCCTGTGGTTAGTCTTCACAGCCAAGAGCCTGGGTTGGAAGGGCATGCTAAGACTACCACTACTACTACTACTACTAATAATAATAATAATAATTTATTTATACCCCGCCTATCTGGCTGGGTTTCCCCAGCCACTCTAGGCGGCTCCCAATCAAATATTAAAAACACAATACAGCATTAATCATTAAAAACTTCCCTAAACAGGGCTGCCTTCAGATGTCTTTTAAAAGTAGGATAGTTGCTTATTTCCTTGACATCTGATGGGAGGGCGTTCCACAGGGTGGGCGCCACTACTGAGAAGGCCCTCTGTCTGGTTCCCTGTAACCTCATTTCTTGCAATGAGGAAACCACCAGAAGGCCCTTGGCGCTGGACATCAGTGTCCAGGCTGAACGATGGGGGTGGAGATGCTCCTTCAGATATACAGCACTGAGGCTGTTGGCAGCCAGGGACGAATGAAGCATCTGCAAGCTCAGATCCAGGAGTCTACACTACCCCGCCAAGCCATCATTTGGCTTGACATGTTGCGTGACTCAAACCAGCCTTATCCCTCTGTTGTGGAGGGCGTAGTTGAAGCAAGCTTACCATTGTATGAGTGGTCTACGAAGTGACACAGGTGGCTGTGGGGCAGAGAATTCACCTACTGATGCCCCCTGAAGCAGATTTTGTATAATTGTCAAGTCTTCACGTAACTTAAGTTTGGGGCCTTGGTAATTTAAGCAAAATTGGTTGCTTGCAGAAAAACTCTTCGACTGATGCTATGTCATAATGAGCACACACTCAAAATGCCTGTTAATTGTGAGTTGCACATGCGACTCTGGTAGAATCTAGACACATGTTAAAAACATTTTGAAAAATATATTGGATTTGCCATAGCTCACCATCGCCATCTAATGTCACATTTGTATAATGCACTTTACAACACACTTAAAAATGTTTTATTTGCAGCTGTATAGCTGGGTGCTCTGTGTATCGCGAGCTTAAGAATAGAGGAGGCTCATATTCGGCTGAGCACTGAAAGGAATATCTGTGATATCTATGAAGGTTCCCTGGAAAAGACCCTGATGTTGGGAAAGATGGAGGGCACAAGGAGAAGGGGACGACAGAGGACGAGATGGTTGGACAGTGTTCTTGAAGCTACAAACATGAGTCTGACCAAACTGCGGGAGGCAGTGGAAGACAGGAGTGCCTGGCATGCTCTGGTCCATGGGGTCACGAAGAATCGGATACAGCTAAATGACTAAACAACAACATTAGAATCAATTTTATAATGAATGATTTTAGAGTGTTGTTTGTGCTGTATTTTTGTACTGTTTTATTATTGTTAGCCGCCCTGAGCCCGGCTTCGGCTGGGGAGGGCGGGATATAAATAAAATTTATTATTATTATTATTACTGGCTGGGCTTGATGGGATTTGTAGTCTAAGAACATTTGGAAAGATTACACATGATTGAATAGTCCTCCTTGTTGCAGAAAAAAAATAAAATGTTCTACATAGTGAATAAAAGTTTAAGTGAGAGGAGTTCCAGCTTTGCCTAGCCTTTTCCCTAATATTCTAGAGTTGTACATACGAACAATTATTTTCATGGGAAGGAGTCAGCCATGCAGTTCTCCTACCAGGAATGATTTTAGCCATCTCAACCTGCTGTTTGCATATAGTAGGCATTCATGCTGGTGCCAAAACACACACAACAGCCTATTACACTGTGTTTCTTCACCTATAAAATGGGTTTAATAATATTCAATTACACACCACTCTGAGCTGTCACAATATTTAATTGGATAATGTTTGTGGAGCACTGTGCTAATAAGATACACCGTATAAATGTTAAGTATTATTATCGCAAAAGGTCAGCAAAGAGAAGGAAACAAACCACCTATTAACAACCACCATAAATGAACCGTATCCAAGTCAAGCAAGACGCTGTCTCTGCACTTTTTTAAAAAAATAAAAGACTGGGGCATTGTACAGATTCGTAAGCAGATTGTGCAATGACAACGTTCTCTCTCTCTTCATGCTTTGCAAGACAAACCTCCCAGGGCAAATAATTTGATGGTTTCAGGCCAGCCACTATTTTCCTGATGGATTAGTGTATTGATGTTGAACAAAAGGGATTAATTTATAGTGTAATGTGGGGACCTCATGGCAGGAACCAACTGCATGTTAGGCTCTTCTTCAGGGTGATACTCTTTTCCATTCTCTCCCTTTCTGGTTACTCTCTCTCATTTCAGGAAGATAAGAGTGGACAGAAAGCCCACTCATCATGATACGATTTAAATATGCTCAGTGATCCCTGGATTGTCCATGTGCCTGATATAATTAAGGACATTGTTGATCCAGAACATTCAATTCAAGAAATTTGAACCGCTTAAGCGGGTTGAATTGCTTTTTGGGTTGTTATTTCTCAGATTTTTTTATATTGGGTGGCAAAATAATTCTTCTTTTTTGCCATATCATTTTTATTAATTTTACAACAATGCTTTCCGTTACAATCTCTCCTCTTATATTATACAATTGGGCTTTTTAGGGCCATGACATCCTTCAAACCTTCCTTATGATTTTCTATCTTTCATTTCAAATTTCTGCATTTTCACTACTTAACCATTGCTTTCAAATCAAAAACATCAAAGCATCGTATTTTCTTATTCTTCTCTGCAGTGATTTTTATACATTTCCTTACAAAGCTTCTTGCAATCCTACCATCATGTTTGATTGACTACAATTGTCTTTCAAATAATTTACAAATTTAGTCTAGCCCTTGATGAACTTCTGGTCCCACTGTTCTCGGATTCTTCCCATCATTTTCGCCAGTTCCGCATACTCCGGGTGGCAAAATAATTCTTCTAGTGCAAGAACCCTCTCCACTCTTTGCATGCCTGCAAAATGTGTTCTCTTTGTTTCCCAACACTCTTGAGCAGATTTGGTGGGGCTTCCAACATATATAATAGAACATTAAACATTAAAAAAACTTCCCTATACAGGGCTGCCTTCAGGTGTCTTCTAAAGGTTGTATAGCTACTTATCTCCTTGGCTCGGGGATTGCACAACTTCATACCCTCCAACATTTCTCAAATGAAAATAAGGACATCCTAACAAACCTAGACAGCATCTTAAAAAGCAGAGACATCACCTTGCTGACAAGGGTCCGTATAGTTAAAGCTATGGTTTTCCCAGTAGTGATGTATGGAAGTGAGAGCTGGACCATAAAGAAGGCTGATCGCTGAAGAATTGATGCTTTTGAATTATGGTGCTGAAGGAGACTCTTGAGAGTCCCATGGACTGCAAGAAGATCAAACCTATCCATTCTGAAGGAAATCAGCCCTGAGTGCTCACTGGAAGGACAGATTGTGAAGCTGAGGCTCCAATACTTTGGCCACCTCATGAGAAGAGAAGACTCCCTGGAAAAGACCCTGATGCTGGGAAAGATTGAGGGCACAAAGAGAAGGGGACGACAGAGGACGAGATGGTTGAACAGTGTTCTCGAAGCTACCAGCATGAGTTTGACCAAACTGTGGGAGGCAGTGGAAGACAGGAGTGCCTGGTGTGCTCTGGTCCATGGGGTCACGAAGAGTTGGACACGACTAAACAACAACAAAAGGAAAGATGGGACATTCCAGGATCAGATCAGGAACTAGGATGGCTTCTTAAAAATCGGGACTGTCCCTGGAAAACCAGGGACACTTGGAGGGTCTGTGGCAGTTCAGATGGGGGCTGCATTTGTAATTTGGTGCATAATGCATCCGTTGTAATGTATAGGTTGTGAAGATTGCATGCTGCAAATAAGAGGCATCACCCTGTGCTCCTCATGGAGCTCCACCCATTAATGTCTGGCACGGTTTTTGCTCTCCTATTTGCTGACTAGACCAGCCAGCCAGAATTGTAGGTGGAAGAGAGATGCCTGTCTTAGAGGAAGAAGCTTCCAAGCTTCCCAGGAACTGATAAGTGAATGCAACCATGAGCGCATTGTCCGGAAGGACTAACATTTATTCATGGACCTCCTAAGCAGAAGGAACTGAAGGTGTAAATTAGACTGACAGCATCCTCAGTGAACTGTAATGTAAGGTTCCATTCCAAGGTATTTTTCTCTACATCCTGGCAAAAAGGCAATGCGCTATGCTTTCATGTGTCAAAGAAAACATACGTCTTGGATGTCCTTTTTTGCTTTAGGAGTTAACCCCATCTTCTAATAGGTGTATAGCAGGAGCGAGAAACCTGTTGGTCTCCACAGACGCAACAGCAATGCTACTGAATACCAATTGTTGGAAAACACAGGAGCTGAAGAGTGTTTTTGTGTTCATGTTGTGCTCACTGGTTTCCCACAGGTATCTGGGTGGCCACTGTGAAATCAGAATGCTGGACTAGCAAGTGCTTATGTTCTGCTGGACTATAAGTCCCAGCCAGCATGGCCATTGGCCATACTGGGTGGAGTTAGTACAATGTAGAGGTAGGACCCCCTCCCCGCCATTCCTGGTGTAGTGTGTGTCTTTGTGTTACAAGAAATTTCTCCACCCTTCATGTGACACAGCATTCAGTTAAAGGCTGAATCTATGAAAACTGGCACACTTCTCTGCATCAAGGTAGCAAATGTGCTGCCTAGGGTTGCAACTCCTAGCAGCATGGGCAGTGGTCCAGGATGATGGGAGTTGTAGTCCAATAACATCTCAAAGGCACCATGTTGGCTGCCGTTGCTCTACACCAGTGCTTCCCAAACTTGGGACTCCCGCTGTTTTTGGACTACAGTTCCCATCATCCCTGACCACTGGTCCTGCCCGCTACGGATAATGGGAGTTGTAGTCAAAAAGCAGCTGGAAACCCAAGTGTGGGAAACATTGTTCTACATGCTTCTTGCAGGTTCAAATCCCACCATGTGTTCAAAGGATTCACTTCTCTGGCATAGCTGAGTTAGCCTTAATGCTTATCGGGGCGAAGAACCTTTCAAGGAACTGGCTATTGGATATCCATTTTATGTGTTTTCGCAGTTGGAAAACACATTGCCTCCCTCATAGGTTTTGGTTTCTCGCAGTTCCACATTTCCCCAGCCTTCTTCAGTTTCCTCCATTTCTGCATTTGTTTGTGATTTCCGTGGGCATTTTTGTACACATGTTGTTGTCGTCGTTAGAGAGCTGCGTCACAACATTTGAGGAAGTGCTCTTGGCTTCACGGGTTAGTTCGGAAATGGCAAACAAGGCAGGTTTATGTTATAATGCAAAGTGGTCAAATTTCTCCCTCCTCGCTATTCCCTAGAGGCAGCACCCGGCAAAGAGTGGAATCCTAAGTCCCATAAAAGGCATTCTTCCTGAAAAAGGAGGAGTTGCATAAAACTGGTGTGAGGGGGTCACAACCAGTGGCAAACTCCTGCTCAAACTCTAGCCAGCAATGTAAAACTGCCATAATCCACCCCCATCATTCTGCCCAGACACTGAGGTCCAGCACCGAGGGCCTTCTGGCAGTTCCCTCGCTGTGAGAAGCCAAGTTACAGGGAACCAGGCAGAGGGCCTTCTCGGTAGTGGCACCCGCCCTGTGGAATGCCCTCCCACCAGATGTCAAAGAGAAAAACAACTACCTGACTTTTAGAAGACATCTGAAGGCAGCCCTGTTTAGGGAAGCTTTTAATGTTTAGCAGAATATTGTATTTTAATATTTTGTTGGAAGCCGCCCAGAGTGGCTGGGGAAACCCAGCCAGATGGGTGGGGTATAAATATTTTATTATTATTTTATTTATTTATTTATTTATTATCATTATCATCCCTGACCATTGGCCATAGTGGCTGGAGTTGATGGGACAGGAAGTTCAGTAACACCCATAGAGCTATAGCATCACTACCCCACCTTAAGGGAAATCCACCTCCCCACTCATGGGAGGAAATGGATATCCATTCTTCTCGTCAGGATTTCTTCTTCTTTCCATTTTTGGGCAAGTAACATTCTTGCAGCTGTAGTTGCATACATAAATACGTTTCTATACTGTTTTGGTAGTTCTACACCTATAATTCCCAAAGGAAAAGCTTCTGGTTTTTGTGTGTGCAAATGTTACCTTAAACATCTTTTTCAATTCATTATATATCATTTCCCATTAAGCTTTAACCTTTAACCACATGTGATAAAAAGTACCTTCTTTCTCTTTGCATTTCCAATACTTATTAAATTTTGATTTATACATTTTTGCCAATCTTCTAGGTGCTAGATGCCATCTATATAACATTTTCATGTCATTTTCTCTTAAACCATAACATGCTGTAAACTTTATGTCCGTATTCCACAATCGTTCCCATGTTTCCATATCTATATTATAACCAAAATCTATTGCCCAATGTATCCTTGAAGATTTTACTTGCTCGTCCTTTGTCTCCCATTCCAATAATATCATTTTAGAGTAGACAGCACTTTGACATTACATTCCAACAGGTTTCTCTCCAGTTGTGATAATTGTTATACATTTTTCTAATTCACTCTTGTGTGTTTGTGAATGGCTTATGAGTTGCTGTTTTTTAAAAAAGAAAGAAAATGACACTATGCTCATGCTTAATACAATTTAATGATCCCACTAATCTATTATGTGCACAATATAATATTAACTCGTCAATTCTTTAATTTTCCTTACAGATCTGAAACGCCCTCCGTTCAACATGCTTCTCCTTGGCCTCCTGTCTCTGCTTGTTTTGCAAAGCGAAGGCTTCAGCACCAGTTTTCCTGATGAAACCATTGCGGAGTTTTCAGTGAATGTTTACAATCAGCTGAGAGCTGCGGGGGAAGATGAAAACATTATTTTCTCTCCACTGGGAATATCAATCGCCATGGGAATGGTGGAACTCGGAGCTCATGGGTCCACCCTTAAGGAAATCAGACACGCCATGGGATATGAAGGTTTGAAAAACGGTAATGAGTGTTCAACAAAGCGTCAAGCGACACTTATTTGATTATTATTTTGTCCAGTCGATACATTAAAACAACAGCTTAACACTCACCTGGGATTAAATTCCATTGAACTCAGCAGGTCTTAACATCTTAGCAGACACACATAGGGTGGTCCTGCATAACAATCTAGGAAGCATGAGTGCCACATATATTTTTTTTCTTTATAAATGGCTCTTTCATAGAATTCTAGACAGGATTGATCACCTGTGTTGATGGAAGTGAATTTTAATATTTCTACAAGGTCTCATCTGCTTGAAGGAAAGAAGGGGGGCCCTTAATATGTATTATTAAAGAGAAAATGATGAGTTGGTATATTAATACCTCGGCTTTCAATAATAAAAATGCCCAAGGCAGCTGACAATAAAATTCTCAATAAAAAATAACACATAAAAATCAGATAAGAGCTGATAAAAAAATAAATTAATCTTCTTTTATGCGTATTGAATGAAAACCTGCTTGAAGGAAGATATTATATTACTTTGGGGGGGGGACACCTCATTTTATTTTGACATCATGCTGATTGGGTGATGTTTATGATGTCGCAAATCAACACACACACAATTCTGGGAATAGCTCTGCATTCCTTTTTAAACAGATAGTTTTAAAACTATTAATAAATAATTGCTATTTTTATTTATTTTATTAACTCAATTTATATCCAACTTACCAGCCTAGCAGCTACCTTCTGTACTAGAGGCAACCACTGTCCCATCTTCAAGGGCAGCCCCACATACAGTGCATTGCAGAAGTCCAGATGGGAGGTCACCAGAGCATGGACAGCTGAGGCCAGGCTATTCTGATCCAGAAACTGCAATTGTGATAAATCATTCTAAACTAGGCATAAGCACACAGAAGCCACCTGAGACTCGAGAGACAAGTTGAAATCTAGGAGTACTTCCAGCCTATGAACCTATTCCTTCAAGCAGAGTTCAGCCTCTCCCAGAACAGGTTGTACACCTGATTCCGGGACACAAAAACCTCCCACCCACCTCTCTTTACATCTTGTAAGGATTTAGCATCAGTTTATTTGCCTCACCCATCCTTCATTGCCCCCAGATGTTGGTCCAACACTTTTATAGCCTCTCATGATTCATACGGAATAGTGAAGAGAAAGCTGTGTGTCATCAGCATACTGACCTGTTTCAAATCCATGTATAATAGCTCCATTAGTTTCATATAGGAGATATAATGGACCTTTGTATACCAAAGGCTATGGAGCCAGCAACAATCTCCTAGTACAGGAGTACCTCCGGTTACGTAACCCTCTGGTTACGTAAACTTTGGGATGCGAAAGCGGCGAACCCGGAAGTATTTGACCGGGTTTCATCATGCGTGTATGCGCAGAAGTGGTCCTCAGGTTGCGGAGACCTCGGAATCCGACTGGACCTCCGGAACGGATCCCGTCCACAACCGGAGGTACCACTGTACTACTTTCTAGTAGTGACCCTGCAGGTAGGAGCAGTGGAGTAGCGTGGGTTGTCAGCACCCGGGGCAAGGCAAGTAATTTGCGCCCCCTAACCCGTGGATTTGCGCCCCCTAACCCGTGGATTTGCCCTAACCCCAGATGTTGCGCCCGGTGCGGCCGGCCCCCCTTGCACCCCCCACGCTACGCCACTGGGTAGGAGCTTTGTTACCACTGTAACAGAGTACTCCCACCTCCCTAAGTCACTCCAGAAGAATACCATAGTCAGAGGTATCAAGAACCACTGAGAGACCAAGGAGAACCAACAGGGTCTTAACTCCCTTCGTCTCTCTTCTGATAAAGGTCATAAATCAGGGCAACCCCTAAGGCTGTTTTGGTGCTAAATACAGGCCTTAAACCAAACTGGAATGTCTCTAGGTAACAAGGGAATGAGCAAAAACATAAAATATGCCTGCTACTTTGTTTTAAAATGGAAAAGATGAGTGTCATGCAATGATCAGAAAGGCAAGACTGACATGGCATGTAGGCTGGCATGTATATATCACATTCAGATGGTGTGTTGCAGCTAAAGAATTCATTGCTGGTCTTCTTTTACAGATTATTTAACTAATTTAATTATGCATTTTTAAGCACACTTCAGAGAAAAGATTCAAGGGTTGTTTACTCGTGCATATGATCAAAGCAACAGTATTACATAACTAAACCGGTTAAGACTATAATCAGTTCCCATTATAAACATTCGCCCACTTCACCAAAAATTCAGCATTCAGTCCACGCGCAACGGAGTTAAAATTACGAACAGCATTAGCCTAATCAAAGGCCTGATTAAGGTGTGTCTTCACAGTCTGCTTAAAACTCTGTGGAGAGGGAGCCAAGCAGAGGAGGGAACCTTGTGTTGTTGGATTGCAATAAAATGTTGAATTGGACCTGGTAGCATATGGTAGCCATTGCAGTTAGTGCAAGACTGGTGTTATGTTGACTGGAATAGAAACTTCACTCTCAATCCTGTGCGCTGTTTTCTGAACACGCTGCAGCTTCCAGTCTCCCTTCAGAGGTGCCTTTCAGAATCTAAACGTGAGGTTACCAGATAATGGGCCACTGTGGCTAGCTGCTATCCTGATTCTTCCGTCTTCACCCTTTTTATTGTATCTGAGACACGGGGATAAGGTTTCCCCCCCTCCTCAATAATTTGGTCCCTTGCTTGATGTGATTTCATGCCTCTTCATAGAAGAACAGAGGTATCTGGGGTCCATTGGAGCAGATTTGGGGGCATACAGGGATAGCAGAGGAAGAATAAGTTGTGTTACATGAGTGGAACTCTGTGTGTAGAGTGTTGAATACAACCCAAAATGTATACTCCGCCCCCAATCCCCAGTTTTTTCACGATCACTTCAGTATCTCCAATCCTCACTTTTTCAACAATTTTTTGTGAGGGTAAAGGCAACGTCCAGCCCCACTCCCCTGCAATGAGCTTGGGCCTCGCACTAAATTCCTTATGTGTCCTGTCTGGAGGCCCATTTGGACCCTCAGCTCTTTTAAACCATCCCTGCTGACAGAACCACATTTGATTTATTTTTATCTTTTTGCAAACCTTGCAACGCTAAACAAAAGGGGTTAAGGAATGTAAAAATAAGTCCCGTTCTCATTTTGGAGACAAGGTGACAGTCTGTCATCATTTTCAAAATGCAGCGACATTTGCAGCACGCTGAGTTGGTTTATTTTTCTGTTCAAATAGTATGCGCTAATCCTATGTAAACATCGTTAGTGCGGCTTTTGGGGAAATCTTGAAGGAGCTCTATGGGAATCTTTAGAATAGCAGAGGAAATTTTAAACAGCTGGCCCAACAGTGTAAATATTTAACAAAAGTGGTTGGGAACCTCCCATTAAAAGTTGGAAACATATGGGCATATAATGCCGGTTTATAAAACAGTTGATTGTCAACTGATGAATGCTGTTCCCTGTCAAAGGGCTGCTTTGTGCTCTAGTTCATTGCCTTGGTTATGATTTTTTTTCCCCCAAAAAGAGAATGATGTGCACGCAGGGAACATGCAAGAGGAAAGGTGAGGGTGGAATTGAAAGAACAAAAGGATTGCACACGAAAATGGCTGCAAAGAAGTTTTTGTTCCCCTGTCATAATATTAGGAATTCGGGTCACCCAGTGGAATTGGTTGGCAGTAGACTCGGGACAAAAATACCTTGAGCCATGCATAATTTAACTTGTGAAATTCACTGCTACAGGCCCTCAGCTTACATCTCTGTAAAAGGGGATTAGACATATTCTTGGAGATAGATCTGTCAATGACTGGGGCTTGCAGTTGAGAAAATCTGGAGTGCCAAAGGTTTCCCAAACTTGCTCTGTGGTAAGAGGGGGCTGTGCATTATTTTCCATGTATTCAAAGCTTGACATAATAGGGACACATATTGAACACTTCTTGGCATTAATGGAAAATTCTCCATTTAAATGTAGCTTTGGCTGCTCATGAGGACCCTTGAATTGCTTTGGGCGGCTGCCCCTGCTTCTAATGTTTTATTAGTCCCAAGTCTTTTTGAAGAAGAGTCAAGCCGCCCCTATATACCATTTCGCAGTGACCTTCTCTGTCGAAAGCGAAAATATCACTGTGATTTTCCACTGGGAAGACAATGGGATTCTTTAAGCCCTCAATATATTTACTTAACCCTGACAGAAATATTTCCTATCTCGCACCTTGCTTCCAGGTGAAGAATTTTCCTTCTTGAAGGACCTTTCTGACATGGCAAACGCTGAAGACAGCCAGTACGTGATGAAGCTTGCCAATTCCCTCTATGTACAGAGCGGTTTTCACGTCAGTGACAAATTTTTGCAGCTGATGAAGACGTACTTCAGAGCTGAAGTGGAAGATGTGGATTTCAGTCAAAACATAGCCGTCGCCAGCCACATCAATAGATGGGTGGAGAATCACACAAATAGTACGTTCCTGTCTTTTTACATTCCTCCCCACTGTCAACAGTTGTCATTTTATGTTCGTTGGGATGCTGTTGAATGTCTTAAAATGGCTCATTGCTAAAGTTGTCGACTGCACCAAATGTCGTGTGTTTCTTTCTTTGGAGAGAGCTTAAAAACAGGCTCAGCCCAGGGACTGCAATCCCTTCAGGGAAACCTTCCAGGAGCTACATGCCACTGGTTTGAAAGCCTTAGGGTTCCCCACCCCCTCCTTTAAAGCATTTTACATCTTGGTCCCAAACATTTCCATCTCTTTGCAGAAATACTGGGATGAACTGCCCTGCAGTGGTGCCCTTTGTTAAGTTGTGGGTGAACATATCAGACAACACAGCGATTCTTCAAACAGCTCTTGTTTATTCACAGGCCAGAACAGAACTGAATTGAAGGGTTCAGTCAGCCTGCTTATATAGAGCTCCAGTACAACGTAACTGTAACAATTTTCTAAAACTATCCAATCAGTGAACGTCACTATCGATCCCTTATTTGCATAACTATCTACAGTATCCCCCTGCTGGCCCAGGTGAGAACTTCAGTACATAACACCCTTATATTGTGGTTCTGAAGCATGGTGAACAGGCCATTCTGAACCCATGTCCGGGCATGGCAAGTTGGAAGATCAGCCTCATAGAATTGTAGAGTTGGAAGGGACCACCCCCTGCAATGCAGGAATCTTTTGCCCATTGTGGGGCTTGAGCCCACGACCCTGAAATTGAGACTCGTGTTCTACTGACTTGAGCTATCCGGTCTGTTAAACTGATGTAGTTAGTAGTTACAGATCTCTTATCTCCATGTAAATGTTTGATTCCAAATTATCCCCACCAGTGAATGGCTTGACTGACTTGCTTCTACCATGCAAGCAAAGGCTCGGCCCCAGTTGCACACCAGAATGCGCATGGCTGTTCGGATCGGTGACTCTGTACCCGAGTGTCTCTGATGCACGTAGCTTATTTTATCCCAGATAAAACACAGAGACCGCCGTCTGTAGCGATCTGTGAAATTTCCACCCATCCACTCGATTCATCACTGTCGGCGCGGAAATCCAAAGACGAAATTATCATACCGAAAATCAAGCAAGCCGTTCCCAGTTGGCAGCACCAGGTAGCAGACAATGCCTTCTGATTGGAGTGATTTATTTAGGAATGTGGGCACAGCAGCTGCTAGGCTTGGCTAACAAGCTTCCCCTGACTCAAACAGATGCAAGACATCTTTTCCTTTCCTTGAGTAAATGTCAGCGGTGCGGATGCTGAGATGCATTCCCCGTTTTATTACTCGCTTATTACTCTCGAAGCCTGTGGGAATGTTGCTCAGGTAAAAGCAAGCAGGAATAGTAGCGTGAGGAAAGTTTGAAGTTGGTAGACTTGCTCTCTGGATCCTGTGTCAATTTTGTACCGAAAATTATTTGAAGATGGGAGGCAGTCGACAGAACAATCCCTTTGAGGTAGGAGGATGTTGACTTAAGTTTCAGAGGCCCTGAGCCAGAGGTGCTTGCTTTGGTGTTGTATATTCGAGTTAGTGTAATGGAGGTGTCAGGGAACTGTCATTGGCTCAGAGGCGAGAAATAGAAGGGCAGTTGTGTTACAGGGAGCCTCCGAAAATCAGTTCCTCTTCCGGGGAGGAGGAAAGCCCCACCTCCAGTGGGGAAGAGGTGCAAGGACCAGAGGATGCTGGGGGGAGCCTTAACACCGCTCCTGGGCAAGCCGGACAGGAGAGAAACATGCCCTTGCCATCACCCATCCTGCGCAGTAGTCTGAGGTGCAGAGAGGGACGGAGACAGTTGGGGGTAACAAAACTCTTATGTTGGGGGAGGTCCAAAAAAAGACCACTCCCAGATTCTGCTACCGATTGAGCCAGACATGAGCTTTGGGGCTCTTCACTGTAAATAGTTTGCACCAAAATAAAGCCTGTAAAACACAGGTCTGAGTCCTGCCTGGTTACTCTCGAGCAACCGCAACAGCCACCTGACAGTGGGGGGGGGCGGGTGTCCACTTTCATGAATCACATTTCCATCCCTCAGTGTCCTCCCCTTCTCCCACCCCCCAGCCTGGCAGACAAGAGGCATTAATCAGAGTTTAAGGGCACATTCCAGCCAGGCACAAGCAGCAGCCAAAGTGGGGTTTGTTTATTATTTATTTATTGAAGGGATTTCTATATCAATTGTTTGCATTTGTGAGCAGTGCGAATAAAAGGAATCTGCAGAAAATGGGGACAATTGGGGGGGGGAAGTGTCATAAAACGAAACACTACCTTATTAACGCTTGCCGGAACCGGAGAGTCTTAGTCTGTGCCTGGAGTTGAGCAAGAAGGGTGCCTGTCTAGTCTCCGTTGTGGGAGGGAGTTCCACAGGCTTTGCAATGACTGCACAGGACATTGAGGGGTGTGGCCTGCACAGAGGAGGTGTGGTTACTTGAGAAGTCCAGCTTATCGCTTACATACAGCCAGTAGGTCACTGTGGCATACAGGAGAGTTTCTCCTGCAAATTCCAAAGAACTGAGCCCCCGCCACAGTAATTTGGAGCAGGGCTTTCAGCATGGCTCTGTTCTGTGGAACAGCATTCCTGTCTACGTAAGACAAGCACCCACTATCTGCGCTTTCTGGAAACAATTGAAAATACCTCCCCCACCAACAAGCTTTTCCATCTGGAAAGAATGGGTCATTATCAAGGTTGTTTTACATTGTTTTTCAAACGCAGCCTGTTGTTGTTTTCTGTTTTGTTTTTCACTCTTTTTATGGGCATCGCCTTGATCTAACATACCAGCTGGTTCAACACTGTAAGACAATTTTAATGCTGATAACTTCAAAACTATTTTAGACAAGTGTATATTGTATTTGTTGTGCATGTTGATCTGCCTGCGGTGAAGCCTAAGTTCTTCTCTGACCAAACAGTGGACGGTTAAATGTGGGAATATGGAAAGGAGTTGTTTTTAGATTGTTTTGTTTTCCTTCCATGGTATTGTTTTTTTGGGGTGGGTGGGTATTTGCAGCTTTGATATAAATGTTCAATTAGGCATTCTGATCGATGCGCTCCCTCTCTCCCCTTTCAACCGACAGACATGATCAAAGATTTTGTGTCGGCCAGGGATTTTGGCGCTCTCACTTACTTGGCCCTCGTCAATGCAATCTACTTTAAGGGAAATTGGAAGTCTCAGTTCAGGCCAGAAAACACAAGAACCTTCTCCTTCACTAAAGATGATGAAAGTGAAGTGCAAATTCCAATGATGTATCAGCAGGGAGAATTTTATTACGGTAAGCAATATCGTACATGTTTTCTTTCTAGCAGAAAAGATTAATTTTCTAGGTACACACTATCACCCTTCTTCAGCACTTAATGCCAATTCACACCTCTTAATAACATCTCCTGCACAATTGCCAACCGGACGAAAATGAAATCACATTGTTTTCACCGGGGCCTCAGAAATGGAAGTTTCCAAAGGAGCCTTCCATGATTATTGTGTCAACTGCAATGTTTTCATTGCTGTATCAGTATGGAAGATGTGAATACTGGGGGATGTGGTCTAAACTACTGAGGCTCTTGGGCTTGCTGATCTGAAGGTTGGCGGTTCGAATCCCTGCGACGGGGTGAGCTCCTGTTACTCTGCCCCAGCTCCTGCCAATCTAGCAGTTCAAAAGCACGCCAGCGCAAGTAGATAAATAGGTACTGCTGCGGCGGGAAGGTAAATGGCATTTCCCTGTGCTCTGGTTTCCGTTATGGTGTCTCATTGCACCAGAAGCTGTTTAGTCATGCTGGCCACATCACCCAGAAAGCTGTCTGTAGACAAACACCAGCTCCCTCAGCCTGAAAGCGAGATGAACGCCGCAACCCCATAGTCGCCTTTGACTGGACTTAACTGTCCAGAGGTCCTTTACCTTTTACCTTTATCTTCCAGGGTTGTTTTAAGGATTGCATTGAGACAGGGTCATCTTTCCACAGGGCCTGCAAGATGGAGCTGTTCCGCCAGGCCTTTGGTCAGGGTTCAGTCTGACTCCCCCTCCCCTTTCATAAGAACTTGCATGAAAGCAGCCTCCCAATTTTTCTCACAAACTCATATAAGTTCAGCATTTAAGGTCCCCAACCCTAATCTGCGGGTTGACATCTGATTGGATTTTATTCTGATCCTGATCTGATTTTAGGATGTATTTTAATTGATTGTCTGATTTTATGTTAATGTGTTATACATTTGATGTTAGCTGCTCTGAGTCCGGTTTTGGCCAGGGAGGGCGGGATATAAATACAAATTATTATTATTATTATTATTATTATTATTATTATTATGCCGCCCAAGGCGAAACAGGAATATGCTGCCGCAACACCCCACACCAGCAAATCCTCCCTGATCTGTAGCAATAGTGATGGCGGTTTCCAGTGAGATTTCTCCAGATTTCAGCGGTTTCCAGCAAGATCTCAGGAGATTTCAGTCTTGCCCAAGGCAGTTGCTTCATCCTGCATCATGGGCAAACTGACCCTGTATCTAGACCAGAAATTTCCAAACTGTGACCTGAGCTTTGTTCACAGTTCTACCGCATGTCTGTGGATTTGTGGTTGAAGGTGGAAGATGGCACACCCAATGCATATTGATTTTTAATTGCTTCTTTTATTTCTTTCGTTGTATTTTATTATATGCATTGCAATCTGGATTTTATGGCATTCAAATAGTAATACAAAAAATATAATATATAAGGAAAAAAGAGGAAGCAATAAAAAATACAATTAAAAATAATACAGAATCTACAGTGGTGTCCTACAATCGCTACAACAGTCAGAAAAAATATTAAGTGGTGTCCCAAAGCCCTCAGTAATTTTCAAGTGGCCGGTGGGGGGGTGGAGTTTGGGAACCACGGATTTAGATAATGCACACAAAGTGCTTTGGACACACGAAAGTGCTATACAGTACAAATGTTATTCTAATAGTAATAATAATAATAATAATAATAATAATAATAATAATAATAATAATA
>JAXCMG010000013.1:60972098-61013518 GCA_034642415.1 Podarcis siculus
TAATAATAATAATAATAATAATAATAATAATAATAATAATAATAATAATTTATTCCCCAGCCACTCTGGGCTGCTCCCAATCAAGTGTTAAAAACAGTACAGCGTTAAATATTAAAAACTTCCCTGAACAGGGCTGCCTTCAGATGTCTTTTAAAGATAGGATAGCTGCTTATTTCCTTCACACCTGAAGGGAGGGTGTTCCACAGGGTGGGCGCCACTACCGAGAAGGCCCTCTGTCTGGTTCCCTGTAACTTGGCTTCTCGCAGGGAGGGAACTGCCAGAAGGCCCTCAGAGTCAGACCTCAGTGTCCAGGCTGAACGATGGGGGTGGAGACGCTCCTTCAGGTATACAGGACCGAGGCCGTTCCATGATCAAAGGAACATACGTAGGTAATTCCAGGCAGCTCCTTGTTTAGCTGCTGACCAGAACGATAACCTGTTTGGTTTTGGAGATGAAATAACCAGTTATATTTTCACACCACTTTCTGGGTCCGTACTGCAATGCGCAGAAGAAAGTTTCTGGATCTCGTCTCTGAGCTAGAATATGTGGGCAGTGTCCGGACCTAATACAAATCATGTCTGAATCAAAATCTGCCAACAAACCATGGCCTAGTTTGCAAACAATGGTTTACTCTATGGATCTGCTGTTCTGTCTGAATTCACAGTCCATTGAGAAACAACAGTTGGGCCATTGATCTGCCCCAAGAAGCTGCTGCTGTGAAGTTGAGTCCATGGGAAACAAAAGCTGACAAGCACCTGCAGAAACTATGGCTTGTTTGTGGATGCTCAATCCATGATATGCATTAATAAATATGATTAGCACAATGTGTTTCACCTTACGTTTGACCCATACGTCTAAACCATACATAACAGAGGTTCTTTTGTCAGTTATGCCCAAAAGTTAAAGAAGTGTTTAAATATGATAGTACAGCATTTTCATTTTGGCTACATTCACAGGGCAGTGTATTTTGTTTTCACATCTTTTCCCTGTTAAGTTCTCCATCATATCTGAGCATTCACACGACATAAAAGCCATTTTTGGAACTATAGTGGAATTTCGCGCAAGCTTAGTGCTCATATTTGGGTAATTTGCTTCCAGAAAAAAGAAAATCTGTATGCAAATAAGATGAAAATGAGTTCTAAACCTGGGCTATATTCCACTGTAGTTCCGGAAATTGATTTTATGTACAGTGGTACCTCAGGTTAAGTACATAATTCGTTCTGGAGGTCTGTTCTTAACCTGAAACTGTTCTTAACCTGAAGCGCCACTTTAGCTAATGGGGGTCTCCTGCTGCTGCCGCGCTGCCAGAGCCCAATTTCTGTTCTCCTCCTGAAGCAAAGTTCTTAACCCGAGGTACTATTTCTGGGTTAGCAGAGTCTGTAACCTGAAGCATCTGTAACCTGAAGCGTATGTAACCCAAGGTACCACTTTATTCTGAAAGCTCAAATATAATGTGGAAATCAACAGTTAGGGAGATTTCATGAAAATGGAATAAACTGCCATGTGAACGCAGCCTTTGTATTTTTTGCCCACAAAAAAGGGGAAAATACCCCCCCCCCAAAAAAAACAAACAACGAAGAGGATAAACCCACCAATCCTACGCCAGGAATATTGTGTGTGTATACCCATCTAAAGGTGAAATAATTCATATTGAAAATGTGAAAAGACAATCAAATGGTTTTAACGGCTGGTCATAATTTGCCACAAGGCCTGTTCCCAGCTGGAGACCATCCTATGGATTTCAGTACTGTACAGGTAAATGAAATTATCTCCGAAAACCCAACCGGGCTGTTTTTCTTTTTTCTTTTAGGGGAGTTCAGTGACGGCTCCAATGAAGCCGGAGGCATCTATCAAGTTCTGGAAATCCCCTACGAAGGAGATGAGTACAGCATGATGATTGTTCTTTCCAGGCAAGAAGTTCCCCTAGCCACACTGGAACCTCTGGTCAAAGCCCAGCTGATTGAGGAATGGGCAAGCTCCGTAAAGAAGCAGAAGGTGGAAGTCTATCTACCCAGGTGAGAATGCTTTTCCAGCTTCTGGCAGGATGGAGGGGAGAGGAGAGCCAGTTTGGCTTAGTGGGTGGCATGTAGAGCTGGATGATATATGGATACAGTGTCCAAAATCCATGTCAAGTCCATATAATGATACCTGTTTCATAATTTTGACCTGGCAATATCTCTTGAATCATGGCGCGCGCGTTATGCAAAAATCGCAAAACCGTGAAGCCAGCCATTGCTGCACTCGATTCCTGCACCCCTCTCTGCCAGCTAAGATCTCTCATGCAGCGAATCACAAGAGCAGGCGCTGCCAAAAATCACGATGCAGGAAAAACCACGAAGCCAGCCAATGCCTCTACATGGCTCCGTCCTTATTTCAGTCATTGTGATATATCAGTATATCGCAATGTTCAGCTAGTGATATATATTACGGAAACCAGATATCGCCCAACCCTAGTAGCATGTTGGATATTGGCCAGGCTAGGGACTGTGAAAGCCGTTGGATTCAAATAAACAGCTTGACCCTGCAGCTCATTTGAAAGGTTTCTCTCCATTTTTCTTTTGTTTTACCTTGGAGCCCCTCATGTAAAATGGAAACACCAAGATTGCCATTTGGAGAGTGCATAATAACATAGCTGTGAGGAGAGGACTATTGCACTCCGGTCCTGCTTTGGGAATAATAATAATAATAATAATTTTTTATTTATACCCTGCCCGTGGGCTTCTGTTTGGTCACAGTGAGTACAGGATGCTGGACTAGATGGGCCAATGGCCATAGCTGTCAACTTTTTCCTTTTTTTAAGGGAAATTCCCTTATTCCTAATAGGATTCCTCGCAAGAAAAGGGAAAAGTTGACAGCTATGCAATGGCTTCATCCAGCAGGCATATGGATAATAGTTTGGTAGGATGGTTTGAGACAGGAGCCACTGTCAGTTTCAGTAGACTGCCGCAATCTATTTTTGCGGGTGTACAAGGGCTGACGGAACTTTGGGAGAGGTCTTCTGTTGGGAACCATAAGGCTCCATGTTAAAAAAGTCCCTAGGGTTTGCACAAAGTCATGGTGGGAGTTCTCTCTGATCTTCCCGCTGAGTTTCTCATCCAACCACACACAGCCCTTCATGCCCCATTGCGTGTCATGCTTGAGACTCCCCTGACAATTCAAAGCAGCTTTTTGATGCACAGGCACAAGGGAGGCAGGTGAAAACGCCCTGTTGCAGAAGTGGACCCACTCATGGTTCTGTGGATACAATGCAGAACCTGAAAACAGTGCTCAGCAAGGGTTTCATCACCTGCTCTTTTCTTCTGCTCACCAAGCTGAACACTCCTGCCTCTTCTCTTCCATCTCTGGTCACATCCAGACCTTAGAACTCGTTTCAGCATATGTTTTGATGCAAAGCTGTGATAAGTTACCTGCAATACTAGAAAACTTGTGGATTTTTTGCAGGAGCTTTAGGGGGGGGTGTTCTGCTCCTCTTTGTGCAGTGCGGTGAAAGAACAGCTCTCTCCCACTTCCATCAAACCTGGCAAGCTGGTCGCTCCCCAAGTACCAATGCATGCCCACATGTGGGTTTAATGTTAAAAAATGGAATACGTAGGCTAAATCCAATGTGCATAAACCCAGATCTCACAGTCAGTCCCCACCCCCAATAAAATCTGAGTCTCTCGACATTGGATTACACATATTTGTGGATCTATATGTGGATATCTGGTGGGGCCAAGCATGTTGGGTAGGCAGTCCTGTTTTCCCACCATGCATTGCATCATCAGAGAGTGATCCAAATAAGCCCATTGTTCAATCTCACCCAACCTCCAGTTGCCGTATATGATGTTTGTCGTTCCATTGTGGAAATCAGAACGCTGAATGAATGATTATTGAAGGGAGGAGAAAAGGGAAGCGTCACATTTCTGCAGGTATAAGAAATGATGCAGCTATGGGAGGAAACAATCGACATATGTTTGCAACAGGAGCGGGAAAGCTGATTTTAAGAAATTGTATTAAATTAAAGTGATTTGGTTGGATTTATAATAATTTGGGAAATTAATAAAAAAACATTGGAGAACGTAAGAAGTTCCCTTATACCAGCGGTTCTCAACCTGTGGGTCCTCAGATGTTGTTGGACTACAACTCCCATCATCCCTGAGCTCTGGTCTTGCTAGCTAGGGGTGATGGGAGTTGTAGTTCAACATCTGGGGACCCACAGGTTGAGAAAGGCTGCCTTACACAGAGTAAAAAGAAGAAGAGTGTGCATTTGCAATGTGGTGTCCTCACTCCAGGTGGCTTCCTTGAGGGGAAGATATTCAAATGATGAGCAATTATTGGGGAAACAAATGCACAAACCCCAAATACCATGGTACAGAGTGAAATGATTTCGAAGCAGAACGTTGCAGACTTGGTTACTGTTATTAGCTGGTCCTTGCCCTGCGTTGCATTCCCCGGCTAACTTATGCTTGGAAATCATTTTTGCAAATTAGTTTCATGGTCTGTTTCCCTGCTACACAAAAGTGGATTAAAAAATGTTGATCTCTTTGGCTCCGAAACAATGATTTGGGAACGGAACGGAGTATAATTTAACAATCCTGCGCTGTTTCCCCACCCCCGTCTTGCTATTAAGACAAGCAAACGGCAGTTTCAGTTGGACGCAGATAGTGCAGACAGAAAATTGGAAATGTTGTGATTAACTCAGCTTTGCTTAGACGTTCAAGCCCTATTACAAATGCAAAAGTTAAAAAAAGAGAAAATGTTCACTTCGTAAGTGGATGGACTCTTTCGGGGCGTTGGGAATTTAATTTTATTCCACTGCTATTTCTCAGCTTGCGAGGCCGCAGGCCCACACATTCCTTTCCCTTCCATCCTGGTCTCTCGCCTTCTTTGAGGGGGTGGAGGGAAAGGGAGAAATAGCATAAAATATTTATGGAGTATTTATTTGGTGCATTGATAACACCCACCAGATCTGCTTGCCATCCTCAGAGAAATTCAACCTCGGAAGTATATAATTAATTTCTGCAATTTAATAAGGGAATTACAGCATCGGGGTGCTGCACTTAAAGTTTGCGCTAGCTAGCTACCTTTTCCATTCCTATTATGAAAATATGCCGGAGAGGAACAGCATCTAATTTTATCCATTCTCTGCTATGCTTCACTCATTAATATTTACAAAGAGCCTTAAGAATGTTTGGGCAAATTCTGAAAGTATCTGCTCTGTTTATAAAAACCAGTCCCCAAGGTTCCGTCACATTCTAGCGTCACATTAGTCCAAGAGACAGATCCTTCATTGGGTCTAGGCAGATATGAGCATGCTTTAAGCTCAAGGACTGCAGTCGCTAGAATCTCTGAAGGCTGGAAGTTGTCCATCCAGTTCCCTCCAGATGACAGCCCAGGATGCATCTCTTAATTTTGCCCATGGTATTCACAATTATTTCTGTAGCACCATCAATTTGATTCAATTTAATGATTGTATGCAGCAGTTCCAGCAATTAATTGGAGCCCTCAAAGCAGCTAACAGCAGTAGCAAAGGTGGACTTTAACTAAGTTTTACTCAGAATGGCCGAGATCTCATCTCACAAAGAGCGTGCTGTCAGCTTTATCAGCCTCTCCAGGGACTTTGCAACACGCAAACCCTCATTCAGCACATGCCACTCTGTAGTAATGGCTGTCAAGTTGCTAGTCAATATGTAAAAGCGAAATCTCAATTTTTATCCGGCTGGTACGTTTATGATTCTGGGTTGCAGACCCATTGAAACCCATGAACCCAGGTTTGTCACGCTTATTGGCTTTGGTTAGTCTACTCTGAGTAGGCCTGGCATTGGACACAACCCTCTATCTTGCTGTATGTAAAAATTGCCCAATAAATCTTTTTTTAAAAAATTATGCTTGCTAGTGAGAGCTGTCTCAGATTACCTTATCACAATTATGATAAAAAGTTGATTTTTTAAAAAAATGGAATGATCACAACAACACGAATAAATGGAAATCGAAGGGAAGCAGATATTGGCTGAACATTCAGAGACACTTTCCAACAGTAAGAGCTGTTTTGGAGGGAGCAGGCTGTCTTAGGGGCTCAGGGTCTGCGCTCTCTCTTTGCTGTATGCATTTAAGCAGATGCTGGACATTTAAGCAGATGCACAGAGCAGGAAGTTGAACTAGGTGACCTCCCAAGTCCCCTCCAATGCTAAATTGCGTCATAGAAATCTGCCTTATGCTGGGTCAGACCACTGGTCCATGTGGCTTATAAGAATAATATTATTATTTATACCCCACCCATCTGGCTGGGTTTCCCCAGCCACTCTGGGTGGCTCCCAACAGAATATTAAAAATACGATAAAACATCAAACATTAAAAGCTTCCCTAAACAGGGCTGCCTTTAGATGTCTTCTAAAAGTCAGATAGTTGTTTATTTCCTTGAAATCTGATGGGAGGGGGTTTCACAGGGCAGGTGCCACTACCAACAAGGCCCTCTGCCAGGTTCCCTGTAACCTTCCTGCAGCTATGATCTTACGGTGCTATGAAATTCCCCACAATATGTAACTTTTTTATTTTCATTTTCGAAAGTGGTCCACATCGCTTAAAACATTGGCAGAATGCTGCAGAATCTGTGGGCGACTCCCTTCACACACAAATTAAGGGGGCAGACTTTAAATCATGCGCTGGTATCACTGCTGAGAGCTCCAAACCCCTCAGAAATTAAAGGATATGCTGAATGCTCAGTTTATATAACTGTAATATGTACTTATCTAAGGTGACTGACAAGTTTGTATGGGCACCTTTGTGCATTCCCGTCATATATGAAAAAGTCTGACAAGGCATTTGTACCCATGGGCATATCTCTGTCGTTGCTCCAGGTAACTGGCAGAAATCAGCATGTCAGCCAGGAAATCAAAGGTGACAGTAAGACGGATTTCTATTTGGATCAAATTAATTCCAAATTTATTGTCGTCTCCTAGGTAATTGTAACTGGAAGGCTCAAAGGACTTCCTTGCCACTACCAGAAATGATTCTCTGTTTGCTGAACACACAATAGAATCTCAAACTGTCATGGAAACATAAAATGCATAGTTTATGGTCACAGTTGTTTACCATTGTTTCCAGCATTTCTCAGATTCACTTGTGTTGCACAAAGCAACAAAGATAGAAAATAGGTCATATTTTCTTTGTGTGTTTTTATTCTACTATTCCTTCGATCAGCTTAGGGTAGCATGCATGGCTTTGTCCCCATAACAGCAATGTGAGGTAGATTATGTTGAGAGAGGTTATAGAGTTAGATGCCTCAGGGTTATTCAGTGAGCTTCATGGTGAGTAAGGTTTTGAAGCTGGGTCTCTCCAATCAATGATGAACATGGAAGCTTGGCTTTCTCATAGCTTACGTCTCCTTTCCAGCCTTTTGGAGGTGTTAGTCTGTCCATTTCCCCCCCACATTTCTATAAATGCATACAATGGCTCATAATACTCTCCACTTGCTTAAGGTTGGGCGTTTGTTGAGTAAAAATGCAATTGATTGATTGGAGTGGGAACCTGGTGTGGGCCATTCAAAAAGATAAATATACAGAATTCCAGTGCGTATCATTCAGGGTATAACCAGGCTGTTCGGAGCTTAGTCATTTATTCCCCTTTGTAGCAGCACCAAACTACATGAGACATCTGGTACCTGTCTGTAAGCTTTGCCCCACAGGTCAAATAACTGCTCCGGTGTATCCAGTCACAAATCTCCCAACATCTCTACTCGTTATGCTGCTAGACACACAACTCAGCACACGGCAGTAGAGACAAGGGTATGCCATTGAGTTCTATGGGATGAAGGGTTGTTGTGCCTGAGACACTGGCACCAGAGATGACTGGGGAGTTAAAGTGGTGAGTGAAGAAAGCGCTGAACTCTCCCCGCTGCTCCAACTTGAGGAACCTTTGGCTAAACACTGCAGTCCAATATGACTCGGCAAATGCAGCCCAGTTAATGCCACTGGATATCTTGTTTTTAAAATGCCTTGTTTTGGCTTGCTCAGCTCTTTTACAACCCTGTTAAACCATGCCACAAGAATAGGGCAGGGAGGAATAGGTTATTCACATCAGCCCCATGTTTGGTGCCATGTTTATTTCCATCAGGGGTGGGGCTAGTGCCCACTGGGGAATGGTACGGCCAAAGGCAGGGAGCCCCACAGCAAGTGGAGCCCAAAAAATATGACTGGCATAGCTAACTAATTCCAGTTTTGTCTCCACCCACCTCCTTGCTGCTCAGTACTGTGAGAGCAACACTGAGCCTTAGGAGGAGGAAGCTGACTGGCAGCGCTGCCCCTCTTGGGCTGGCTGTAAGTAAGAAGGCAAGCAGGTGGAGCCAGCTCAGGGCACCCTAAGGTTTGTGGGGCAGTGCCCCATTTGCCCTAACGGATCAGCCTCCATTGAGTCCTTTGTAATTTTGTGGAGTCCAACCAACAATCCACTACTACCTTCTAGACCTGCTGTCTTCTACATCACTTCTCTGTGGACTTCTTTCCAAAAGAGTGCTTGGCTGTGCCAATCATTTCAGACCAGCTGGCTTCCTGAAGAACCCTGAAACGCAGTTTTCCCAACCCAGTGCTCTCCAAACGTTTGGGACGACTGTCCTGAACTTAGAGATGCAGCTCTGGCTGTGCAGTCCAAAACGCCTAGCGAGCACCAGGTTTGTGAAGGCTGCTGTCACATGTCCCACTTGTGTGCTACGTGCTCCCCTGTGCATTCCACGGCGGCCGTCTGCGGAACCGAAATCCTTCATAATTAATGCGCCCGTCATTCTAATAAAAGCCTTTTCGTTCCTCTGGTGTTTTCAGCTATGCTGCTTTGTCTGGCAATTATGCCTCTTGTGACATTTTTAAGCAGCCTCTGGTTACCATTTCTCGACGTTGCTTTTCAGACAAACTCGTTTGCTGCAGGAATCCAGATGGCCAGGGGCGTTTGTCTCGTTTTGTACCTCTTATGCAGGGACAGACAACTTTCATTCCCTACACACACACACACACACACGCTTCACAGTCAAAATTTGACAGATGGGTGCGGCTGGCCACCTGTTCATCACCTGATTTCAGAATTACAGCAGGCAACACCTGTCTGGCACTTTGGAACACAATCAGCTGATCAGCAGGACTTCGAAGGACAGCGCAGGACACTTTGCAAGGGGCTTTGCAATCTGTGTGATCACCGGGCCTAATAATGAAGGACTTCTGACTTGTGGGCAGGGGCTTATGCAGTAAAATGCATGAATGAGCCTGTTTCAAGGCTAATGGGTGCCCCACACATTGACAAGTCAACCCCCCCCCCTTGTGCTAGAAACTAGTATGGTTGCACCTAATGGCAACAGTACTACTTGGGAGCTCATTCCTGTGTGATATAGTGGCATCATTTCACTATATTTGATTCAGTGCTCAGAAGATGCATTGCTGTGCCCATGATGGAATGACAGCTTGTGCCCAGGTGGACAATTTCCCTGCTGGGGTGCTTACAGCTTCCTTGATTTAAGGCTGTTTTGTTCTTGAAAGCACCATTCTGCAATGCGCACCTCTCATTTCCTGCAGCACATGGTGGTCTGAATTGCATAAGTCTGTCCGTGGCTGGCTGTTTCTGCTTGGGGGCAGAAGGCTGAACTTAGCTGGCCAAGTAGCCTCATCTCTCTCTGTTCAAAGGCTGCTGGTCTCTCCCTTGGTATACCAGATGATACATTTCTCGTTTTTTTAATTCTTGTAGTTCAAGGTTGGGCAACCTGCAAACCTTAATTTCATTCAGATAGGGGTGGGGAGTGTTAGAAAGAGAGATAACTCTTTGGACTTCAGCTTTCTCCCCTATGGCTCCTGGCAGATTATCATGGGGGGGTTGTGTGTCCCTCAATAGAAAAAAAAAAGCTTGCCAACCTATAATCTTTGATAGACTTCTACATTGGGTTTATATTCCTCATATTTTGGTGTACTTTGGTAGGATGTGCCTGTTTGTTTGTTTTTTTTAAAAAAAAAACCATTAAAAAAAGAACGAAAACTTCGTCTTTCAAATTCAGTCTCCGGTCTGAATTTTTTAAGTTTTAAAATTATTTTTAAAAGCTGGCTGCATGTCAGGTGGCTTCATACACAAAATGAACACCCTCACCCATTTTGCTGACACAAACTCCTTTTGGGGAAAGTGTTGTTTGACTGCAGAACTGTTAGTTTAACTGACCATATTACAGCAAGCAAACCAATGGCCATCAATAAACTAGTGCTGAATGTCAGCTCAATAAATACGATTTATCACTTTTTTAAAAAACCACACACACATACACAGTTTTAAAAACTGCTTTTCCCCATGCTGTGCTTCCTGAAGACCAGTGCCATCTTGCTGATCTGCTTCTGCAGGTAGAAGGGAAAGAGGCTAGCGAGTTTTCATCCTTTTTTATGTCCTCTAGGTTCACAATAGAACAGGAAATTGATCTGAAGGATGTTCTGAAGGGCCTTGGAATTACAGAAGTGTTCGGTCGGAGCGCTGATCTCACCGCAATGTCTGGTAAGAGGCTTTTTGTACATGTGTCTTGCGACCTTGCACATGTTCTTAAATGGGGGCGGATTAAATTGACCTCATAAGGCATCTGTCCTGGTCTTCTGTAACTACCATTGGCCACTAACTGCCTGTTGTGTCAGGGTCTTCCTTCATAGGAAAGTCCTCTGCAATCTTCCAGCTACAGCAGATAAGGTGACCAATGGTAAAACACTGGTATGTCCACACATAATGAAACCACCTAATATAATCCAGTGGATTTCCCAGTGAATGTAATCTTGCTTTCATGATGGGCAGGTATATAAGATATATGATATCTTGATTGTCATTGTACCATACAGAACAATGAAATTGAAAATCTACATAAAACATTCAAAAACCCCTAAAAATTCTGAAACCCCATTTTAAAATGCAATATACTATAGAGACTCCTTATGCTGCGTTTAGAACCAGAATTGCATTTGCGTAGAAACTGTTTCTCAGGCAGCTAGTCCTGGTCTTTATAACCTTCTTCCAGAAGGCAGAAGCTGAAAGAGATCATTTCCGGGGTGCGTACTACCCTGTGCTATCTCTGCAGCTTTCTTATGGCACCTGACAGCATAGATTTGATCTAAGGTGGGAAGAGTGCACCCAATTATTCTCTCTGCAACCCTGGACAGCATTGTTTTTCCCCTGGCCGTGCAGCTCCCAAACCACATACAGAGACCATAAGTTAATACACTCTCCACAGTACAATGGTAAAATGCCATCAACAGGTCCTTTGAGAGATTGTTTTTCCAGAGGATTCTCAAGTATATTTGTTAGAATGACCATGGCACAATGACCAGAAAATGCGCTGATAAATGCACTTTTACTAGGAAGTAAGTCCCACTGAGTTCAATGGAGCCTGGTCTAGGTATGTCTAGGATTGCAGTCTTAAACTGGGGAAAGGCAGAACTTGGAGAAACAAAATCAAAACAATTCCACCGCTTGTTTATGTATAAATTGGAGTGGCTGCTTGTCCACCAAGAAGTGCTCAAGGCAGTTTCCAATCGAAGATTAAGACATCATTAAATGTGTCTGACAAAGGATACTTGTGCTTTGTAAAATAGCAAAGGGGGGAATCTATGAAGGCATCACTGTGGAGATAAAAATCTTTTTAATGACAGTGGAATTGGCTGAACTATCATTCCGTAAGAACAATGCAATCGCCGTCTGCCCAAAGAGTTCTGCTTCTTCAAGAAACTATTACAAAAGCCCTCTGCATCAATGGGAAGCCTCCACACACTGCCATGACTTTTAACAAAGTATTAGTCATGCCCGCCTCTATTAAGGTTTCTGACTCCCACCTCCAATTAGGTCTGACTGCCATGCTTGTTAAAGTTCTCACTTACGTATTCTCTCCCCTTTATCCCTGTGCATTTCTCACCCGCGGTTTGATGCCTCTCTGTATTGGGTGCTTCAGGTGAGCAGTAAGGACACCACTGGCAGCTGGCGTACAGCCAGCAACAGTAGTCGGCTGATAATTACAATGTCAGTGCCACGGCGAGATGGAGCCGTGTCATGACCGCAACAGAAGTGATAGAGTTTTGTGTCCTATTATGCATTGCAGGGCTACCCAGATCGTGTAGGCATCTTATCTTTTCACAGTAAGACGTTGCGCTAGCAGTGATTTAAGTAAATCTTGTAGTGTGTGTGTGAGTCATTTGCTCTGTTCCTTTTCTGAAAAATGGAAAAGAACAGCCTCACTTCATTAGAACTGTGATCCATTAGGTTCAACAGTCTGCTCTGGTAGGGATGTGCCAAAAATGTTAGTGTCAAACTAGGTTAGTAATGGAGCGTTCAATTAATCCATTTTTACCGCCTGCTTAGATTATGCTTTCTGGAGAAAACAATCAAGAGAGCCTCATCCCTCAGAGTATAACTTAGGGTTGCCATATTTCAAGAAGTAAAAAATCCAGACAGCTCAGCTTTTTTTGGACAATCGTCCAAAGGTGTTGAGCTTTAAATTTTTAAATTTAAAATTCCTTTTGGGCACCAATTTAGCTCCCAACCCCTGGACATAACCAGAATTTTTCGGTTTATTTGGTGACCCTAGTATAATGCTGTTTGCCTACTTGACCACCTGATTTGATCCCTGGGAGATTGTGCTAAGACATGGAAGTTCCAGTTATGTTTCCTAGCTTAATGAATGTCGATAGACATCTTGCTCCAGAAAGACATCTACTCCTTACCAAACAAATAAAAAAATGAGAATGAAGGTATGCTCAGTATTAGAATCGTCTTGCTGCGAATTCAGCTTGCAGTGTGGCTGCAATGTTTGAAGGCAAGGTTAGTCACAAAGACCCCTTAATGCAAGTTGCTGGACCAGTCCCTTACTACAAATTGCTTGCCCGTGTTTCCACGCTGGCGTTTTCAGGGCAAGTTAGAAAATGCAGGCTTCAAATCTCTTAGCAGGCTAGTCAAACAGTTGCCTTCTGCCTAATGGACTGGAGGAAATGAAACTGATCACTCCTCTGGTCTTTCTTTCCTTTGCAGCTAGTACTGAAATCAATTAGGTTGGTAGAGAAGGGACAAAGTGGTCTGTCCCTCCTTTGCCAACCTGCTTGCTGACCTGTGGCAACCAGGTGAGGTGTTAAGCACAAGTCTCTGTGTTAGGCTGGTACAATATTTGCTCTGTTTACAAGCATAGTCTAAGAAGCAGCATTCTACAAGACAGACGATCCTACAGAAAGCAACCTGAACAGCCCTCTAGACTACACCTCTAATTCTGGCTTAAGCCACCTAGAAATTCTCAGCTCTCCCTTTTCTGTTTTCCCCCCTGCTTTCTTTTTGTTTTAATAATGTTATTATTTATACCCTGCCCATCTGGCTGGGTTTCTCCTGCCACTCTGGGCAGCTTACAGCACATAAAAATTTGTAAAGCATTAGACATTTATGATCTCCTGATACAGGGTTGCTTTCAGATGTCTTCTAAAAGTCAGGTAGTTGTTTATTTCCTTGACATCTGGTGGGAGGGCATTCCACAGGGCGGGTGACCAAGAAGGCCCCTACCTGGTTCCCTGTGAGGGAACTGCCAAAAGGCCTTTGAAGCTGAACCTCAATGTCCAAGCTGAACAATGGGGGTGGAGACGCTCCTTCAGGTATACTGGGCCAAAGCCATTTAGGGCTTTAAAGGTCAGCACCAACACTTTGAATTGTGCTCGGAAATGTGCTGGGAGCCAATTTAGACCTTTCAGGACTGGTGTTATATGGTCTAGGCGTTTTTGTTTTTTAAAAAATCCATTTGGATTTCCCGCCTTCCTTCCCTTAACTGGAGGAGTTTCATCTTCTGCAAGCCCTGGTGAGCATCGTATTCAGAAACGCAGAGAGATCCCCAGCTTTCAGGAGACCTTTAATCATGAGCTGTCTTTAATACAATCAACCAGCTGTATTAATTAGCAATGGGTGACCAGAAACCATGACACAATGTTGCTGTTGTGGTTTTTTTAAGTATTGGACCTTCCCAGCTTCCCAGGACAGGATTAAAACACTGGTCCTAAAGCCACTTATGTGGAAGCAAGTCCCTTTGATTCAAGAAACCGTGGGTGAATGTGTGTTTTTAGAACTGCCACATCAGAGCACATGTGACTGTGCATAAAAGGTAAAGGACACCTGGATGGTGAAGTCCAGTCAAAGGCGACTATGGGGTTGCAGCACTCATCTCGCTTTCAGGCCGAGGGAGCCGGCCTTTGTCCACAGACAGCTTTTCGGGTCATGTATAATATCAGGAGTAGAATGGGTCAGGTGGAAGCGAATAAGCAACAATTCTTTAGCCTGTTGCTAGAACAGCACACCAGTGAATTAAATTGAGCGTGTAGGTGATGTAAAAACAAAAGAAATTGCATGTTTCCACTTGGTACATCTGTTGAACCAACAGTAATAATAAAGAGTAGCACATTAGCAAAACAATAGAACAAACTCTCCAGAGGGGAGGCAACGAAAAAAGCTGCTAGACTAAGACTGGATATGTAGGTCATCTGCTTCAATGCTCAAGTGTTCATAACCTTATTATCAATTACCAGAGCCTGTGACTACCTGGAGAGCACAGTCAACGTATTAACAGTAGAAGTCACCCATGGAATGGAGGGGATCCTAAGTCCCTCTGCTATAGGATTTGTGAGTTGGAAGGGACCTTGGAGGTCCTCTAGCTTAGCTATTCCCACCCTTGGATTCCTAGATGTTCTGGACTGCAAGTCCCATCATCCTTAGCCAGCAGGGCCAATGGTCAGAGGTGATGGAGGATGTTGTCCACCAACATCAAGGGACCCAAGGTGGGAAAAGGCTGCTCTAGTTCAAGCCACTGCTGAGTGCAGGATCTACAATGCAGGTTGCAACTTCAGCAGCAATAGGGAACTTGTGGACTGCCAGTTGTTGTTGGACCCCAACTCCCATCATCTCTTATCATGAATGGTGCTGCCTGGGATTGATAGGAGTTGGAATCCCAGAACATCCGGAGGCCCACAAATTGCCAGTGTCATACAGCATCCCTGTCCAGCCTCTGCATCATTGTCTCCAGTGAAGGAGAGCCTTCCCAAAACAATCTGTTTACAGTCGTACCTTGGAATCCATTCCCAGAAGTCCATTCGACTTCCAAAACGTTTGAAAACCAAATGGCAGCTTCTGATTGGCTGAAGGAAGCTCCTGCAGCTAATCAGAAGCTACGGAAGCCCCGCCAGACGTTCGGGTTCCAAAAGAAGGTTCACAATCCGGAACAATCACTTCCGAGTTTGCGGCGTTCGGGAGCCAAAACGTCCGAGTTCCAGGGCGTTCAACAACCAAGGTATGACTGTACTGTCAAACACCCTGTTTAACAATAGGAAATTTCTCCTAAAGCCTTGCTGATATCTTTTCTCTTCAGCCAGGTGTGGAGAACATTTTATAGCCCGTTCCCTTATGGACAGCCCTCTGAGGGTCACATTTCGGTAGTGTGTGGGGCCAGAGGCAAAAGTAGGCGGGACAACAAATGTAGGCTAGTTTCTACTTGCATGCCTCTCTGCTCTTCATACAGGCAAGCAAGAAGCATTATCAGAGTTCAGAGGTGCCCCAATTCCACACAGCATTGGGGGAGGCCCTTGTGCGCATGTGATGTCACCTATGATGTCATGCACATTGGAAGGAGGCTGCAAGGCCACGAAGAGGCCAGCAGTGCCCAATGTAGGGAGGCCCAACAAGGCCCTTCCACCATCACGGGGAGGCCCAGCCCCTCAAGACTGATGGAGGCTCATCCCCGTACCACGTTACTTTGGGGGGGCGGGCTAAAGTGTCCTCAGCCCCATAGAAAGTGTGTCAAGATTTCAAGGACAACTTCTAGCCAAGCAAAAACGATGCCAAGGCCAGTGAGGCATGTGGCCTGGGGAAAGGGCCCACGGTCAGATAGAGAGCCCTCAATGGTTGATTTCAACCCCTGGCTCTGAAGTTCCCTACTCCTGCTGTAAACTGAGAACCATCAGCTAGGCCACAAGGGAAGCGGGTTTGCATCCACAACCAGCTTTCCAGAGGCATGTGGTTGCCTGGCCAGTGCCAGCAACAAAACTGTGGCCGCGGTTGCTCTTTGGCTTGACCCAGTGGAGCATTTCTGACTACTTCCACACCTTTATTTAGCTCCTTCAAAGTGCTGATGCAGCGAGCCCTAGGATTGGGCTGTGAAGCACAAAAATCAGCAGCTGCGTTGAACCGGCTTTGCATTTCATCCAAGAGACAAATTGTTTTCCTAGCGATTTATACTTTTCCTGCACCTTTACCTTATGAAAACCAGCAGGCAAACCTTAAACCCACAGACCTGTTTTTACGCGACCAAATTAACTCCTCCACCGTTTTAAAGATTAAGTTGTTTATAGAGGAACGTTGAGCATTAAGCATAGAGAAGATTAATGGGCTCCACAGCAGGGCTGTTAATTTTTCTGTGTGAGTAACCGAGGCATCCCAGGTGGTGGAGGAAAGGTTTGCTCACAGTTGGGTTTTATTGAATTAAGCACCCAGCAATAATTTCAAAGTACCATCTTTAAATTACTTAAGAGCTCTGGCTTGATGTGGTAAATGCAGTGCTTCATTTATTTTTGTTTCTCACAAAGGCTACTTTCCCCCATTTTTTAATTATTACCAGGGTGAGAAAACAAAAATGAAATGTAGGATTTTCCTCTCAGTCATTTCTCCTCTAAGCGGGCTCAGGCATGCAAAACATGAGTATATAAAATTGCAATTTTGATGCTCAGGCTGTTTTCCCAGTTTAGGGTCTGATGGGCAAATGTTTTGGTCTCATTTGTGTTCACGCTGATGATTTGGGTTATGGGTGTCTGTTCAGCACACCTGGTTAAAAGAATTAGGTGACAGTGATGGAATAGACATTCTGCCTTCAATCCTGGAGAGCCACTGCCCATCAGAGTAGATGTTACTGGGCTAAAGGAATCATTGAATTGACTTGACATCAGTGCAACACGCTCCGTGGAGTTGCCCTTGAAGAGAGATTGATTTTTAAACCTACAGCTTTAGATGTATGGTGTAAATGTGGGCAGAGACAGAGATCAAGTGCCTTTGGAGAGATCTGATGTGAGTGTGGTGGATTGCTGGGGGTATTTTAGCTTAGCTTCCTCCACCTGCACTCAACCTGTATATCTGTAAATAAGGGAGAAGTAAAAAGGTAAGGGAACCCTGGATGGTTAAGTCCAGTCAAAGGCGACTATGGGGTTGCCACGCTCATCTCGCTTTCAGGCCAAGGGAGTCGGTGTTTGTCCTCAGATATCTTTCCAGGTCATGTGGCCAGCAGGACTAAGCCGCTTTTGGCACAACAGAACACCGTGACAGAAGCCAGAGCGCTCGGAAACCACATTTACCTTCCCGCCACAGTGGTACCTATTTATCTGCTTGCACTGGTATTCTTTCAAACTGCTATGTGGGCAGGAGCTGGGACCAAGCAACGGGAGCTCACCCCGTTGCGGGGTTTCGAACTGCCGAACTTCTGATCGGCAAGCCCAAGAGGCTCAGTGGTTTAGACCACAGTGCCACCTGCGTCATCTGTAAATAAACTCAAAACAGTACACATACTAAATCTCTGATGGTCTCTCTCAAGGGAAAGCCAAGCTCACAAGGTGTCCCTGAGAATTGTGATCACTAGGCGAAATGGGGAGAGCATAAGCTAGTGAAGTGATCTAATTTGCACCTCCTGGAGCAATAACTGGATTAGAGTATAATTATCGTTTGCATTTTGCACTTCTCTGAATTTTGCGATATAATCTAGGCTCAAAAAAGGACCAAAATCCATTATTATTATTATTATTATTTAAAATGTGCATTCTAGGATAAAATACACTTATAAATGTGTAGATTGAGATAAAATACACACTTTGATGAAACGTACATACTTAAATATATATTTAAATATGAAATAACCTTTCACACATCCCTGATGCTATTTTATTAAATTAAGTATGGACACACACAGAGAGAGAGAGAGAGAGGGAGGGAGGGAGGGAGGGAGGGAGGGAGGGAGTTGGAAATTGCTAATAGCTTTGCAGGGGAAAGGGACAGGTTGAAGATACAACATTTGAAACAAATGCAAGGTTTTAAAAGAAAGTAGTATAGATATGATTTTAGTAATTAATTTTGCAAATAAGATGGATTAATCTTAATACTTTATATTATTATACCAAGCCCAAGAACTGCAAAATAAATCACTGGTTATTTTATTTCTGTTTCTTTTCCCCACATATTTAATGTTTCATTGGTGTGGGTGTTTTGAGCAAACTGATTAAAAAAATTCAGAGGCCAGATTGGCAGGGAACCTAGGGTTACCTAAAAAGTAAGCTGCATACATAAATGTGTATATCAGTGGAAATAACGCACATATGCATTGCATTAGGCATACATTCAACAAAATTGCGTACAAAATGTGTATATTCAGAGAAATCCACACAAGTGCATGCAGATTTGTGTACAGTGGTACCTCGGGTTACATACGCTTCAGGTTACAGACTCCGCTAACCCAGAAATAGTACCTCAGGTTAAGAACTTTGCTTCAGGATGAGAACAGAAATCATGCTCCAGCGGCGCGGCGGCAGCAGGAGGCCCCATTAGCTAAAGTGGTGCTTCAGGTTAAGAACAGTTTTAGGTTAAGTACGGACCTCCAGAACGAATTAAGTACTTAACCCGAGGTACCACTGTATATCAATGGTACACGTGTGGGCCATGCTTCAGAGAAGATGTTTAGGGTTGGCACAAATGGAACGAGGTGAGCCCAGCTGTCTAGAAGATGAGGTATATACAATCCCTGATACATACCAAACTCACAGATACAAAAATAAAACTGCAAAGTGATGCTGAAATGGAGTGAACGAAGCCTGAGACTGGAAAAAATGAGAAACTATGACACACACACCCATCCCTACTTTTCCTCTGACCTTCATTTCTCCTTTCTCTTCCAGACAACAAAGAACTTCACCTTTCAAAAGCAGTTCACAAGTCTATCTTCGAAGTGAATGAAGAAGGCTCAGAAGCTGCTGCCGCCTCAGGTTTGCACCTCCTCAAACTATTGACTCAGTTACAGGAACCACCGCTATGCATCGGCGGGGTGTACTGACTTGGAGCATAAGATGGGAGTTTAAAAGTTCCGGGTTCAGATTATAGCTCAGCCATGAGCTTGCTTGAATAGCTTTAAGCTACCGTCTCCACCTTACTTCCTGATCTGTTGTGTGGGATAATGACATGGGTGTAACTTGCTCAGAGAATCCTTAAGATCTCGTGGGCTTGGCCATTGTGAGAAGCAGAATGCTGGACTAGACAGCAGGGCATTGCAGCGGAGCAAGCCAGATAGCAAATCATGCCAGCACAAGTCTTTTGCATAGCTCAGTTGGCTAGAGCGTGGTGCTGATGACACCAAGGTCACAGGTTTGATCCCCATATGAGACAGCTGCATATCCCTGCATCACAGGGCATTGGATTAGATGAGCCTTAAGGTCCCTTCCATGCCTACAATTCTATGATTTTAAGGTCAACCCTGGATTGGGCTGAGGCAGCCTCACTGGGTCCACCCAGAGTGATCTGGGGCTGTTGAAAGGGAGAGCAGTCTGGCAGTGGGGATTTGGCATGGAGGAGAACCTCAGGCAAGCTGTGTCACAGTCCGGTTCATGGGCGGTCGAAGTCCCAGCTGAGGACATTGGGACCGGGGGCAAGATGGCGGGGTGGGAGCAGGAACAAGAGTCCAGAAGTCAGGGGTCCGAGAGTCAGGAAGCAAGGAGTCACAAAGTCAAGGGTCCGAGGGTCAAGAATCAAGAAGTCACGAAGTCAAGGGTCCGAGGATCAAGAAGCAGGGAGTCAGGAAACTGAGGATCAGGAAGCAAGAAGCCAAACGCAGCAAGGCAGGAAACATGTTGCTGTGGCAAAGAGCCAAAGGGAAATGCTGACCTTATATCCCTTCCCAGCTCTTGCCACCAGGTGCTGTGAGTTACCAATAGGCCTCTTCAGAAGAAACTTAGGAAGGCCCCAGCCCTGCAAAGTCCTACTGATCACAGGGCCTAGCTCCTGCACACACTCCTGACAAGCTGTGTGTCTCCTTCTTCCTGCCCCCAACTATGTGGTCAATTAGGGTTTTAAACATGCAGTGAAGAGGTAGACGTGAGAAGTGTCAGATGAGGCCCTAAATCATCAGAGGACCCATGCACAACACTACTAGGCAATAGATGGTGGTCTGAGAGCTATTCATAAAGTTGGAACGTGTGCTCTGTTGCTGCTATATAGCAAAATGTTGGATTGGAGTAAGGACTTTTTGTTTCCAAGTAAGCTGGAAATAGTGTAAGAATTCAGTTGCGTTTGGATAAAGGCATTGTATATGAATAAAAAAGTGGGGGGGGGCAGCTTTCTAACTGTTACGGAAGGACCAGATGGTAAAACTGTTTGCTTGTCACTTACAAATATTGACTTTTCCCACCAGCAAATCATTTCTGTTTCTTCTGTGGTTTGAATTGATCTCCCCAGGTCCAATTATTTCATTAGGAGAAAAAGAAATAATCTTTGCGGCAAGCCCCCTGTACAGCTATAATTCTGGCTGAAAAACTACATTCCCCAAACTGTTCCAAGTGAGGATTACTCTCATGCCTGGGCATGCATGGACATTTTATTTACTCAGGTTTATTGTTGCTGGGGTTTTTTCCACATATCAACGCAATAAAAGTTAAAAAGTTAATGAAACCCTTGGAAAATGCAAAGCTCAAGGGAGCAGTCATAAAAGATTTCCAAATTTTATTAAGATCAACCCCTGCCTCTCTACTAATATGTTTGGCCTACAGTGTTCCTTTCATGTCCCGGGTGTTAAAAATCAAATCTGCTGCTGCTCTGGTTTCACCAGAAGCGGCTTAGTTATGCTGGCCACATGATTCGGAAAAACTGTCTGCGGACAAACGCTGGCTTCCTCGGCCTGTTAAGCGAGCTGAGCGCCGCAACCCCAGAGTCATCTGCGACTGGACTTAACTGTCAGGAGTCCTTTTAGTATCACATCTGCACCAACTCCTAAAGAAGAATCTTGTGTCTTGCTGAGGGTAACCACTGCAAAGTAAACACTGCACACAAAGTGGTGTGATTATTTCCAACCGTAAGCCCACAAGTCCTATGCGCACTTAATGTCTGTAACCAGAGTAAGTTAACAAAAGTTTTGCAATAACCTATTCAACAGCTTGCATTTCTTTTGGGCCCAAATGTTAGATTTCAAGGAAGGCCAGAGCAAGTTGCAGGAAATGACCACAGTCCAATAGAGCCAAGAGGGAATGGGTTTCCACGTTCACCCAATGCGTTCTGCCACTGCTTAGCATGTGGGTGGCAGGACTGTCAAACACAATGCATTTCCTAGGTTGAAAGGGAATGGCCATCATAACTCTCTCTCGCAAAGTTCTGCCTCTTTTTGTAAGTTATAAGCCGTTCCCCCAGCAGTGAGAAATAAATGGCGCCACTGCCAGTTGTTAATCATTCCCAGAGCATAACTCAGCACATCCATTTCTTTGCAAGTCTCTTTTCATTTGAAGACGAGATTGCTAGCTGTGTGTCTTGTTGACAGCCTGCGCTTGCACAGAAGAGTTGTGGTGTGTGTTTCTTCAGATTTCCCATTTTGCGCTGTCTTTACATGTGTCCTTAATGGTGTGACACAGAAGAAGAGTGGGGGATACGAGGACATTGGTGGGATATTTCAAAGGTTGCCCCTTTGTCGTCTCTCCCCAGGAATGATAGCCATAAGCAGGATGGCCGTGCTGTACCCCCAAGTTATAGTGGATCATCCTTTCTTCTTTGTGGTCAGGAACAGAAGAACAGGTGAGTGCATTCATCTCTTTTTTGAGTTCTTGTTACTCCTGTTGAATCCTCACCAGAATATTAAGAAGCTGCCTAAAGCCAGGTGAGGTTATTTAACCAGATAGCCCAGTATTATGATGCCTGCTCTGATGGGTGGGCCCTGTATGTTTGTAGAATAATAGAACTGTAGAGTTGGAATGGAGAGATGACTCCAAAAATCGTCCAGTCCAGTCCCCTGAAATTCAGGAATCACAGAGGAAGGATCCCTGACAGGTGGCCATCCAACGTCTTTTTAAACACCTCCATTGAACCAGAGTCCACCACCATAGTCCATTCCACTGTCGGACAGCTCTTACCTTCAGAAAGTTGTCATTTGGCGGCTCCTAATAAATATGACAAGGGACGCGGGTGGCGCTGTGGGTTAAACCACAGAGCCTAGGACTCGATGATCAGAAGGTCAGCGGTTTGAATCCCCGCGACGGGGTGAGCTCCCGTTGCTTGGTCCCTGCTCCTGCCAACCTAGCAGTTCGAAAGCACGTCAAAGGGCAAGTAGATAAATAGGTACCGCTCTGGCGGGAAGGTAAACGGTGTTTCCGTGCGCTGCTCTGGTTTGCCAGAAGCAGCTTAGTCATGCTGGCCACATGACCTGGAAGCTGTACGCCCGCTCCCTCGGCCAGTAAAGCGAGATGAGCGCCGCAACCCCAGAGTCGTCCATGTCTGGACCTAATGGTCAGGGGTCCCTTTACTTTTACCTAATAAATATGACATGATGATCACCTCCTCCCACATAGGCATGCCCAAACCTTAAGATCATTTTCAGATGCCCTTATATTAGCGTTGCACCAAGTGAAGTGAGGCAGGTCGCCACCTAGGAGAGGGCCTTTTCAGGAGTGGCCCTGCAGCTATAGAATAGCCCCCCTAGAGAGGCTTGTCTGGCACTTTCTCTATGGTCTTTTCATCATCAGTTGAAGAAGACTTTGTTATTCACCCAGATTTCTTAATTGTGGCTCCCTAACTTCGGGTTGTTGTGACCTAAGGCAGTTTAATTTGGGTTGTAAAAGTGCATATGCTCTCTCCATTTGCAAGAAAAGTTACTTGCTTTTTTTTATAAAAAAAATGCTTAGTATTATTTCCAGTTATTAACACCTTGTATTTTTAGCATCGTCACAAACAAGGCAATGTACAAAATATTAATAACTGAAGCTGTCACTTTTTTTTTAAAGCCACTCAGTGAATAGTTATTGATGGGCGTTTATATACATTTAATTAATTATAATGATGGGGTTTTCTGACTTGTTCTCCTCCAGCAGAACATGCAATTTGTCATGCTGGTGCAAGCCTCCTAAATATAGGCTGAGCCTGCAGTTCTGTAATGAGTGTCTTGAGTGCCATAGTGGCCTCCCAGGAGCAAATTGGCTCTCCAGTCCCCCGTACACACATCCCAAAATACAATTGTTTGCTCCTGCTCCTGCTTCTCTCAACACATCTGTTTCGGGGGACGGCGGCAGGGGAAATAATATATGAAATGGCTGTAAGACAATTTAAACTTCCAATTCCTGCTTTTCATTTACTTATTTTTAAAAATGTATATCTTGCTTTTCACTGTCAAGGTCTCAAAGCAGCTTACAGTGATAAAAAATATACACAATTTAGAGAGACCTCAGAAAGTTAAAATGTCAACAGAAACCATCAGGATTTATTTATTTTTTAAATATTTTTATTGGAAATTTTATTTACAACATAACATAAACCCCCCCACCCCCTCATACAGAAATCTACCCTCAATAAACATGAACATAACATACAATGGGCATAACATACAACAATACAAACAACCAAATAAAAGACTTCCTTTATCCTGTAGCTGGCCTCCTTATTTACTTCTTATAAACTGTTTCCTTTATGAATAATTATTAAGATTTTTCTTATTATAACTTAAATATCCTCAAAGTCTCCTGCAGACATTAATCAAAACAAGTCCAGGTATGTATTTTAGGGCACTGTTTTGTGACGTATTCTCTGCATTTCCCCATGCTTTTTGAAACAATTGTTTGAAGCACCAGGGAAGCATTTGTGATGGCAGAGGCCTCCTGAAATAAAAGCAGGTTTTAAGCAGGTGTCTGAAACTCAACAAGAGTAGTGTCTGTCTGACTTCTAGTGGGAGGCTGTTCCACAGGCTTGGACCCTCAGCACTGGAAGCATGACTTCTCATTAGCATGAGTCGTGCTTCCATTCCATGGGGGAGCGCTAACGTGCCCCTCCAGACAATCTCTGCTGTATAGCTCAATGGGTTGGAGCACTGTGCTGATAGCACCAAGGTTGCAGCTTAATGGAAGTACTTTATTGTCACTTGTACAACTTGTATACAGTGAGATTACACGAGCACCCCCCACTCAGCTCTCTTAGTCTTAATTCCCCTCGTTTACTGACGCACAGCCACCAAACCCCAAAGTCAGTTGCCCTGTTGTTATCTTTTCATTCAGCAGCCTAACAGCCCACGGATAGAAGCTGTTCTTTACCCTGTTGGTGCAACTAATCATGCTTCTATATGTTCTGTCTGAGGGCAGGAGATCAAGAAAGTGCTGGCCAGGGTGTGAATCATCCCTGAGAATTTTCCTCACTCTCCTGAGGCAACGTTCTTCCGCGATGTCATCCAGTGGATTCACGGGACAGCCCATAATATCTTGTGCTGTATTCATCACCCTATAGGCACTTCCTATCAGTTGATGTCAAACCAGTGTACCACACCGTGATGCAGTATGAAAGGGCACTTTCTATTGTGGACCGGTAGAAGGAGATCATCAAATGTTGATTGACACCGTTCTTTCGCAATACTGTGAGGAGATGGAGTATTGATCCCCCAGAGGGCAGCTGTGTATTCCTGCATTGCAGGGGGTTGGACTAGATCAGGCATAGGCAAAATTGGCCCTCCAGATGTTTTGGGACTACAACTCCCATCATCCCTAGCTAACAGGACCAGTGGTCAGGGATGATGGGAACTGTAGTCTCAAAACGTCTGGAGGGCCCAGTTTGCCTATGCCTGGACTAGATGATCCTTCCACCTCTACAATTCAGTGACTCTCTGATCTCAACTACTGGCTTGATGTTTTTCCCCAGCAGCACCAAAAAGCAACAACAAACCCTGATAGTGTGTATAGAACTCATTTATTTGTATAAAAAAGAATTACTTGTGGGAAGCCATTCTTAGGATGGTGAGAGCCACTGCCAGTTTGCAAGAGCGAGCCAGCATTTTGACTCCCTTGTGGCCTAGCTTAAAAGACGCATGCAGCTGTCCTCCTTTCATCCAGTATCAGAGGCTTCCCATTGGCTACTGTGAGGACAGAATGCTGGACTAGACAGACCTCTAGTCTGAACCAGCGGAGCCGCTCTTACGTTCTCATAATATGCTACACCTTTTGAGTCTTATCCCACTCGTCAGTATTGCAGCAGAATACTAAAACTTTGAACCGAGAGTACCCACCAGTATGATCAGTTATTCATGTGTTGGACAGGAGTGGTGAGAATTGCCTGCTATCTAGCAAAACAGATTGATTTAAGAGTATATGGAGTTTTCTTCGCCTGTAGTCTTGGGAAGAAGCAACAGCTGAATGGTAGGGCGCTGGCTTTGCATGCAGGATGTTTCAGAGTCAATCCCCAACAGCGCCAATTAAAATTGCAGCATTGGGTAGCAGGACTGGGGTAAGATCTGTTCTGCACACGACTCAGGAGAACTGCTAGGCAAGATGGACGAGTGGTCAGACTAAGACAGCTTTGTATGTTTCCCTGGCAAATGATGCAAATAATACCTACGTAGTGGCCTATCCGTGTTTCCCACATAAAATCAAAGGAAGTATGCTGAGATTCCTGCATTGCAGGGGATTGGACGAGATGAGCATTGGGGTCCCTTCTGAATCTACAATTCTATGATCCTGTGTCCATGTTAGACTTTGCCCATTTTAGCCCTTTTGCAAACATTATGTCCATTGTACATTGACTGTCCTAGGGATTGAATTGATGGGTCTGGTGGATGGGATCAACACTTCCCTCTACTCCAGGCATAGGCGAACTCGGCCCTCCAGATGTTTTGGGACTACAACTCCCATGATCCCTAGCTAACAGGACCAGTGGTCAGGGATGATGGGAATTGTAGTCCCAAAACATCTGGAGGGCCGAGTTTGCCTATGCCTGCTCTACTCATAGCCTTATCCAAACCAGTCCATAACTGGATTGTTTTGGGCCTATTGTGGTGTTCGGCATCTTTTTTAAAAAATCCACTTCTCAAACAAATGTGGTTTTTTTGCAGCTGGCCTTACAGAAAGATCCAGCACAATGCAGTATAAATTTTAAAACAGAGTGCATCAGCCTCAAATTTTTACAAATTCCGATAGCTGTGGGAAACTATCTGTTAACTTTCCAGCAGCTCCCCTAAGTCTCTCATCGGTTATGAAATTAAGCCATAAAAGAAGACCAGATAATTGAGCAATTCTCCGCCTACCGCATGCATAGTTCTCTAGTAGATGGAGAATTCTTCTATCCGACATGCACAGTGGGAAGAAATTTGACTCATTCTGCATTTAAAGGCAACCCTACCTAATTCACGCTTTCTGAAAGGCTATGCAAACCAAAACACAGCCATCCTTTGAAATTCGGACTGCACCAAATTCTGCAGTGCTGTTCTCCAGCAGGGTAACATGTACAAAAATGTGTGTGCTAGGATGAAATGTGCATAAAATGCACACATTGGCAGGGATGGTATACCCAAAATACATTGTTAGGAAAAGTGCTTTGCAGAAATTCACACTAAAATGCTTTCGTGGGAACTTTTGATTTTTTTAAAAAAAATGCAGATTGATATAGAGATGTGGGGAACAGAACTTAGGACTAGAAAAATGAGAAACCAGAATGGATAGATTTGCTCACATCCACACAATTCCACATTTAAAGGGCATGAAGCAGCCAGGGCTCAGCCAGCTGTGCCTAGGTTGGCGTTAATTCCCCAAATTGAGGCTTTCTGGGGGTTTGGCAGGGGCAGGACCAGAGGACAGGGGGCTTAGGGGGAAACCTAATCCCATTCAGCTCAGCCATGAGACCTGAAGGCTTGTTTAAAGACTTGTTTTGACACTATTTAGGCAGAACAGGAGCGGCAGCCCCACCACTGAACAGGGTCTGGTGTAACTTTACACCAGATTAACTTAGGCAAGCTTGCATTATGTCAGCTTCTTGTGCATAGGATTGTCCATTTTGTCTGTGTAGCTCAGTATTGTCTGACTGGCAGCAGCTCTCCAGGGACTCAAGCAGCAGACATTCCCAGCCCCGAGAGACCCCCAGGTATAGGGCGGTATATAAATTCTTTTTTTAAAATTACTTTTTTATTCAAAATTAAAACAAAACATATTGTCCAGAAACATATCATCCTTATTTTCCCCCTTTTTTCCTCCCTCCCCCTCCCTCCCCCCGCAGGACCCACCCACCCCCACCCCCCGACTTCCCTCAGTTCCAGTCTTTGATTTCTCCAAAAATGCTGTTTTCTGCATGTTACACAGTTGTATAGATCCTCAAACTATTTAGGTAATAATTATCAATAAAAAGTTTGTGAATGTTTATTCAAAACCAGCCAAGGAATCCAGTTCACTTTGTTGTGTCTTCAAATACTTTGTAAAGGGTTCCCATTCATCTTTAAAGTCACAGTTATCCTTGTCCCGTAGCTTGTATGTCAGTTTTGCCAGTTCTGCATAGTCCATCAATTTTTCTTGCCATGATTCTTTAGTCTTCCATCCTTGTGCTACCAGAACTCTCGCGGATGTTGTCGCATACATGAAGATGTTTTTCAGCTTTTTTAGCAGATCTTTCCCTACAATCCCTAATAAAAATGCTTCAGGTTTTTAAACAAATGTTAAGTGGAACATTTTCTTCAATTCGTTATATATCATTTCCCCAAAAAATTTTTAATTACCTTACAATCCCACCACATATGGGTGGTATATAAATTCAACAAATCAATAAAATGCCAAGGTTTGAACCTGGGACCTTCTGCATAAAAAGCAGAGACTCTACCACTGAGCTATTTTATCCATGAGTTTTCCAGCCTTGAATCCATACATTTTGAAAGATGCAGCAAACGCCCCCCGCTTGCCCTCCTTCTGATGCCTCCTCCTCCGTTGTACATCTCTCTCTTTTTCTCTCCCCTTTAGGTACCATCGTTTTCATGGGGAGAGTGATGCACCCAGAAGCGATGAATACAAGCGCTCACGACTTTGAAGAACTGTAATATCCCCACAAGGCTCGCCAAACCCACCCACACACAAAAGAAAATAAGCACACTGAGATTGCAGTCGATGTATTTAAGATTTGCCGTGTGATTTGTTTGTTTCTTTTTTGCATTGTTACATTCGAGGCACGGTTTGAACGGAAGGGAGGGGGGGAAAGGAAAACCAGCTTCCAGATCTTAACTTCAGCTAGAAATTGCAGACTATGGCTGTGGAAGAAAAGCTTTCAGTATTAAAGTAAATGTCGTCCTTGTGATACCTTGTGTTGGTCCTTTAAAATAAAAAACCGTAACCATGTCAGCGGCCGCACTTTCTGTCTCGTTGAACTGTAATGCAGTTGTCCCCAAAGTCTGTACTGCAGTAACTTCCTGTGCTGTGGAGAAACTAATTGGATGCCAGGAGAAATAATTAAAGAAGGGGCGGCTGATAATATTTTTGGGAGCCAAAGGACCACATTCCCCATTGGCAAGCTCTCTAGGGGCCACATGGCAAGTGTGGGTGTGGCCATGTCATAGTGTCTTGCACACACAAACACAGACAAAGTGTACACAGGCAGATCAGCTGAGGAGGGGAGTTCTTGCTCCCTTTTAGCTCATCAAATGATCTATTCGATGACTAAGGAAGGGTGCAGTTTTCATTCCTGTGAGGGTGCTGCCCCCACCCCAGTCTGTTTTATTGCATTTTTATTTTTATTGCCATCATTGAAATTGGTACGTGCTGAAGTGGGGCAGAAAAATTGTTTCGGGTTGCTGAATTGGGAGTTAGCCCATCCTGTGAGTCCAACCCACAGAGCAGGTGAGTTGGTGCATCTCACAGCTCTTGCCTGGCCTCTTCATTCAGCCTCCGCCAGAGGTTTGAAAAAATGGCACCATCTCTTTCGTCATCTCCACTCACAAACCATAAATGCAGGGGGTGGCAATTCAGCTGGCGAAGATGTGGAGAGGATTTCAAGGTCAGTGGTTCCCAGAATGTTTTGGGGCATTCTGCAGAGGAGGGGCGGAGCAAATAAAGGCCTCACTTCTGTTGTCCATATTTATTTTCCCCCAGAATACCGCAGGACAACAGCCTCCTTCATGTGTTGAATGGAGCTGCATTGTTGTGGTGCTAACCCCTTGAAGGTCATGTGACTACATCGGCCCCTCCCACCACAGGATTCTCAAGTGTGTGCAAGGCCTAATTACATAGGATTTCCTTTGCAGGCGGCCACACCTAATGTTTGGAAGACAGAGCTGGTGATGCTCAGGAGTGCAACCAGCCAAGTTGTACTTAGAGTAGACGCGTAGAAATTAATGGACATAAGTTAATCATGCCTGTTATTTTCATTAGGTCTACTCTGAGTAGGGCTAACATTGGCTACCACCCTAAAGCTGTTTTGTGCTGTAGCATCACTCTGTGGTTATTCTAATTTAAAACAATAACAGAGCAACCACTCTTAAATGGTGGGAACTTCTCCCACCCAGCCAGAATGCCCCTCAAAACAGTGGTGCGTCATGACATAGTGTAGTTCTGGAGCATTCAGAGGAAAAACCAAAATGGCGGCTGGCAGCAGTGGGGAGCCAGGAGATGCTGGTGAGTTTTCTCCACTTTGAAATGACTCGTGGAGAATGCAAAATACAAATCTGGTCTGACTGACCACCTTGTCTTTAGAGTCACCATTCCAGGCTTGTTTCTTTTCCATGAGGAAGAATGCCAAGACCATAGATTCATGCAAAGACCTGGAAAGGGTGTTGGAAACACATCTCTGAGGGTAATTCTTACTCAATCTCAAGGTTAATTTTCCAGGATGTAGAATTGATGTGTGCCTGCCATTTTAATTCAGTATATATAGTGTTCTTCAGATTTTAGAATTTTGGGAACTGCTGTAATGTAGTAACGGCTCTGCAAGCTTGAAATTGAGTAGCTGCTCTTGTAAATGGCAAAACTTCATAATCAATACGAGAAAGTTAATAATTTATCAGGTTTTAATGTGGTTCCTTCTTGCAAGCAGATTTACAGGAATTCGTGTGATGCCTTCTGCGACGCTGTGGGTTGCTTGCGAATGTAGCAAATGAGCATTGCAATAGCACTTTGCTTCAGTTGTATAACTAGAACACTGGTCCCAATCCAGGTACAGATTGTTGTGACTAAAAGTGCAACCTTACACATGTCTGCTCAGAAATCAGTTCCTTAGTGTTCAGAGGAACTTACTGCTAAGTTAACCACATACACGGTTGCAGCCTTAGTCTTGCTGGGTTATATTCAATGAAGTCGCCTGATTGGTTCAAGGAAGGACCTCATCCTGCACAGTGTGACTTCATTTTATTTCCCTGTCTGCTCCCCTAGCCCTTAGGAGCAGCTTTGGGGAGGCGCAAGGAAAGGATGAGAGGAAGACCCATTGTGCAATGGGATGAGTTCATTGGATATAGCCCATTGAAAGCAATGGGGCATGTGTTGAAGGCTAACTTTGTTTGCATTGATTTTCAATGGGGCTTGGTTGCCACTGACGTTGGCAGTGCCCATAGCTTTAATTATTGTGGTTGAATGATTGCTGGTAACAGCATGTCTGACACAAATGCACGAGCATGTAGAACTTGGCTATTCTTTCCTCCCATTGCTAGCATTCCTGCATGTAACTTGCCGTTTTTTATTTCTGAGAACATTAAACTAATTCAAATGCAGGTGCAGTGATGCTTGTGAAGGGTGACTATGATACAGATTACAAGAAAAACCTGTCCAATGTAAAGCAAGGGATGTGAAACCTTTTACAGCCCAAGGGCCTCAATCCCTTCTAGGCAACTTTAAAGAGGTCACAAGTCCATGGTGGGTGGGGCCAGTGGAAAAGGTGGGTGGAGCAATGGATGTAAAATTTACCTATGGATAGTAGTCTTGCCTTGGTCAGACCACACCTGGAATACTGTGTCTAATTCTGGGCACCACAATTTAAGAAGGATGTTGGCAAGCTGGAATGTGTGCAACCAAGAGGGTCTCAAAACCAGGTCTTATGAGGAACGGTTGAAGGAGCTGGGTATGTTTAGCCTGGAAAAGAGGAGACTGGTGAGAGACGATAGCCATTTACAAATATCTTAAGGGCTGTCACATGGAAGAGGGAACAGGCTTGTTTTCTCCTGCTCTGGAGGGTAGGACTCAAACCAGTGGCTTCAAATTGCAAGAAAGGAGATTCCAACTAAACATCAGGAAAACCTTTCTAACAGTAAGAGCTGTTCAACAGTAGAACAGTCTCCCACAGGAGGTTGTGGACTCCCTTGGAGGTTTTTAAGCAGAGGTTGGGTGGCAATCTGTCCTGGATGCTTTAGCTGAGATTCCTGCATTTCAGGGAGTTGGACTGGATGACCCTTGGGATCCCTTCCAGTTCTATGATTCTACACACACTCACACACAGTCCTCTGTGTTTTTCATTTATACAAGCAAGGGTTCAAAGACACATTCCAGGCAAATGAAAAGTATGAAGCAGGGCTATTGAGGGGTGTGGTTTGGGGAAAGTAGTGTGGCCAGATAGGTTTGCAGGGCCACAGGCTCCCCACCTCTGAAGCACAGTACCTTGGGTGCCTATCCTGTGCATGATGAACTGACTTCAGTGGGACTTAACTGTGAGTTAACATGCATAGCCACCCCCGGCCACTTTCCATTATTTACCATTCACTAACTTATGCTGTACAGGATGCGGGTGGCACTGTCGTCTAAACCACAGAGCCTAGGGCTTGCAATCAGAAGGTTGGCGGTTTGAATCCCTGCGACGGGGTGAACTCACGTTGCTCAGTCCCTGCTCCTGCCAACCTAGCTGTTCAAAAGCATGACAAAGTGCAAGTAGATAAATAGATACCGCTCCGGAGGGAAGGTAAACGGCGTTTCCGTGCGCTGCTCTGGTTCACCAGAAGTGGCTTAGTCATGCTGGCCACATGACCCAGAAGCTGTCTGCGGACAAATGCCAGCTCCCTCGGCCTATAGAGCCATATGAGCGCGCAACCCCAGAGTTGTCCACGACTGAACCTAACGGGTATATTTACTTTTACCTTTAACTAATGCTACTCTTACAGATCTATTGCTTTCCACCAGTCAATGAAACTTAGGGGGAACACAGAAATATAATATATTGGTGCTTAGATAATGCAGACTTAGCAACTGAACATGCACACCCAGGTACACCCCTCTATCTTTTCCTTCCCATTTAAAAGCAATTGTTACTGTTATTCTTGACAATACCCTTCTATAGGGAACAGAACAGCAATCTAGGTGCTTGCAAGCATAAGGGAGCCCACTGCTATTCACCGAAAGAGAGAGGACAAATTGCAGCAGTCAATACCTAAGCCCTGTGAAATGATTACTGCCTCCAACTTTGTAAATTTGAACAAAAAACAACTGCAATTAGTGCCAACAAAAAAAAAAAAAAGCAAGAGAAGGAAAGAAGAACTGAAGGCAGGATGAGAAGCAAAATCAAACCTAGTTTTTTTAAAAAAAAATCCTAAAAGGAACAGACTTCGGGGTAACAAATGAGATGAATTGTTCTCCAGTTGAAACCGGAAACCTATTACTGGGACACAGCCTGATCTGAGCAGCATGACCACCATACTGTTACGAAAAAGGAGCAATGCAGCAGCGAGCTGCAGCTGGCAGGAAAGCCAAACAGGATGTTGATGTTTGGGACTGTACCGTGGGAACAAAGGGACAGTCTATTCACTGTACTGAGCACCGGATGTTAGCTCAGAGTGTCATCTGACCTGTACTGGAAGTACAGGGGTGGAGTCTCTCTCTCTGCTGTTGGTGTTTGGAGAGTGCAGACGTGTTTCTCTGTACTGCTGCAAAGACAGAAATAAAGGCATGTAAATACATTACTGTCTGTCTCTTTCCCCTCCTTGGGAGGAGGGAAGAGTGGTGTGTTCTTCTCACGTTGAGGAGGATCGCTGATAGATGACCTTGCTTGTATCCTGCCGGGAGTCGCAGACGGGGAGGTCAACAAGGAAATCAAGCCGGGTGCCAGGAAGGTGGCACATTCCTCTGACACGGCATGAGATTTCCTAACACATACATGGTGATATTGTAGCAATGCATGTTAGGATAAAGGTGGCTCCTGGTGTTAGTCGTGTGATCCTGTCAATATCAGTGCACACCATGCCAAATCTGGGCCAATACATTGGACCACAATCAAGGTTTGGTTTTGCTCAGTTAGCAGCCCAGTGGAATAGGGAGTAAAATGTAGGTGATTTTTTTAAAAGACCAAACTCACAGACTACTGAGTGTAACTGAAATGAATCATTGGGTTTACTGATACCCAAAGCTTAATAGAATTAAATGATATGAAATAGAATTGCGAATGATCTAGAATTTATAGAGAAGTTACATAGAAAATTGAATTCCTAGGAATCGATGCAAAATAAGATAAAATATGATTAGGCTGAAAGCAATTGGATATGATTTGCATATGAACTAATAAGTAGCATTGGCAAAGCAATCAATCAAAGTAAATAACATCACTCCTAACTCCCTCCAGTCCATCTAGATGTGAAACAAATTTAAGTTCCCTAGCATATTAGATCAATAAAAATTCATAGCTACCTATCTTAGGGCAGCAGGCCAGGTCTCGTCCTAGTCCTGAGCTTCAGCAAAGCATATGAAGCAAGGCAGATAGCAAGCAGCATGAATGAAAGAAGAAGGAAAAACCACAACCCCCGCAAAAAAAGAAGAATCAGCCCTGGAAAAAAACCCCTGAGTACAGCTTTTCTATCTACCAGCAACAGTTGTTAGACCTTACAGTTGAATTTTTCAATTCAGTTGACTTTTTCAGTTTTTAAATTGGTTTTACTTTTCATGTGGACAGACCTACATAAAATGTAGACTTTGAATTACCATTATTTATCTGGGAGGGGCGATTGAGCAATTGGGACCCCTCCTGTACCAGTGATTCCCCACAGAGGGGGTGCTGATACACTTCCAGTGCTGGTTTGCAGAAACATGTTATGCTTTCACTTTAGTTCTGGTATCATAGAAGCTTTTTACTGCTCTCATCATAATACCAACATCTCCACGAGCCTTACATAATGCAGAAAATATGTGTGTAAAGGTCCAATCTGCTTCAAGACTATCCATCCATCTATCTAGGGCAACCTTTCTCAACCTGTGAGTCCCCAGATGTTGTTGAACTACAACTCCCATCACCCCTAGCTAGCAAGGCCAGACCTCAGGGATGATGGGAGTTGTAGTCCAACAACATCTGGGGACCCGCAGGTTGAGAACCACTGATCTAGGGGATAGACTGGCAGCAGCTCTCCAGAGGTCTTGACCATCACTTGCTGCCTGGTCCATTTAGCAAGAAATGCTGGGGGTTGAACCAGTGACTTTCCGCATACAAAGTGTTATGTACTGAAGTTCTCACCCTGGGCCAGCAGGGGGATACTGTAGATAGTTTTCACTCAGGTCCACATATGCAAATAAGGGATTGAAAGTGACATTCAGTGATTGGATAGTTACAGAAAGTGTTACAGTTGCGTTGTAGTGGAGCTCTATATAAGCAGGCTGGCTGAACCATTCAGTTCAGTTCTGTTCTGGCGTGTGAATAAACAAGAGCTGTTTGAAGAATTGCTGTGTTGTCTGATATGTTCACCCACAACTTAACACAAAGCAAATGTTTTACCACTGAACTAGGGTCCCACCCTCCATTTTCCTACTGTTTCTTCTCTCCTAAGTCCCAGCCTTACTCCCCTTGGTCTGCTGACTTGTTTTTCTAGGCCTGCAGTCTTGCCTCCTTTCTAAGCCCTTTCTAGCTGCCTTGTCTCTCCCTGCAGTCTGAGCAGCCACAAGCCCTTCTGCCTGCTCCCCACCTCTCTGACACCAGGGCAGCCCAACCAATAACTGCTAAGGCCTTCAGCAACACTGCAAAATCACTGAATGCATCACAATAGTTTGTCTTGGCTTCCAGAAGAAAGCAAGAGATTGACTGGAATTCAACTCTGCCCTATCCCTATCCTCCAGGGCTGGTTTAGCCGGTTTGCTGAATGAAAGAAAAAGTCGAGAGAGATTTGTGCTCATGCTTCTCTGCCCTGTGCTCAGCTCTTTGGCCCAAACTGAACCCATTGGCAGAGAAGGGTGCAGGGGCCATGTGACCCCCAGCATGCTTCTGAGCTCACCATAAAGGTTTACAGATATAAGCATGAGGATTTGTGAACTGGTGGCGGTGGGTCTTTGTTAAAAGAAGCCCTCCTATTTTGTCTGCTGCAACAGGTGTGAGGAATCTCTGACCCTCTGGATGTTACTGAACTACAACTCCCATCAGCCCCAGTAAGTGTGGCCAATGACCAGGGATGCTGGGAGTTGTAATTCAGCAACATCTGAAGGGCCAAAGGTTCCCTCACCTATGTTTTCTCTTTTTAAATCCTGACCCAGACACGATTCATCCTGCCTTTAAATCTATCTGCCATTGGAGGAGTGGAAATGTATTTCCTTCAGAAGCCCCGGGTGCGTTATTTCAGTGCAAAAGACCATTATAAACCACTTGGCTTCCTTGAAGGGAACCTCATGTTGTACATGGGCTGTAATGCCCTTCACTGTCCTTGACTTCATTTGCCCCCACTAACTTCTGTTTATTCTGATTGGCTGTGGTGACTCACATGACTTAATGCTACATCCAACAAGATGGTGTCACAGAGGTTCATAAAATCACATAAGTCATTACAGCATATCAGATTCAATATAAGTATGAGTAAATGAGACCAAGGTCAGTAAAGGAAAAGCAAATGATAATGGCACCGAGAGGCAGCAGACAAAGGAATAAAAGAATGCTAAATAGTGTTGAAACAACATGAATGTTTGGTGCAGTGTATATTTTTTGTGCTGTAATTGGATTAGCGGCATTAAATATGCTGATCTTGAAGCATATATAAAAACTGAGACTATCTGATGATGACTTGCTGAATCATGTACCATTTCGTTTTTCATTTCGCTTTTAATTTGTATACCACCTTTCTACATTACCATACACAAGACGTTTCACAAGCTGAAGAAACAACAAAGACCTCACACCTTATAACAATCTGATTCAATACAAAAAAGTCATAATAAAAATATAAATTTAAAATACACAACTTATATCAAATGAAGTAATATTCAATAAACTATTATAATATAATAGTTCACAATACAACTAAATATCAGCAAATAATAGAAATTCACTCTTAACAATTACAATAAATAATTTCTAAATTATAATCAACAAAAATAACACCTTTTTTTTTTTGTTATGCTTAAAATTTTACAAGGCAGGCTTAAGCAGTATGTGGACCGAGAAGTCCCAGAAGTGCAAGCTGGATTTCGAAGGGGCAGAGGAACCAGAACCCAAATTGCAAAGATGTGCTGTATTATGGAGAAAGCTCCAGAAAGACATCTACTTCTGCTTCATTGACTATGCAAAAGCCTTTGACTGTGTCGACCACAGCCAACTATGGCAAGTTCTTAAAGAAATGGGACTGCCTGATCACCTCATCTGTCTCCTGAGAAATCTCTATGTGGGACAAGAAGCTACAGTTAGAACTGGATATGGAACAACTGATTGGTTCAAAATTGGGAAAGGAGTACGGCAAGGCTGTACATTGTCTCCCTGTTTATTTAACTTACATGCAGAATCCATCATGTGAAAGGCTGTGCTGGATGAATCCCAAGCCGGAATTAAGATTGCCAGAAGAAATATCAACAACCTCAGATATGCAGATGACACAACCTTGATGGCAGAAAGTGAGGAGGAATTAAAGAACCTTTTAATGAGGGTGATAGAGGAGAGCGCAGAATATGGTCTGAAGCTCAACATAAAATAAAATAAAATCATGGCCACTGGACCCATCACCTCCTGGCAAATAGAAGGGGAAGAAATGGAGGCAGTGAGAGATTTTACTTTCTTGTGCTCCATGATCACTGCAGATGGTGACAGCAGTCACGAAATTAAAAGACGCCTGCTTCTTGGAAAAAAGCAATGACAAACCTAGACAGCATCTTAAAAAGCAGAGACATCACCTTGCTGACAAGGGTCCGTATAGTTAAAGCTATGGTTTTCCCAGTAGTGATGTATGGAAGTGAGAGCTGGACCATAAAGAAGGCTGATCACCAAAGAATTGATGCTTTTTTATTATGGTGCTGGAGGAGACTCTTGAGACTCCCATGGACTGCAAGAAGATCAAACCTTTCCATTCTGAAGGAAATCAGCCCTGAGTGCTCACTGGAAGGACAGATCCTGAAGCTGAGGCTCCATTACTTTGGCCACCTCATGAGAAGCGCAGACTCCCTGGAAAAGACCCTGATGTTGGGAAAGATGGAGGGCACAAGGAGAAGGGGACGACAGAGGACGAGATGGTTGGACAGTGTTCTTGAAGCTACTAACATGAGTTTGACCAAACTGCAGTAGGCAGTGGAAGACAAGAGTGCCTGGCATGCTCTGGTCCATGGGGTCACAAAGAGTCGGATACGACTAAACAACTAAACAACAACAAGTCCCATGTAGTCCATTACTAGTTTTACATAACATGAAACTAGAGTCGAAGTAAATCAATAGACCTGATTTATTCAGAGGCTCATTTATTATTTTAAACAAAGTTGGTATCAGGTTCAGTGAACTGATTGTGTACACAGAAAAAAATGGTTGTGACTGGAGTATTTACCACACAATGGCTCTGGTGATGGACAGGAGACATCCAGGCTGCACTATTGTAATATATTATACATGGGGCTGCCTTCAGAGATGATTTCTAAACTTCAAATGATGCAAAATGCAGCCCCCAGATGTTGGTGGGGACCAGGTGGTTGGAATATTTAACACTCATAGTAGTGGCCAGTGCATTCCAGAGCCCTGTTTAAGGGCTTGTGTTAACCTTTAAAGCCCTACACCATTTCGGTCCAGATAATTTTGAACTTATGACCCTGTCTGGACCATAAGACCAGCCTCAGAGGTTCAACTGTAAAATCAATTTAATTGGTAGAAACGAGACAGGGCTTTTTTGGTGGTGGCTCCCATAAATGTAGAACTCCCTTCTAATTAAGTTGAACATTGCCCCTTCAAATGGGCCTTCAAATTCCATTTGTTTGGGGCAGTTTTCTCTTAAGTGTGTCTTGGCCCTGGCCTGAAATTATTTTCTGATGTCTTATGTGGAATTTTTTTTTTGAACGATTTCAGCCTAAGCATTGGTTTTAATCCGCTCTTCTAATACAAAGGTGTTATTTTAGGCTTCATGACTGTCTTAGGTGTGCCACTGTGTGAGGGCTACACCCTCACAGGCAGCCTAAAAATGCATAAATGAACAAACAAACAAACAAACGGCAAGCCATAAGGCAAAGCATTTCCTGCTTCTATCCAGATTTCAGGGTCCAGTTCCCCTAAATTGTGCACAGGAGGATCAACCGAGCCTCATTTCATGCACTGTGCCCTGACTAAATAAGCAAAAATTCTGACACAATAGAAACTCCTTAAAAAATAATGCTCAGGATATGCTAGACTGCATCAACTCTGCTGGACACCTTTTATGTAGACAAAGGGCCCTCTCATCTGTGGAAGGATCCTTTGTGCTTGGCAACACCATAAAGAAAACGAGCACAGGGCAGCCTTAATGTGCCCAGGCAGGAACATAATTCTATTCTTCCGGATTCATGAACCCGCAACAACGCACACCCATCAGCTCCGTGTTCCTTGTCGCTCACACAGTTTAAAATCCACATTCTGCCACCAAATGTGTACTGAAAAAGAGGGAAGAAAATCTATCCTTCTTACAGTTCTTCTCAACTCAGAATGTGTGCTTACAACTGCGTGGATAAGGTGAGGGGAGGCATTTCTCCATCACGGTTAAGTGAGCTTGAAAAGGTAGTTCTGGAGCCTTGGCTTTAAAATTTGATTCAGGGACTAATGTTTTGTTGGGCCGTGTACACACCATGGATTTAAAGCTCCTTCTGTCATAGCTCACAACAGGTAACCCTGCTTACGTTGGGGGGTGGGGCGGGGCTGTGGATCTCAATTTTTGCATTTCAGTAACTTTCAATATCAAGCATGATCCTTTTGGCACAGAAATCTTTAAACAGAACTGGCAGCTACATTGTACAGTGGTGCCTCGGGTTACAGACGCTTCAGGTAACAGACGCTTCAGGTCACAGACTCCACTAACCCAGAAATAGTACCTCAGGTTAAGAACTTTGCTTCAGGATGAGAACAGAAATCGTGGCACGGCAACAGCAGGAGGCCCCATTAGCTAAAGTGGTACCTCAGGTTAAGAACAGTTTCAGGTTAAGAACGGACCTCCAGAACGAATTAAGTTCTTAACCTGAGGTACCACTGTATGTAAAATTGACACACACAAACACACAAGCGGTGGAGCAAGTCGATCGAGCGCCTGGGGTCCCAGGGATAGGGCCAGCTGCCCGCGGAGGCGAGGCCAGCCAGGGCAGGACGCTCTGTGGGGCCTCCAAGGAGTTTGCTTGCTTCCTCCCACTCAGCCACCCTATAGCTGAGGGGAGGCGATGGGCGGGCTGTTTGGGGCAGCATGGAGCCTGTGGGCATCCAAGCCACTGCGTCACTCCCAGGAGAGATGCATGGCTCAGGCGGCTGCAGGTCCCGAAGTGAGTGCCACCTGGGATTTTGTTATCCCCCTCAGTGATGACACCCGGGGAGGCCCGCACCCACCGCACCCCCCTTCCTCCACCCCTGACAAACACACCCCATAATGTTGCTTCTTTCTGGTGTATTTCAGGTATGGAAGAATGTGATGCTAATGCCCAACAAAGGTCTACCAGACTTGCGTGCTGAGCATGCTGCTTTATGGAAGTGAGTCATGGGCAACTTACAACTGCCAGAAGCATTGCCTCAGCACCTGCCATCAGCAAGGTTTTGGGCATCACATGGCAGGACAGAGTCCCAAACAAAGATGTGCTCTTCCAGGCCTACATTCCCAGCATATTCATGCTCCTGTCTCAGTGATGTCTATGCTGGCCTGGTCATGTCCACAGAATGGAGGATGGCAGGGTCCTCAAGGACATGCTCTTTGGGGAGCTGGCTTCATGCACCAGGCCCATTGGCAAACTAAATCTGTGTTGCAAAGATGTCTGCAAACATGGCATGAAGGCAGGCAACACCAACCCAGGGAATCCCCTGCAGACACCCACAGACAGGCAGTCAGGTCATGCATCCATAGCTGTGACCAGAGGAGGAATGATCGCTGGGAGGAGCAGAGAGAGAAGAAACATCATGATGCATGTGCAGCATTACAGCCAGATGCCTTCTTTTGTCCTAGCTGCAACAAAACATGTCTTTCCCACATAGGTCTCTACATCCACAGTAAGCACTGTATGTTAGCATTTCACTCCTCCGTTGCTGAATGTGTGATTGCGTGGCTATTCCCTCCCCCACCACGGATGGTAAATGAAGACACAGGACACCGGAAATTTAGGTTAATGGGCGTAAATGGCCACAACTTTATTGATTACAGGCAAGAGTGGTATTGGCTTTAGGCATTGGCCCTATCAGACTAACCGGTCTAACCGGTGAGGGTTAAGCACCAACAGGGGGAGCCACCCGAGATGCATATCCCTAGGCGCTCCCCGAGGGGTTACCGCTCGGGGGCGCGCTTTAGGCCCTAGCCTCCGTAGGTTTCGGACGAGGCGACGCCCCTCGGAGTCCTTTAACGAACTACCCTCCAAGCCTACCCTCCCCCCCGATCTCATCTGCATGACAATGCCCCTGCCAATGCCTACCGCCAAAACCGAGAGTTGTGATGTTTTGCTACGAGGTAGGCGAAAAAACCAAGTGGCTTCAATTCCAGCCAATTAGCCAAATGGAAAAACTCCTACCAGGCCCCTTGCGGCGACCAGTCGAAACCCATAGCAAAGTCCAGGACGAACCTAAAGGGCGGGTGGGTGGGAAACCGCGTTGTGCAAGAGGAGAAAAGGGGCGAGCCGAGGGCTGCCCCGTCCTTAAATGACCCGAAGTAGGTCCGCCCCCCCGCCAGCCGATTGGCTGACGGTGCGAGAGTATGCTAATGATGGGAATCCCCTGGCTCCCGCGAGGCTGGGGACAGCCCCGCGAGAGGGTGGGCAGGGTCGTGAGCCCGCAACCCCACCCCCTCCTGATATTCGGTAGTGGCATTGTTATATCACATGGCTGGGTTTACTTTCTAGGCTTGGAGAGTGTGAGAACGGAAGCCAGTCTTATCTTTCCCACTGTACTGTACTTTTGTAGTTACTTTCTCTCTCTCTTGGAGAAGGAGGAGAGGCGCCATGATTGCTTTGTGCTGTATATATTGCTTAATAAATACTTAGAATGCACACAGGCACTCCACTTCATTTCTGCTAAACTCTGCTGAGTGAGCATGCCGGGACTAAAGATTTATTATTATTATTATTATTATTATTATTATTATTATTATTATTATT
>JAXCMG010000014.1:0-84917 GCA_034642415.1 Podarcis siculus
AAATGCTCCCCTGAAAAGTTTGGCAGTCGAAACAGAAGGCTTTTTATCACAGGAAAAGAAATCATTGCTCAACAACTTATCCGGCGGAAAAATGCAAAAATCTGACTTTTGGCAATTCACTCCAAAATCATGCCAAACGCTTGCAAATGCTCCCCTGAAAGCTTTGGCGATAGAAAGAGAAGGTTTTTTATCCCAGGAGAAGAAATCAGCCCTCAGCAACTTAACCGGCGGAAATTTTTATTTTTTTTAAATATCCCTAAGCTCCGGGGTCACAATTTTGCAAAAAAAAATCCTTAACCTGCAGTGTCACAATTTCACCAAAAACTGAGATTATCCAATTCACTCAAAAATGTAGAAGAAAATACTCTAGGTACAAGAGAGGTCCCGCAAGTGGTTTTAGCACCTCTTTGCAATATTGGAACTGCAAATAATAAAATCAATACTCCAGTGTAAAATACAGGGAACGTGATGAATGACATTAGAATTAATCGCACAACAGTCTCAAGCTAGCAAATCGGCAATAAAACTTTTTTTGTTCCATTTTATCGTATGTTTGTTTCTGCAGCGTTTTCGTAAAAGCCAATTTTCGTTAGGTCGCAAATTTACTCGGCACGTTTCACATTCGGATGTTGTGGAGGCTGGAGTGAGGCTTATATTTGGGCCTATATGGTATACTTGGATGACGGTGGACCAGTGTGCTTTGCATTTGATCATTGTTTCTCCCAGCAGTTCATTTGCCCTTCCAACCACTCCATTTACCCCAACAACTGCCCACTGAGGCAGGTTGGGCTGAAAGATGGCAGCTGGCTGAAGATCTTCCAGTTATCTTCCAGTCAAAGTGGGTCTCACCTTTCCACTTTTTAACATGCACCACTGCAGTACAATGACTCTCGTCGCCCCATGACAACATTTTAAGTTGATCAAGAAAAGAAGGAAACTTCTTCCTGTCACCTCAACCAACTTAAGGCCCTCCAGATGTTTTGAACTACAAATTCTGCCATCTCTGACTATTGGGTTGATGGAAGGTGTACCCCAAATGTCTGGAGAGTATTAGATGGAAGAAGACTGGTCTAAATGCTTGCTTCTAAAGGACTCACCCACCTTCAAGTGTCCGCATGTTCTCCAACATCTCACCAAAGTAGAATGCTTTCTATCAGTCTTTGTAATTTTGTTTCTCTTCCAGAGTCTAGTGGCTAGATATCCATGGAAGCTACGGTTAACACAGAGGATGCCTCTAGCAAAACAGTAGGGTTTCATAAGGCAACATAGGACTAGGACAACATTTGGCAACATTACTGCAATGAGCTCTATGTGGGGCTACTATTGAAGGTGACCTGTAACCTACAACTAATCCAGAATGCGGCAGTGAGACTTCTGACTGGAAGTGGCCACATGACACCGGTCCTAAAAGACCTACATTGGCTCCCAGTATGTTTCCGAGCACAATTCAAAGTGTTGGTGCTGACCTTGAAAGCCCTCGACAACCTTGGCCCAGTATACCTGAAGGAGCATCTCCACCCCCATCGTTCACTGAGGTCCAGCGCCGAGGGCCTTCTGCTGGTTCCCTCCCTGTGAGAAGTGAGGTTACAGGGAACCAGGCAGAGGGCCTTCTCAGTTCTCAGTGGTGGCACCCTCCCATCAGATGTCAAGGAAATAAACAATGATCTGACTTTTAGAAGACATCTGAAGGCAGCCCTGTTTAGGGAAGTTTTGAATGTTTGATCTTTTATTGTGTTTTTAATGTTCTGTTGGCAGCTGTCCAGGGTGGCTGGGGAAACCCAGCCAGATGGGCAAGGTCTAAATATGATGATTATTATTATTATCTTTTATATGCCTGTTGTCTTTGTCCATGGAGTTTTCTTGGCAGGGATACTGGAGTGGCTTGCTGGTTCCTCCTCCAGGTGGATCACGTTTGGTCAAAACTCTCCACTATGACCTGCCCTTCTTGGGTTCCCTGCTCAGCATATTTCATTGCTTCTCTGAGTTATTCAAGCCCCTTCGCCACGGCAAGGCAGTGATCCATGAAGGGGTCACCTCACTTTGGCCACCACATGAGAAGAGAAGACTCCCTGGAAAAGACCCTGGTGTTGGGAAAGATTGAGGGCAGAAGGAGAAGGGGACGACAGAGGACGAGATGGTTGGATAGTGTTCTCGAAGCTACCAGCATGAGTTTGATCAAACTGCGGGAGGCAGTGCAAGACAGAAGTGCCTGGCGTGCTCTGGTCCATGGGGTCACAAAGAGTCGGACACGACTAAACAACTAAACAACAAATTATTATCTTTGCTGATGCCAGGAGCTGCATCCTCCCCAACTGGATTTGAGCCAAGGAAAGTGTGGGAGCATGGAGGGTAAGTTGTAAGCAAGGGCAATTGATGTGCTTTTGCCCAGCATCATTGCTGATCCCAGGACCCATTTGTTAAGGCGTCAGCCTTCACTTCTAATTTCCCAGCTCTGTGTGAGGCTGCATGAGAGATTTCTTGACCTTAAACCAGAAGGTTTTCTGAAAGTTGAATAGCCTCTTGTGCATTCCACTGTTCCAACAAATCCTGCATCCATGGGTGTAAAATAAATTGCCCACTGCTAGTTGGCTCACTGATTTCAGAGCAGATTTGCGGATAATTTTTATTCTGACAGATGCAGCTTTATTTATAGTGCCAAAATATAGCACTTTGCCAGTTCTGTTTATTTTTGAAATCTGCAAACACATCAGCAGCTTCCCAAAATGCACAAGAAGCCTCGGGAACTATTTTCCCAACAACATTTTCCTTTTCTAACTGAATATATTTTAAGAGTCCTAATTAGATGAATATTTGTCCATCAGATTGAAATGATAGCAGGTGCTGGCTTTTCAGCTCCCCTTTGGAGTGGAGGCAGGAAGCGAGGAGCTACTAGTCGTGAGCAAATGAGGACATCAGCATTTAAGCAACCAAAACATGTCTTCCTTTGTGACTAATTTGTCGATTTGTCCATGTAGAAATCATTTTGTTAGGTGCTTCAAAACAAATCTTTGAACACGCAAAGAGGCAAGCCCGGTGCTACCATGTGAGATTAATGTATTTATATACTTAATCTTGTCTGTGCAAAACTCCTAGGTAATTAAGTTGTCATATAATTCCTGTTATGTACTGAAGTTCTCACCCTGGGCCAGCAGGGGGATACTGTAGATAGTTTTCTCTCAGGTCCACATATGCAAATAAGGGATTGAAAGTGACGTTCAGTGATTGGACAGTTACAGAAACTTGTTACTGCTGTGTTGTAGTGGAGCTCTATATAAGCAGGCTGGCTGAACCCTTCAGTTCAGTTTCTGTTCTGGCCTGTGATTAACAAGAGCTGTTTGAACAATCACTGTGTCGTCTGATATGTTCACCCACAACACCCAGAACCAGTGTGGTGTAGTGGTTAAGAGTGGTAGACTCGTAATCTGGGGAACCAGGTTCTCTTCCCCGCTCCTCCACATGCAGCTGCTGGGTGACCTTGGGCTAGTCACACTTCTCTGAAGTCTCTCAGCCCCACTCACCTCACAGAGTGTTTGTTGTGGTGGAGGAAGGGAAAGGAGAATGTTTGCTGCTTTCAGACTCCTTCGGGTAGTGATAAAGCAGGATATCAAATCCAAACTCTTCTTCTTCTCTTCAATTTAACAATTCCCATATTAGAATCCTCCAGTTCTGAAGTTAAGAGGACCACAGTTGTCTTCATGTTGTGTATGTCAACATGATCATTCTGCCTGTGTGGTTAGCTTTGCTGTTAAACATTCTCCCCTGCTGAGAGCCCGAGGGCCCTGCCTTGCCTCTCTCCAAATGGCTTAGGGTGGGAACTGACAGCCTGGAGCAGCTCCTGCTGGACAGGCCAGAGGGTTCTGCTGGACCTCCTGGTAAGCCTCTATACCAAGTGCAGTTGCCACTTGCTGCTCCAGAGGGACAGGCTTATCTTGGGCTTCCTCAAGTGGGAATGGACCTCCTGATTATTGAAAGAGATGTGGGCAAATTCCTAAAATGTATAGAAATCAAGACAAAAATTTTGTGCAAGGAGAAGGAGGGGAATTTCCTCCCTATGTGGTGGACTTGCTCCAAAGTGAAAGTCTTCTGGGAAACAATATATAATGAATTTTAAAAGGTTCTGAAATATAACTTCAATAAAAAAAACCAGAGGCATTTTTATTAGGTTTAATTGGTGAGGAAATACACAAAAGAGATGTAAATATGTTTATGTCTGCCACAATGGCTGCAAGGACACTTCTGGCTCAGAAATGGAAGCAACAGGAACTTCCAACATTGGAAGATTGGCAGGTCAAGATGGTGGAGTACATAGAGATGGCCAAGCTGACGGGGAAGATCCGGAATCAGCGTGACGAACTGTTTCAAAAGGACTGGAACCAATTTATATTTTATATGAAAGAAAATTGTAAACATTTGAAAACGTTTGTAGGTATGAATTTGTAGGTATGAATTGAAATGTTTTGTAATGCAAATATAAGGAACTGATTTACCGATAATAAGGTGAAATATTATAATTTAACAAAGGGTAAATAAGTGATTGTAGAAATGTGAAGAATATGGAAAGGTATGTGGAAGTCATAAAGAGGGAGGGAAGGAGGTCGGTGCTCTTATAGAGTAATATATTAAGTTATAGAATTATGTAACAAAATGGGAATATGATTCAAGTTGAAAATCCAATAAAAATTATTTTTTTAAAAAATAATACTTTGGCCACCTCATGAGAAGAGAAGACTCCCTGGAAAAGACCCTGATGTTGGGAAAGATTGAGGCACAAGGAGAAGCGGACGACAGAGGATGAGATGGTTGGATAGTGTTCTCAAAGCTACCAGCATGAGTTTGACCAAACTGCGGGAGGCAGTGGAAGACAGGAGTGCCTGGCATGCTCTGGTTCATGGGGTCATGAAGAGTCAGATACGACTAAATGACTAAAAAACAACAATGATACATCTCCCCATAGCTTACGAGGTAATTTGTAGCTTTGAACTCCTAACGGTTTATCTGCTACGGGTGCTAACATGGAGTAACGTCTTATAATGTAACCAGTTGAATGCAGAGCAATCATCAGGTTGCTGTACTTGAAAGGGCACACACCACAGGAGATGTTCAATGAGATGAAAGGGACTAATGGGGAGGATGCCCCATTGTATGATGTAGTCAAGCACTGGCTTTGTCAGTTCAAGTGGGTCAGACTTTGGTGGAAACGGCTCCCATTTCTGGGCGACCACAGTCCGCCATTGATGAAGACACCATCTGGCAAGGTGGAGGCCACCATTTTGGAGGCTCACCGCATAACCGTTCGCCAACTAGCTGCAGATGTCAAGATCATTGCGGGCTCTGTAGAAAAGAATCATCTGTTACCATTTGCACATGGAAAAGGTGTCCGCACGGTGTTTACAAATAAAAAATGGGTAGCAAGTAGCATGTGGCTTCAACACAGAGGTTTCCAGTTACAGTAACAAACATTTTAAAGAACTCAAGGCTGATAGCTTGTTTCAAGAAGTGCTGGAGCTCAGATGAGGCCTTTGGCCACAATGAGCCTTAAAGTGCTGGTTTTCTGACCTGTTGCCTTTCAGTCAGCTCATGTCAGGAGAATCTGTCTCAAGAAGTGCCAATTCAAGGGGATTGTGGCTCCTGACCCATCTGAGTCCTCCTCTCCTGCCTCAAAGTCCTGGCTTCTGCTCAAGGTCCAGATTATGACACTTCCACACTATGCCACTTGACAATTTATATGTAATTGCATGTGTCTGATCCAGACATTACCCGTGTGCTTGCTGTTGCAAAATTTCCCCCGCTATAGTCAACTCTGAAAGCGCATTGGTGATGCGGTAATCTTTTCTCATGTGGATTGGTTGGAACATGTGGGTTCTTCCCACTATAATGTCTATGGTCCAAATGAAAGTGGGGCACAAGCTTGAAAAGGAGCCACATGATTTGACCTGCCTAGATCAGGGATAGCTTAGATCAGGGATAACCAACTCTAACTCTTAGAATTGTTGCAATGGAATCCCTGATCCAGACCTTGTACAGAGTAAAATTAATTTGATCTCCGCCACCAAAATGAGTTTCAAAACTTTACTGCAGAACAGTCTTATAACAATTACTTTGTATTTTTGTAACATTTGTACGTAACACATTGCTCTAAACAGCAATTAATTCAGTCTAGATTTCCTTTAAGTTCATAATACAGTTCAATAAACTTTTCTCTCTGGTATCAGAGAGAGTGATCCTAAGCAACTTGTTTATTCATAATCGCAGAGCTTAGCCACAACTGCTACTGCTACGGGCTCCCTCACTGATAAAGACACCGAGGTCTCAGGCTGCAGCTTGGGTTTCCGGGATGAGTCATCAGTTTGCCTAAATACTGAAGTGGAAACATCCAACATTTTCTGCCGCATTTGTCAGAGTGAAACCTAATGCAAACTTCTCTTTGCAAAATGTTTCCCAACACAATGCAAACAAACATTACATTTTATGTATATTAAACTTATACCTTTAACACCCTCGAGATGTAGGTCATTCATTGAAACAGTAACCCTGGTAGTTCAAGGGGCTATAGACCAGCTCCTGAGTGTTATAACTACTAGTCAAAGTTTTCTGGTGTCTGGTGTACATTTGTACATTTGAATGTCTTTGGCAGAAACAACTCTTTCCAATTGAAATTTATAATGTGACTGAAAGTCTATATTATTTGAGCATGGTGCTTGGTTTACCTGTATACCTTGTTCTAGGCCATGGAGTAGCTATGCCAATTCAGATATTTTGGGCTACAACTTCCATCATCCCCTGCCTTCATAGCTGTGCTGACTGGGATTGATAGGAGTTGTAGTAATGTAACATCTGGAAGCCACCAGCTTGGTAGAAGTTGCCATAGGATAAATACAATTTAGACTGCAATCCTAAACCCACTTAGGAATTTAGTAGGACTTACTTCTTTGTAGACAAGATTTTGATCGCAGTCTTAATTCTGTTTTCAAGGCAGCTCTCCCTTGAGGTGTTCTCCTATCGTTCCTATAAAAAAATAAGGCACAATCCTTTGCATGAAGTTTAAATCCAAATTGAGTTCAATCGGGCTTTCTCCCAGTGAAATGAAAATCAGTCTATGCACACCTACCAGGGAGTATGTCCCACTGAATTCAATAGAAGTGACGTTTCAGTAGACATGCATAGGATTGAACTGACCATGAATTAATCACAAATAATTTATAGTTATTTGTGGGACGCGGGTGGCGCTGTGGGTAAAACCTCAGCCCCTAGGACTTGCTGATCGCATGGTCGGCAGTTCAAATCCCCGCGGCGGGGTGAGCTCCCATCGTTCGGTTCCAGCTCCTGGCCACCTAGCAGTTCGAAAGCACCCTTAAGTGCAAGTAGATAAATAGGTACCGCTTTATAGCGGGAAGGTAAACGGCGTTTCCGTGTGCTGCTCTGGTGCCGGTTCGCCAGAGCAGCTTCGTCACGCTGGCCACGTGACCTGGAAGTGTCTGTGGACAGCGCTGGCTCCCGGCCTCTAGAGTGAGATGAGCGCACAACCCTAGAGTCTGTCAAGACTGGCCCATACGGGCAGGGGTACCTTTACCTTTACTTTACCTTTAATTTATAGTTGTACGGCAGCTTAGATAATTATATGTGTGGTATTAAGTGGATCCCTATTATTATTACAGGTTGTTGTGCCTTATTTGTAATTGAGGTATTAAATTTTAGGTTCACTGTAGAAGTGACTTTGTGCTTGTGATTGCCCTGGCTCTTTGCTAGTGGAAACAGATGGCAAAGTTTTTACCAAACATTCTCTTTGGAATAACACCTGCAAGCCATGTGAGAAGATGACTCATTCTAAATAGGAATATATTAATAGTGTTGCTATCAGCTTCTTGCACCAAGCGACAGAGCACAAAAAGTGAAATTAGCTGTGACCGCAGTAAAGAATGTGGACTCATGGATGATTGTACATTGTAAAATGGCCCTTTCCATTTGTACCTTGGCTTTTCAAACCTTTTGCATTAAAGCGTCAATGAAATTATACAGTGAATCACATCTGAAGCTCATAAACTTACGCAAAATGTCCTCATTTAGGGCTCCTTAAGCATAGACTAATTCCTTCTAAATCTTGGCAAAATGCCATTTATTTGAAAATGAGAATCATTCTGGAATATTAATGCATGCCAGCCTAAATCTATTAATTTTCCAGTTTTCAAGAAGTGTCAGGTTGTTTGTAGTGTTTCATGTCAAGCTAAGCCAACTGATAAGGAGATTTGAATAATGCATGTTTAAATATGCCTAAACTGCAAAAAGGGGAAATAGAAACAGTATTCGCAAAATAAGTACAATTGCATTTCCCCACAGAAAGCCTTTGAAGACAGCTGTTACAAAGCACTGATAAGAATAGCTGCCGTAGGGCTTAATTGAGAAATTGATTCCAAGGAGTATGCTGGAAAAGATTGTCTGAAAGTTATCTTGCTTAGATTTTTATGGCAATTTATTTGTTTCTTAGTTTTAATCTATATCCATGTTCATACATATGTTGTAGTTTAAAGGCTCTGATCAGCTTACAGAAATATTTGAAACTGGACATTAAAAAGGGGGCACACTAAAGAAATCACTTCCAAACAGGCCTTTTTAATCTCAGCAACAGCTGGGGCACAGTGTCCTTTTACTTATCTTTGCTGTCACAGGATAGAAATATTTCAGCCTATTGGAACACACCTGTACAAAATACAACCAAGGAGTTTATACCTGTAGCCCACTAGATCAGGTATAAACAACATGGTAAAGGTAAAGGACTCCTGGACAGTTAAGTCCTGTCAAAGGTAACTATGGGGTGAGGTGCTCATCTTGCTTTTCAGGCCGAGGGAGCTGACCTTTTTCCACAGACAGCTTTCCAGGTCGTGTGACCAGCATGACTAAACAACAACTGGTGCACAGAGGACTGTGATAAGTGCCAGAGCACACAGAAACGCTGTTTACCTTCCCACCACAGTGGTGCCTATTTACCTACTTGCACTGGTATGCATTCGAACTGTTAGGTTGACAGAAGTTCAGACAGAGCAATGGGAGCTCATCCTGTTGCGCAGATTCGAACTGCCGACCTTCCTATTGGCAAGCCTGAGAGGCTCAGTGGTTTAGACCACAGCACCACCTGGCACCCTCTAGATAGTGTTAGGCTACAACACTACATCATTTGTGACCATTGTGCGTGCTGGCTGGGGCTGAAATCTAAAACATCTGATCTGGAAGGTACAACTAGTGAAGACTGCAGTGGCCAGGGTACTCACAGGAGCAGCACACTCCTGTGCTGAGAGAACTACAGTGGTACCTCAGTTTTTGAATGTATCCATTGACAAACACTTCAGTTTTTGAACGCCAACTCGGAAGTATATGCTTCCATTTTTAAATGTGCCTCAGAAGTCGAATGACTTCCACTGAGTGTTTCTCAATTTTCTCAATTAAATTTGCAGGCCGCCCCTTGCGCCTTAGTTTTTGAATGTTTCGGAACTTGAACGGTCTTCTGGAATGGATTGCATTCTAAAACCGAGGTACCACTGTACACTGGTTGCCAATTTGCTTCCAGGCCAGGTTTAGTGTTTGTGTGTTAATTCACAAAGACCTAAACAACTGATTTCAAAGTACCTTAAACCACCTGATTCCTTTGATCACTGAGGTCCCCCATGTTAGAGATATAAGTTTAATATACATAAAATGCTATGCAAAGAGGTTTGCATCAGGTAGTAGGTTTAACTATGGCAAATGTGGCAAGGAGAGTGTTTAAGGCTAACTGAGGACTTACCCCTGAAACCTAAGCAGAGATCTCTCACAGCGGGATGGTGTAACCTGAGAACTCATCATCTTAGTCAGTTATTGGAGCCAACAGCAGTAGAAGCCCATCTTAGTAATCCCAAATATGCAAGAGGCTTGCATAGGAGCTCTCTCTGGGACCAGAGAGAGGAAAGTTTATTGAACTGTATTATGGACTAAAAAGAAGACTGGTCCACATTGCTAGTTTGTTAAATAGCAATGTGTTACTTTCTATTTCTGCAATGTTTTATTTTGTAACTAGTTTACAACAGTTTTGCAGTAAAACTTTTTGGAACACATTCTCTGGGTGGAATGTATTCCTTTCTACTCTGCACAAGGTCCCGATCAGGGATTCTGCTTGCAGCAACACTCAATGCCCCTAAGGTTTGGTTGCTCTTTACCAGAGACCAAGTCTTTAGTGTGACTGACTCTGCCCTGTGAGTCTTATTGCCAATAGAAGTCTGGCAGGACTCATCTCTTCTTTTGCATGTCTTTTAAAAATGATACTGTTCAGACTAGAAAGTATTTTCCTTAAGCAACCAGTTTTTATTGATATGCTATTGATGTTTATACCTGTTGTGTGTCTGTGTTGTGGGTTTTTTAAAAGTATTATATACAGTAGTACCTTGGTTCTTAAACTTAATCCGTTCCGGAAGTCCATTCCAAAACCAAAGCATTCTAAAACCAAGGCACTCTTTCCCATAAAAAGTAATGCAAAATGGATTAATCCGTTCCAGACTTTTAAAAACAACCGCTAAAACAGCAATTTAACATGAATTTTAGTATCCAACAAGACCATGAAATTCAAGTAATTATCAATGTACTGTATTATAAAATAAATATGACAGTATTGTAAATGATTAAAATTAAAATATTTCTTACCTGCACTGATTGGATTGGGGGGGGGGCTTTTATCCATTTATTTTTATCCATTTCTCGAACTTAATCCATTCCGGAAAGTCCATTTGTCTTCCAAAATTTTCAAAAACCAAGGTGCGACTTCTGATTGGTGCAGGTGCCCCGGAAACAATAGCCGACAACCGCATTGGATGTTCGGCTTCCAAAAAAAGTTTGAAAACCAGAACACTTACTTCTGGGTTTTTGGCGTTTGGGAACCAAGGCATTTGAGAACCAAGGTACCACTGTATATTGAAAGCATTGTTTCTAAACATTTTAATAAATATTGATGTGTTTCCCTGCATCTCTTGTGAATACATTTTATTTATTTCCTTTTATAGCCCACCTTTTCTTCTAAGAAGTACGTGGTTCTCCCCTCATTTAATCCCCAGAACAACCCTGTGAGGTAGGATAAACTGAGAGGCAGTGACTGAACCAAAGTCACTAAGTGAACTTCAGGGCCAGGTGGGGATTTGAATCACAGTCTCCCAGGTCCTAGTCTGACACTCTAAACCAGTACAGAAAGACCTACACTGGCTCCCAGTACGTTTCCAAGCACAATTCAAAGTGTTGGTGCTGACCTTTAAAGCCCTAAACGGCCTCGGCCCAGTAGACCTGAAAGAGCATCTCCACCCCCATCATTCTGCCCGGATGCTGAGGTCCAGTGTCGAGGGCCTTCTGGCAGTTCCCTCGCTGTGAGAAACCAAGCTACAGGGAACCAGGCAGAGGGCCTTCTCAGTAGTGGCACCCGCCCTGTGGAACGCCCTCCCAACAGATGTCAAAGAGAAAAACAACTACCAGACTTTTAGAAGACATCTGAAGGCAGCCCTGTTTAGGGAAGCTTTTAATGTTTAATACATTATTGTATTTTAATATTCTCTTGGAAGCCCCCCAGAGTGGCTGGGGAAACCCAGCCAGATGGGTTGGGTATAAATAATAAATTATTATTATTATTATTATTATTATTATTATTATTATTATTATTATTATATACACTGACTTATCAGATGGAAAGTGTGACAGCATATAACCTCCCTCTTAACTTTAAGAAAGCAAATCATGACAAAAGCTCAGTAAACAGTCTGTTTGCAGGCAACCACACACACTGCTGATGGAGCTTCTGCCTGTTTTTGCACATCATATTTTGAGACACTATTTCAGTCAACTGGTCCATTAAACAGAAACTAATGTGCGTGACTGTAAACAAGTCCACAGACCAGATACTGAGAAAGTATGCAGTTCAGGAATGAAACGCTTATCTCGGAGAAACATGAGGCGTATATTCTTTGTGAGATGGTCTACATACTCAGCTGAGACATGGAAGGGACAAGCATGTCATTTAAGCATTTTTTTTCCTTGCAGGTCTTATCATGTGTTGAGAGAGATCACTGGTGCTAGCTGCTGTTATATGTTAATTTCCTCTCCCTTTTTTCGGTAAACTGATCTCTGCGCAAATTAATTGATTTGATGGGTTTGTTGTACAGTATTTCTATGCTGCTGTTTATTCAAATGAATCTCAAAGCGGCTTACAACCAATAAATTATCGTAACATAATAGAGCATCGCGAATACAGCATACATCATATAAAATAATTAACAAATTATCAATAAAACAGTTGCAACCTTTAAAAAACTTAACAAAACAGCAACTAAAAAATAAGCCAAACCTCATAATTATGACAAGTCGTGTGATTAACAATTTAGAATCTATAAAACAATATTAAAACCATTAACAAAAAGGCAGCTAAAAATATCAGCTAAGCACTAAGTCCATTCACACAATCTCTGCACCCCCATGTATGGAATCATTATTCCGGAAGATTATTGTACGAGGAGATTAGTGGTCTGACATGGTCAGCTCTTCCTGTGTCTGATTATCTCTTCCTGGCTCCGGTTTTCTGTTTTATTGCTTTCTCTATTCTGGTGAGTAAAAGCCTTTGGTGTATGGCCTGGCATTTTGTATCTTTGATGTAGAGTAGCTCGTAGAACCTGTACTGGCCCTAACAGAGCACAGCATCTATAAAATATATTGTTTTGGGAAATAGCAGTTGGGAGTTGGCACACAGGCTGTTGTCCACCGAGCTATTCAAAAGAAGGCTACCTGGGGGTCACCTTGCCACATCTGCATTTTAATGTTTTAATTGTTTTAATTTTAATCTTGTGTTTTAAGTTGTATTTCAATCAACTTGTTTTTATTATTGGTTGTTAGCCGCCCTAAGCCCGCTCTTGGCTGGGGAGGGCGGGGTATAAATAAAGTTTATTATTGTTGCTGTTGTTGTTGCTGTTTAGTCGTTTAGTCGTGTCCGACTCTTCGTGACCCCATGGACCAGAGCACGCAAGGCACCTCTGTCCTCCACTACCTCCCGCAGTTTGGTCAAACTCATGCTGGTACCTTCGAGAACACTGTCCAACCATCTCGTCCTCTGTTGTCCCCTTCTCCTTGTGCCCTCCATCTTTCCCAACATCAGGGTCTTTTCCAGGGAGGCTTCTCTTCTCATGAGGTGGCCAAAGTATTAGAGCCTCAGCTTCAGGATCTGTCCTGCCAGGGCTGATTTCCTTCAGAATGGATAGGTTTGATCTTCTTGCAGTCCATGGGACTCTCAAGAATCTCCTCCTAATTCAAAAGCATCAATTCTTCGGCAATCAACCTTCTTTATGCTCGAATTTCATCATCCTATGATAACTGGAAGTGGGTCAGGGGAAATCTGTAATGAGTGACCCTCGTATTTCCATGTCCTGTGCAGAGTGTTTCTGAATATCCCCTTTCTGGAAGTAGCCCATCCTTTGGATTTGGCCTTGCGAGAGAATGTTGCTCTTGGGGAAGAGGAAGAGGCAAGGAGACTGTTGAGTGTGTATACACCAGCCCTTGAGCAGCCTAAAGAGGCTCTTTGCTGCCTATATGTTTTGCTTTCAGTCACCCTGTCTAAACTTCTCTGTGTGGACCTTTCTGTTGATGCTTTTTATTAGCATAGACATCTCATCCTAGGGGACAGATTCCATTTTTAAAGAGCCTTCTGGTAATGAATGTACAGTACTTTGGCATTACATAACAGTCCAATACGGATGACATATTAATTTCCTTCCAGTTATGTTTTTTTTAAAGCTTCTTTGCTTCATGTTTTTTCAAATATAGAAGTTTCATCTTTAGAAACTTTGCATGGAGAGTAATTTTCTTTTTTTGTAATTTGTATGACCTTTAACGTATCATAAATTATCTATAATCTTTGTAGCATATAACATTGCAGGAGTTAATCAAAGCATGTCAGAGATTTCATATGTGAACAATGTTCTTTTAAATATAATCTGTATATATCCCACTGATTATTAAACTTTTGGTTTGTCTGGTTCCTAATTTTTCCTGTCATCTTTGCCAGTTCTACATAATCAAATAATTTCGCCTGCCACTCCATTGTAGTTGGTATTTCATCTACCTTCCACCATTTGGCTATCAGCATTTTCGCGGACGTGGTTGCATACAGAGGTACGACTGTAGTCAGGTTAAAAGGTAAAGGTAAAGGTACCCCTGCCCATACGGGCCAGTCTTGACAGACTCTGGGGTTGGTGCGCCCATCTCACTCTATAGGCCGGGGGCCAGAGCCAGAGCCGCACACGGAAACGCCGTTTACCTTCCCGCTAGAAAGCGGTCCCTATTTATCTACTTGCACCCGGGGGTGCTTTCGAACTGCTAGGTTGGCAGGCGCTGGGACCGAGCAACGGGAGCGCACCCCGCCGCGGGGATTCGAACCGCCGACCTTTCGATCGGCAAGCCCTAGGAGCTTAGGCTTTTACCCACAGCGCCACCCGCGTCCCTGTTGTAGTCAGGTTAGGAGCAAGTATAACTAGTTGAAATTACTGAGAGGTACTTAGGATTTGAAGGGACACGGGTGGCGCTGTGGTCTAAACAGCTATTGTCAGCAGATGAATTTCCTGTACAGTGGTACCTCGGGTTACATATGCTTCAGGTTACATACGCTTCAGGTTACAGACTCCGCTAACCCAGAAATAGTACCTTGGGTTAAGAACTTTGCTTCAGGATGAGAAGAGAAATCGTGCTCCGGCGGCGCGGCACCAGCAGGAGGCCCCATTAGCTAAAGTGGTGCTTCTGGTTAAGAACAGTTTCAGGTTAAGAACGGACCTCTGGAATGAATTAAGTACTTAACCCGAGGTACCACTGTACACATCTTGATAAAAATCAGCGAAATGCCGACCCCTTTTTCAAAATTAATACTGCTGTATTTGGGATGCATACATGCCAACGGGATGCCTTTATTAATAACTCTAATGGCTGGAATTACTTCTGTGCTGACATTTTAAGATGATGACTCAGCCATGATTACTTTAATGACCTAGCTGGAGCTGCGTTAAGTAACTGTTTGACCCCACAGTAAAACCACTTTTTAGAAACATGTGGGAGATACTGATGTGCTGCTTCTTTAGATTAGCAAACTGTTGGTGGCTCCATCACGCAGGACTTCTTTGAGTGCTATGCATGCAGAGTGTGATCATACTTAATGCGAGCCCATATCTAAATCATTGTCCTTCTCACTGCCATAGGCTGTATTGTAATCCAATTAGCTAAAGCTTCCTGAGTCACATTTTCATCTTTTATAAGATACCAGAACAAGAGCCTTCTACCCAGATGTGATTCCCTGATTAGATTTTCCCTTTCGTGACAAATTCTATTTTATTTTGGTTATTTTACGGTTTTAAATGTTGTGTAAGAGCAATTTTTCTTCACTGAACCTTGAAAGCACTACCAGTGCTATTCATTTCATTTGCTTTCAAATTTATACTTCATTTGATTGTTTAAAAAAGTGGTTTATTCACTTATGTGAGTTGGAGCATCATGCAATTATCAACTGAGGCTGAAACAAGGGCACAGCAAAGGTATTCTGTGCCAGAAGCTAAATATCAGGTGGTAACCCTGAAGAAACTTCTGGAGATTAATCTTGGATGGGAAAATGGTTAACCCTATGAAACTTACTGTTTCTTAAAGGTAAAGGTAAAGGCACCCCTGCCCGTACGGGCCAGTTGTGTCCGACTCTAGGGTTGTGTGCCCATCTCACTAAAGAGGCCGGTGGCCAGCGCTGTCCGGAGACACTTCCAGGTCATGTGGCCAGCGTGACGAAGCTGCTCTGGCGAGCCAGCACCAGCGCAGCACATGGAAACGCCGTTTACCTTCCCGCTATAAAGCGGTCCCTATTTATCTACTTGCACTTAAGGGTGCTTTTGAACTGCTAGGTAGGCAGGGGCTGGGACCGAACGACGGGAGCTCACCCCGCCGCGGGGATTCGAACCGCCGACCATACGATTGGCAAGTCCTAGGCACTGAGGTTTTACCCACAGTGCCACCCGCGTCCCTACTGTTTCTTAGCCTTGTTCAAAACAATGAAGCCTTGATTATCTATAATAAATAAATTAACCTCAAGCAGAAACCTAGACTAAACTCAATTTTAGTAAAAGCTCCAAATATGGCTCCAAACTGAGAAAGATACCCTTATGAACAAAACCGTAGCCTTAGACTTCAGCTGTATCTCAATTCAAGCTTTAACTGCACTTTAAGTGTAAGTTAATGGTAAGTGTAGACCTTTTTTAATTAAAAAAATTACATCTTTAATTTTAATTTTAAAAGTAGCATGTTTGGAAAAGGATCAGTTAAGGCAGGCTTATTGTGAGTCAGACCTTTTAGATTCCCGCAGTGTCTCAAATTCTCCAAATCCTCTTTTTAATCAGGACTCATTGTCCACTTCCCAGATTAAAAAACAACATCATTCCTAGGGGGCTCAGCTGACTCAAAAGTCCTTTAAATTGCCAATCACTGAAGTCCTCTCTGGAAACACTCCTACATTTCTGCCAAAGTTTCACAGCATGTTTTCTCCTTTCATCAAGTAATTCATTTATCCATATCACAGCTGTCAACTTACAGGTTTGAAAATAAGGGACCAGCAGCCTCAAAAATAAGGGATCAGCAGCCAAAATAAGGGATTTTTTGGGCACAGGTATGTTTGACTTCTGAGCCTCTCTGAGCCAAAGCCAGAAAGCCCAGCCAGCAGCCAAACAAAGCCTCAAGTGGTGGTTCCCACAGCACAGCAACCCGGCAAAGGGGATGCAGCAAGGAAAACCACCGTCACCTCTCCACTGGGAAGCGCTGAGCAAAGGCAAGTTCCCAAGCAACACGGCCGATTTGATTGGCACAAGTCATGCAAGCTCCACCCCCCAGTCATTCTTAGACTCCTTATTGGGTGAACAATGCAGCCAAGTCCCTGGCCGTCAGGGAAGGAGGGAGGGAGAGGAGCTGCTTCCTTTGAAACCCGGGAAATTTAAGGGACATCATCAATAAGGGACAGCAGCGGGACACAGCGCTGGGATAAGGGACTTTCCCGCCAAATAAGGGACGGTTGACAGCTATGATCCATATACATAATTCCCCCAAATTTATTTAGCCAGTCTTTAATCTGACTCCCGTTCCCTTGCCACGCTCAGGCTTGTTGTATACAGAATACTGTTAATACAGTCTTAGTAAGTCTACTTCTTATATTCCCAAACACTCTGCTCCTCAAGCAGACCTGGAAGCTAGGCAAACCCTGGAGGTGGTAAACTACACAAAGAGAAAACTTTGAACGGACTCCCGGAATGCATTCTGTTCAAGAACCAATGTACAGCTGTATTTGAAACATCATTGAAAAAGTCTGCAAACACTGTGTCTCGCCCCCTTCCCACCCCTTTGTTACCCTTTTCATGACATTTTTGGGTTGCAATGTAGGACCAGTGAGTGGGTGGGGCTTGGGGGACAGTGGGTGGGACCATAGGGTCCCGAAGGCACATCCAGCCCCCAGACCATGTGAGCTGGTCCCTAAATAATTATAAGGATTGAAAACACTTGTGTCCATGGAGCTTATGCAATCCTTTTGATTGAACAGATCGCACAATGCCTGGTCTAGAATCAATTGGACAGCTCTAACAGCATTCTGCCCTTCATCTTCTCATAACTTCCAAAATCTCCATCGTTTTAGACTGACAGCTGTGCTATCAAGTGGCTATCCTGCATTGGCCCCCCTCTCTCCCGATGCTACTCCATTGCAAAACGACCGTTTATTACATATTTCTGATTGACATTTCCATGAGCTGCATCTTTGATATGTGCTTTGCTGTTAAGCTTTCAAAGCTTTATTGTAAAATTATACAACTGACATTCTGCCCGTGTGACTTTTAAGCATGGCTTTCTCATGTTCTTGTCGCATCTGGGGGATGGGGAAACACCGTTTCACCTGATGGGTTCCCTCCCCCTTGTGTGTTTCTTTCCAACGAATGTACTCCATAATAAGTACTGACAAAGTGCAATAAAAAAATCTAACCACATTTTGCTTTTATGAGGGTAAAGGAAAGTTCAGTTGGAAAAAGACCTACCTTGGCAATGTTCAAGTATGCCCTTAGGGTGGTTTGTGTGTGTGTGTTTTACCATTTCTAAAACCTTTTAACCAACAGTGGTTACAATAAAAGACATGTGTAGGCTTATTTTTATTTTACAGAAGAGTATAACCCACATGGATTTCCCCTGTGTTATTGGTCAGAGTTGAAATACGGATGCTGCTAATGAAACAATCCGCAATTGACCCATCTTCTTGACACAGAAGAAGGAATTATGCATGACTTGTGATATTAGATTGGATATTTGGATATGTGAAGATACTTATGCATACAGATTGTTATCTAGACTGGATTCTTCCAGACTGGCATTGCTGAAATGGTATTGAAATAGCATATAAATAGTATTGGAAGCAAGATCATGTCTAACCACCTCCATACCATCATGAGGACATAGTCATGAATGCCACTTGAGAGCCCTGTGCTGCATGCCCTCTTTTGCAGGCCCCCTCCTCTTGTTCTTCTCTTGCCCAGAAAAATTCCTCCTGTTTTAGGAAGTTGAATCTACAATACCTTTTGTCAGGGAACTGCCATCAGCCCAGAAGCGAGAGGTGGAAGGGCAGTTGTGTTATAGGGAACCTCCGAAAGTCTTGTGAAGCAGTTCCTCCTCTGGCAAGGAGGAAAGCCCCACCTCCAGTGGGGAGGAGGTGATGGGACCAGGGGATGCTAGGGAGAGCCTCAACACCGACCCTGAGCAAGCCGGAGAGGAGGGAAGCACCCCTTTGCAGTAGGTTTCGGTGCAGGGAGGGGAGGAGAAGGTTGGGGGTCAAGCAACTGTTATGCTGGGGGAGGTACAAGGACCGACCACTCCCAGATTCTGCTAGCGACTGAGCCAGACATGAACTTGCGACGCTCTTCACTGTAAATATTTTGCACTAAGAAGAAAGCCTGGAAAAGACAGGTCGGAGTCTTGCCTGTTTGCTCTCGAGCAACCACACCATCATCTGACACCTTTCTCTGGTTTTCATTGGGTATTTGACAAGACTCAGGGCCTGTCCTGTAATTAGGCAAAATGGGATAGCCAGCTCAGTTGGCAAACGCTAAGTGTCAGGCTTCGGCGAATCGGCTTCCACCGTCCATGGCGGTAGATTAGAAGATCAAAGAAAGGAACGTCTTACCTGTTAGAAACTTAAATAATCACAGCAAAAAAACAAAGAACACATCTCCAAGAAATGGCGGTGCTCCCAATTAAGGATCACACCTCCTTCCATCCCTATTAATCAACGTCACTTCTATGTCTTGTAATCTGAGTTTGAACCCTCTGTGCTTTCTGTTCTGAGACCTTCTGAGCTCTTCTTGACCTTGGGCTGAGTGGAGGAATGCTGTCCAGAGACTATGAATCTGTTACCTCTCTTTCTTCCAGTGTTTCTTCTCCTAGCTGTTCCCCACCCAGTATCTCCCAGCTTCTGCCTTCTGAACTATGCCCCTCTGCAAACCACTGTTCCAAATCTATACTGTTCTCCTGCTCCTGGGGAGATTCAGGATCCGGGGGAGGGGGTGGCTCCCACCATTCCTCCTCAGCATGGTCCCTGACACTAAGAGACCTGGGGTAGATAGAGCATTGGGGGCCATGTGAACTTCCCTGCCCTCCCTGTGTTAGCCTCCTTACCTTGGGCATAATGGAGGACACTGTCCCATTCTCAATGCTGAAGTAAGAATCAAGTGCCTATTATTATTATTTATTGTCGTCATAATCATCACCATCATTTATATACCACCTTTTTCTTCCAAGGAGTTCAAGGTGTACATGGTTCTGCATTTCATCCTTCCAACAACTCTCTGAAGTAGGGTAAGGCTAAGAGTCAGCAAATGTCCCAAGGTCACCTACTGGGCTTCATGACTTGAGTGGAGATTCAAACCCCGGTCTTCCAGGTCATTGTCCAGCACTCTAATCTTTATATCACACTTGGCTTCTGTATAAAGAATGGATGAGGGCATCATCTTGTCTTTTGCCTCAGACAGCAAATTGTCTTGGAAACCCCAGAGACTGGCTGAAACTCACAATCAGTTGTCAACCACATATTCACGTTGCTCACATATTACAGTGTTCACTCTGTACACATGGGGTGTTCCCAGACTTTTAACTGTTTTCTGGTGGGATTCAACCATGCACTGACACAATCAGGTTACACAATTACTGTTGATTTGGGAGTCCTTGTGCCACAAACCTGCTCCTCCCCCAAACTGGACTTTTGCTGATAACAAAGGTGACATGGAAAGGCACTACAAAGTGTGAGGTACCACTTAGTGCAATGTCAGCTAATAACTGAATGCTCACTGAATAGTGAATATCATCTAGCCAAACAACTCAGGATGAATGCTCAAGGAACAGGTCATCAGTTGACTAGGAAAACATATGTATCTTAAAGCTACACATCTTACGTGGAAAAACCTCAGAGTTTCCATTCTGAATCCAGTCCTGAACCCAAAGCCCGTTGGGATTTCAACTCCATTTCAGATCTTCACCCCAGTGTCAAGATATGGTAATCCCATTTCTTTGTAATGTGTGAACTGGGCCGTAATCTAATAATAATAATAATAATTTATTATTTATACCCTGCCCATCTGGCTGAGTTTCCCCAGCCACTCTGGGCGGCTCCCAATCAAGTGTTAAAAAAAATACAGCATTAAATATTAAAAACTTCCCTGAACAGGGCTGCCTTCAGATGTCTTTTGAAGATAGGATAGCTGCTTATTTCCTTCACATCTGAAGGGAGGGTGTTCCACAGGGCAGGTGCCACTACCGAGAAGGCCCTCTGTCTGCTTCCCTGTAACCTCACTTCTCATAGTGAGGGAACCACCAGAAGGCCCTCGGCGCTGGATCTCAGTGTCCAGGCTGAACGATGGGGGTGGAGACGTTCCTTCGGGTATACAGGACTAAGGCCGTTTAGGGCTTTAAAGGTCAGCAGTTTTGAACAGTTATGAACTGTTACAATACAGTTACAATACAGAATAAAGTCTTAATGATGCTATGGTCTTATCAGTGGCTGAATCCTTTTCAGTATATATCAATACATGCAAAAATTGCAGTGTAAACAAATCAACAAGCAGATCCTTGGATGGCAAGAAAGAAAGTGTCAGGAAACATGACTCATTTCTTTTCTATCGATTCAGAATGTTTTGCTGCCAAGTTGCTATTCCTAATGTAATTGTCTAACCTTAGCTATCATGACATCACATATATCAGTGTCTTTATATAGCAAAAAAAAAAAACTGCTTAGAGGATTGAAGCAGCAAACTAATTAGAGCTGCAATAGCACACAAAAGCTAATAGCAAATCTTTTGACACAAGCCTGATTTTATTTTTTGCCCTTTTCCTGGAATTTTGCAAATGGAGATTCTTAAGAAGGGATATTTGTCATGTTACAGAGAAAATAAGGAAGTCTATTTCATTAATTGCATTTCATCTGAGGAAATGAGATATTATGAAACGAAATGGAGCTTCTGAAAGGATAATATATTCCAAGGCACAGAATTTGTATGGCAGTTCGACAAATGACATGAGCAGGCCTTGTAAGCAATGCCTCTTGAAAAAGATGGTCCGCATTGACGTGCTGCCAGTGCTACCAATATCTGGGCAGAGCTTCAAGTGTAATGAGGTACAGTCACTCACATAGTTGTTCCATCATGGACCAGCTACTGCCAGTAAGCCTGTGTCTAAAGAGATGCCTTTGGCCCTTGGTTTGCCTAGTGATGGGTCAAGGGTGGAGTATTAATGCAAGGAGGTGGAGTGTGGACATCCAGGACATTCTTAGAAGCAGAGGGAGCTGCTTTATGCAGGGTTAGACAATGGGTCCATTTAGGGATCTCCCAGATAGCTTCTTTGTGTGGGAATGTTAAGGACAGTAGGAAAAGATATATTGAATAAGTATTACCCTTCCTTCACTCACACTAGTAAGTGATATAGCAGAGCAGAGTCCCCTCAATATAGCTGGAAGCTAGTTTGCAGCTTGGGAGAAAAGCAATGACAAACCTAGACAGCATCTTAAAAAGCAGAGACATCACCTTGCCGACAAAGGTCCGTATAGTTAAAGCTATGGTTTCCCCAGTAGTGATGTATGGAAGTGAGAGCTGGACCATAAAGAAGGCTGATCGCTGAAGAATTGATGCTTTTGAATTCTGGTGCTGGAGGAGACTCTTGAGAGTCCAATGGACTGCAAGAAGATCAAACCTAGCCATTCTTAAGGAAATCAGCCCTGAGTGCTCACTGGAAGGACAGATCCTGAAGCTGAGGCTCCAATACTTTGGCCACCTCATGAGAAGAGAAGACTCCCTGGAAAAGACCCTGATGTTGGGAAAGATGGAAGGCACAAGGAGAAGGGGACGACAGAGGCCGAGATGGTTGGACAGTGTTCTCGAAGCTACCAGCATGAGTTTGACCAAACTGCGGGAGGCAGTGGAAGACAGGAGTGCCTGGTGTGCTCTGGTCCATGGGGTCACAAAGAGTCGGTCACGACTAAACGACTAAACAAAAAACAAAGTTTGCAGCTTCTTAGCTAAGATTGTTTCCTGGTGTCCCCTTTGATCCCTCTTAAAAGAATAAGGACACGAGAGTCTTTCTGAGTAACAAAAAGTTTACTCACATTTCAGTTCATGATTTGATCCCTGAAAGGCAGACTTTTCTTAGTAGTAGTAGTAGTAATAATAATAATAATAATATTTATACTCCGCCCATCTGGCTGGGTTTCCCCAGCCACTCTGGGCAGCTCCCAATAGAACATTAAAAACAGAATAAAACTTCAAACATAAAAAACTTCCCTAAACAGGGCTGCCTTCAGACGTCTTCTAAAAGTCAGATCATTGTTTATTTCCTTGACATCTGAGGGGAGGGTGTTCCACAGGGCAGAAGCCACCACCAAGAAGGCCCTCTGCCTGGTTCCCTGTAACGCTGGTTCTTGCAGTGAGGGAACCACCAGAAGGCCCTCGGAGCTGGACCTCAGTATCCAGGCTGAACGATGGGGGTGGAGATGCTCCTTCAGGTATACAGGGCCAAGGCTGTTTAGGACTTTAAAGGTCAGCACCAACACTTTGAATCATACACAATGAAACTGTGAGTACATATCATAGGGAGACTGAACTTATGTGCTGCTGGCTGAGAGCCAGCAGACAGCAAAATTTACATTAAGACAACAAAATGGCTGCAGGAGAGCAGCATAGCAGCAAAAGAACATTAACAAGACAATAGTATCAATATGAACTGAGAAAATGGCTGCATGACTTGGCCTTTTTGTGGAGTCAGCCAGAGCCATGCCCACCTCCCAGGTCACATGCAGGCGGAGGAAGCTCCAGACCAGTGGAACAGGAATTTACACTAACTGGATGTCCCTCTGCATGTGCCCACTCTAGGAAAATAAGGAATGTTGCAATTGACTGTACCAATGGATTATATCCCACACTTTGTTGAATAATCATCCTGACTTGCTTGCACAAAGCTTATGGGAAGGTTAGATCATGTCCAGCCTTTCCTGAGCATTCATTCTGATTTGCTTATGGGGAAGTTCCATGGTGTCAGGATGCTGTCAGCGGCTCCAGGCTGGTTGCCCAGGAAAGTATAAAGACGAGGGAAAGTTTCTTACCATCCTTTTTATTTCAATCTTTACAGAGAGAGGCTATAGAACCCAGCCTCTTGGATAATAGTGTTGATCCGAGTGAATCTCCACCCCACCTTCTCTCCCACTTCCTAATTCGTCGTCAACATCATCTCTTCTATGGGTGATGCTAAGTGCCTTCTGTCTTCAAGCTCTTTGCTCTCCTACTTTTAAGGCATGCCGGGTTCTGGGAGATGGTGGGTCTGGAATGCTTTCTAGTGACAACGTGTCAGCCAGCTGCTGCTCTGGCTCTGCCTGTTCCCCCTCTCCTATCCCCCCCCCCAACTTTTCCTCTCATGGCCTCTGAGCTGTGACCTCCTGCAAACCACTGTCTTCCTCTTCCTCCTCCCTGGAAGGGTAAAGATGGGGAGCTGGTCTCCACCACTCCTGCTCCTCTGCCCAGCCCCTGACACATGTCAATGAGCATTCATCTTGATTTGTTTGTGAGGTATTTATATGTCTTTCTATTAATAATGTGTTCACCCCATGCTTCTCAGTGCTCCTTTCGTGTGAGAGAGGGGGGGGGGCTTCCTGTCTCCTGCCTATTAGTCCCATTGGGCATTAGCCACCACTGTTTATGTGTACTTCCCCCTTTTAAATGTCAGGCATAGACACTGAATAAAACATTTGGGGTGGGAGAAGAACCAGCTTATACTCGCAGGGGTCAGCAAATGTTTTCAGCAGGGGGCCAGTAAACTGTCCCTCAGACCTTGTGGGGGGCCGGACTATTTTTTGAAAAAAAATATGATCAAATTCCTATGCCCCACAAATAACCCAGAGATGCATTTTAAATAAAAGCACACATTCTACTCATGTAAAAACATGCTGATTCCCAGACCGTCCATGAGCCGGATTGAGAAGGCAATTGGGCTGGATCCGGCCCCCGGGCCTTAGTTTGCCTACCCATGTTATACTGTCTCTATTTAGGTATTGTGCTGTTGAAGTGAAGCACTGCTCTGTTTCATAAACATAATTAAGCATGTCAAGGCTCGCCAAGTTTCAAATTTAATAAGGCAGTAATGTCATTTTAAGATTTGGCCAGTATCATAAATATTATGCTGTTGAAGTGTGTGTGTGTGTGTGTGTGTGTATGGGTATTTTTGTAAGATACACTGGTACTTTTAATGCCCCTGCATTCTCTTCTGGAAAAGCTAAACGCTAATTTGTTCCCACAAATTTGAACTGTGTAGCATCACATTGCGGAAGAGAATTGTATGATGCAGAGTTAGGAGGATGTCAATTCTCCCTTGATGCCTCTGGAGGAGGCCTAAACTGGTCTGGATCTAGCATTGCTTTAACACTATAACCCAGTGCTTGCTGAAGTTATTACGACACTGTATATTCAGCATTTATTCAGGAGAAAATTGTAGAATGTGCCATGACAGGTAAAATATGAAGAGTAATAAGCTAACTGGGAGGTTCAAAGGCTGCAACTAGCTTGCCTTTCACAGATAAACCTTGAGTTTGACACACAATGCTGCTTTTGGTTCAGAGCTAATAGAAAATCTACAGTTGACTTCCCCTTTTGCTCAGGAATGCAAAATGAATGCTACGGCCACTGATGTATATAGCCCATATACAGTAGATTTAAGATCACATTCCATTATATGACATAATACATGTTGTTGTTGTTGTTTTCTACCCCAGCTTTCCCCCCGACAGGGACTCAGACATACTCATCTAAAACATCCTTACATAAAGTTGACCCCTTAAAAGTCTCAGCCTAAAAGGTCCAATAATAATAATAATAATAATAATAATAATAATAATAATAATAATAATAATAATAATAATATATTATTTATACCCCGCCCATCTGGCTGGGCTTCCCCAGCCACTCTGGACGGCTTCTAAAAAAATATTAAAATACTCTAATACTTCAAACATTAAAAGCTTCCCTAAACAGGACTGCCTTCAGATGTCTTCTAAAAGTCTGGTAGTTGTTGTTCTCTTTGACATCTGGTGGGAGGGCGTTCCATAGGAACATCAACAGAAGTAGATGCAAGCACCAGAGAGAGAGTTGTTGAAGCCACTTATCTCTGCATATACAGGTGGGGAATCTGTGACCCTCCAGGTCTTGCTGGACTCCAGCTCCCATAAGTCTCACAAGTCTCACAATGTAGTCCAACAAGTGGACTGGAGGGTCACAAGGTCTCCACCGGTAGGCGACACTGTGGTGGAGCAGAGACACTTCCCTGACCTCCTGGCAGGTGAGTCGCTGCTGTATACTAGGAGGTGGGTAGCATGGTGCAAGCACACTGGCAGGATCACAGGATTGGTGCATTTGCACTGCCTGTACCACTGCCTCACCCCCTCCCTTCCCAGCAAGTTGCAGTGACTCACTTACTGGAAGGTCAGCTAGGTGCCTCCACCCCAACAAGTCTTCCACTACTAGTCCCCACTCATGTCCCAGCACATTATAGGATGTGTAAGGAATGGCCCAAACTGGAGGACTGGAAAGTGTATCTTCAGTCAGATCAGCTTCTCTCTGAAGAGGAGGAGGAAGGCAAAGATTAGCCCCCCTTCTCCCCAGCAGTTTCAGTAGGAGAGAGAGAGGAGAATGTTGAACAGCCTCCGCAGGAGTTACCTAGTTATGAGATAGTGGAAGAAGAGGGGGAAGGGAGGGAACAGCCAGCAGAGACCTCCCTAGAGAGCCTGGGCAATCTCCCCTCCCCTTGGGCTCGTAGGTCACTCCGTATTAGAGAACAGTTAATGCATAGGGGTGGAACTGTTGGGAATTCCATTCCACCCTTTGCTGCAGATATGTGGGATTGTTACATGTCACATGTCTGTTAACATTCCAGCACAGATTGCTGGAATCCCATGAGCGGAATATCCACTCTGTATTGCTTTTGTTTTCTCTCTCTTCGAGAAGAACGACAAAGAGAGAGGCCATGTTTTTCCTTGTGCTGATTTATGTGTAATAAATGCGTAGTTTAGTACAGTATCCACGCCTCGAGCCTGATCTGTTGTGCGTTTACTCTGCTGAGTAATGTGTGCTCTTGCATACACAGCAGCTTGAGTCACAGACGCACGTTGGAGAAGGATGACTGATGGATCTCTGCAGCGGCAAGGCTGAGAAGGGAGACACTCCGGCTGGGGCTAAGCCAGCTGGTTTTCATCGCAGGTTCTGACAGGAACTTCCCGTTGGCACCCAGGATGTTGCTGGGGATGGAAGGGCTCAGAGTAGCCAACACCTCTCTTTGTAGAGAGATATGGATTCTTGCATTGCAACCAGATGACTGAGTAAAAAGGACTATAAAATACAAACTGCTTGTGATTCTTGCCTATGAAGTTACCTGAAAGCATGCAAGGATACTGCAACATTTTGTCGCAGGTTCCACTTGTATTGTATTGTATTGTATTGTATTGTATTGTATTGTATTGAGTAGTGTTTTGCAGATGATAGATAACGTATTGATTATTTTATATAATATAGGAAATTCCATTAGCATCTGTTAAGATCTGAAAGATAATGTAGAATGATGTTTAGCAACTAGCATATTTTCAGCCAGAGAAAAGATGAGCCAGTCACATCAGTCAACACACCTTTAAAAATGTAGAGACATGACATAGCATCTTGGGGGAAGGCTCATTAAAGAGAAAATGTATTACCTGCCGGACTCCCAGTTACACTATGAAAGGGTCTGAATAATTAATTTAGGAGACAAAAGTGGATGGAACAAAGGGTGAGAATACATTGCTTCATTCATTAACTAGGCAGGTTTGAATATTCGTTTTGACAGGTTCATGCTAATGTGACTGATCATATGCAAGCTCTTAGAGGAGGTACTAAGACTGAGCTTGCTTTTAATCAGAGCTGGCAATCTGGAAGGAGAACACATTAAGTCTGGAAGCGTCTAAAGTTCATGATGTGTTAGGCCACTCGGGGAGCAAATTAAACTTTTGAAGAGTTCTCCAGTCTTCTAGGAACTTCCCCCCTCCGTCAGTAACAAAACTGTTCACTTCCATGGTGTAGAGCAGTGTTTCCCAACCTTGGGCCTCCAGCTGTTTTTGAACTACAATTCCCATCATCCCTGACCACTGGTCTTGCTAGCTAGGGATGATAGGAGTTGTAGTCCAAAAACAGATGTAGGCCCAAGGTTGGGAAACACTGGTGTACAGAACCTAACTGGGGAATAAAAAGAGATTCCTTGCTTGAATGCTGATCACAGACCCTCCAAGTGTCCCTATTTTCCAGGGACATCCCTGATTTAGAGAATCCGTCCCAGTTTCTGATTTGATCCCGGAATGTCCTGCTTTTCCTTAAGATGTCCCTATTTTCATTGGACAAATGGTGGAAAGTGTGGAGTTATCTGACCCCCAAGCCGTCTGAAGGCAATCCTGAATCGGGAAGCTTTTTTAATGTTTAATGTTTTATTATGCTTTTATATATGTTGGAAGCCACCCAGAGTGGTTAGGGCAACCCAGTAAGATGTGTGGGGTATAAATAGTAAAATTATCCTTATGGAATGGAACGTCCCTATTTCCATAGGAGGAACGTTGGAGGGTATGAGAACAATCATCTATGAAAACTTTGTGATAAACAGGGGGGCCCCTGAAATTATTTTTGACCCTCCTGTGTGATGGTCACTCAAACATGACTTTCATGTTGATATTAGCATTACCACTATCAATTTGTTTGTTTGTTTGTTTGTTTGTTCAGCTTCCAAAAATAGTTCACAAACCGGAACAGTCACTTCCGGGTTTCAATCATTTGGGAGCCAAAACGTTCGAGAACTAGGCTGTTCGAAAACCAAGGTACAACTGTACAACTGTTTTCAGAATTCAGAAAAACTACAACCCGCTCCTAGTGAATCTAATGAAAAACACTTATAAATCCAGAAAGAAAGTGAAATTGTATTCCAGTTATGCCAGTAGAATTACATTAATAAATAACTCCATATATATTATGCATACAAAACCGGGGCAGTAAAATCTCCATTCTGTTCTGCCATCAATGTTCTGAGAACATTTTTGAAGTTAAGCTTGGGGACCAGTCCTGCAGGGCCAGCCTGCCCTTGAGGCAAGATGAAGCCAATGTCTTGGAACCATCTTGAGGGGCAGCAGATTTGGGCATGCAAGGAGAATGCCACTCACCGCCTCCTCCGTACTGACACCGGCTCCTTCCCCCTTCCTGAAACAAGCAGTGATGCCTCCCTCGCTGCCCACTGACTCCTCCATCAATGTCTTGCTCATGCCTCCACTATCTCCTCTTACTTGTCACCCAACTCCTCTGACACATCAATGCCTCTTCTTCCACGCCACTGACAACAACTCCACCTTCTCACTGACAGCAACTCCTCCTCTCCACTGGCCTCCCTTTCAGCTTCCTTTTCCTCTACTTTTTCACATTGGCAGAGGAGGAGTTGACATTGTCAGGAGGACAACATCAGGGAGGAAGGCAGTGTAGGCAGGAGACAGGCAGAACTTGTTTTGCCTCAGTGGAAAAATGTGCTAGGCCAGCCCCGTAGTCCTGTAGCAATCTGCTTACTACTGGAGCTTAGGAAACTATAAGCCAAGACTGAACACTCGGGGGGATAACTTTTACTAAAAAACCAGAGGCATTTCTATTAAGTATTTTAGATAACTAGATCCCAAAAAATCTAAGAGAGGTATTCTTGTATGCAACCACAGAAGCTCGTATACTTGTGGTCAAGGGATGGAAAAGAACACGAGGCTCCAAAAATAACAGATTGGCAAATCAAATTACAGGAATTGGTGGAGACAGCTCAAGTGACTAGTAAACTCAGAGGAAACTCAAAGCAAAAATTTGCGGGAAAATGGGATGGTTATAGAATATATGTTCAAAAATACAATAATAGTTTTGTCTCTGTGCTAGCATTCGAGTGATAAAGGAATTAAAAAGAGGTCAACAACAATTAAGGATTTATTATATTTTCAGAATGTATTAGAAAAATTATATAGAAAGGTTTATTGTTTCGTGTACATTCAGATGTAAGATAAAATATATGCAAAGGGACTTGACAGGAAGTCAAAGTAGAAGAAAAGATTTTGGAAGATAAAAGAGGGGGGAATATTTACTTTCATTATTATCATTTTTTGTGCGGGTATGGGTGTCTGCACATGTGTGTGTGTTTTGTATGCGATGTTTGGGAGGAAATAAGACGGTAAATAACAAATAACAAACTAAATATTGATGTATGTAAAATTATATTTAGTGGTAGTATGGCTGTATTGTTTTTTGTAACATAAAATCATTCAATAAAAAATATTTTTTAAAAAAGACTGAACACTTGGAATCCGATGGAAGGATAAAGTTTTGTGATAATATTTGGCCAGTCTGGTCCCATCTACTTTACTCCCAGTAGGGTACCTCCCCCCCAAAAAAAAAATAGAGCAAAGGGAAGCAAATGTTTAGTGGAAAGTTGACAAGCTCAGGAACTCTTAATGGGGAAAGTGCACTTAGGAGAATGCAAATTCCACTTGAATTATATTTTTAATTTGTGTCACAGAATTACCTATGGAAAAAATTACTTAACCTTGATCATAGCAACAAATTACATTTCCAATTAGTGCGAAGAGTGTAATTAAATTTGCTCCTGGACTCTTAAAATGGCATTTAGCTTAATTGGGGCCAACGTCTAATATGAACTGAGAGACAGAAGAGGATATGAATGTCATTGATAAGCTGGATGTTTGGCATGTGGGCATCATGGAAAGAGAATAATTTTACTATAGACCTATTTCTATAATTTAACTTTATCCAGAACGCCATATTAACCAGCTATGTAACAATTTACATTTAAAGCAAACAATGCAATGGAGATCAATTTGGTGGCAGCGATGGGGCATGAAGTTCTCCACCAGCATTCAGTCTGCAAAGAGTCATGTAGGGGAAACTCTTCCAAGTCGTGAGAGGTTCATTATGCCGTGGTCCTTGAGTGAAATGGTGGCATCCACTGGAAACAATTAAAAAATGTTCGGGATGAAATCTTTCACATCTTTCCCAACTGGTGTACCAGTGGCAAATGCTTGGCTTGTCAATATGGCTACTTTTCAGTGTGTGCAGCCTGAGAAAAGGACATACTATTTGGGAAAGCTAGACCAATAAGGTAGCCACATGTCTTACTTTACAATGAACAGTCCTCTATTTGAAGAGCTTTCAGAGGAAGGTATGGAGGACTCTCCAGTCCAAGAACCAGAAGGACAGCAAATCTTGAAGTTGACTCCTGCAGACTAAAGCAAGAACACAGGTCACCTGTTTACAGTCTTCGCCCACTGATGATGATGATGATATTACAGTGGTACCTTGGTTCTCAAATGTAATTAATCAATTAGACTTACTTCTGTGTAAACACTTGATTAGGGATTGGGCCATGTCAATTTCAGTTTCTTTAAGTTTCTCATTAGTCCAATCTTAAGCTCTGTTTGTCAAATTTCCAGTTTGGGGGTTTTATTCACGAAAGAATTTTTCTGGTGAAAATTCATCAGCATCTTAGTGTGAAATTCTCCGAATATTCACATTTTTGTATGCAATTTTATTGAGCATTCTCATTTTTGCAAAACTATTCCCCCAGATATAATGCACTAATATACACACCGGTATGCACATCTTACCCTAATATAAACATTTTTATACAGTGGTACCTTGGTTCACAAACTTAATCCATTCCGGAAGTCCGTTCCAAAACCAAAGCTTTCCAAAACCAAGGTGTGCTTTCCCATAGAAAGTAATGCAAAATGGATTAATCCATTCCAGACTCTTAAAAACGACCCCTAAAACAGCAATTTAACATGATTTTTACTATCTAACAAGACCATTGATCCATAAAATGAAAGCAATAAACAATGTATCACAGGCACACAATCAATCAATCAATCAGTAGCTGACCTGAGTTTCACACAGCCGCAAAAAAAAGTCACAAAAATGCAAAATAAGCAGCAAAAACAGACAGATCTCAGTGTAACACTCAAAATGGAAGTGTGGCACTGAAAGCAGAAGTGTGGCACTCAAAACAGAAGTGTGGCGCTCAAATCAGAAGTGTAATACTAAAAACATTCAGCTTCTGAAAAAAGTTCGCAAACTGGAACACTTACTTCCGGGTTTGCAGTGTTTGGGTTTCAAGTTGTTTGAGTACCAAGGCATTTGAGAACCAAGGTACCACTGTACATTATTTATCAGCTACCCATCTGACTGGGTTACCCCAGCTACTCTGGGCTGCTTCCGACAAATTAAAACTCAGTAGGGCATTAAACATTAAAACTTCCTTGAACAGGGCTGCCTTCCAATGTCTTCTAAATGTCAGATAGTTGTTTATTTCATTGACTTCTGATGGGAGGGCATTCCACAAGGCGGGCGTCACCACCGAGAAGGACCTCTGCCTGGTTCCCTGTAACCTCGCTTTTTTCTGTGAGGGAACCTTTCTATGAGGGCCTTTCTATAAGGCCCTCAGAGCTAGATCTCAGTGTCTGGGCTGAACAACGGGGCTGGCAGATATACAGGGCCAAAGCTGTTTAGGGTTTTAAAGGTCAGCAGCAACACTTTGAATTGTGCTCAGAAACGTACTAAAGTTAGATGCATTGTATTTCTATATATAATATACTATTTCTATATTGCATCAATACATATGAATTAGCACATGCAAATTTAATGCAGACCAGTGTCCTTTTCTGTCCTCTTGGTGATAAACAAGTTTATTAACAGAGGATGCCTGTGTCTCTGTGAGCTCCCCAAGGCAGTCAGCTATTACCATGCCATTTTCTTATATTTTCTGTGGCGAGGCATCAACACTATTATAGGCCTCTGGCCAAGTCATCTGGGTACTGTCAGCAGTTCTGTGGCCAGGGGCAAGAGATGTCCCTTTAAAATTTCAGTACATTCTGATATTAAAACAAAAACCCAATCAAGACCAATTATGTGGAGATGATATGCCAAATTAATTCTGGGGGCTTTTAAAAGCAAACTTGCAATGGAAATCCTTATAAATGCCCAGAGCTTATCGACTGGCTTTAAAAAGGTTCTCTGTGAGATTAATCTGGAATGTCAGAGGATGTAATCCATTTCAGGAAAACAACAACACACTAGAACATGTAAGCTCAATTGACTTGGAAGTAGGATGAAAGCTGATTAATTTCTTTCTTCCAGTGCATCGTATTCTCTTCCTGTATTATTGGTACTTTTCTTACCTGAAGAGGATGTTATTCTTTCATGACTGTTAATCTCTATTTATTAATGGAATGCAAAGCTCTGTGAACATTTGAAATTACTCAATTCCCCGAAAGGAAATGAAAATATATCTGGAGATTTTGTTAGATGACTCTCCTTGTGTGTGGGGGGGGGGGGGGGTTAACTGCACTCACTCCACACCCCCGCTCTGTCAAATGTGTTATTGTTTCAAACAGGTTTGCATCAAAACTATCACACCATAGGGCCTGATTCAGCCAATGCTAGGTACGTTTCTGGAAATTTTCATGGTAGAGCTAAGTGTGTGCTTGGGTCTCTGAAATCAGTGAGACATAAAATCGAAAGCTCTTCAAATTCAGGTTACATACACTTCAGGTTACATACACTTCAGGTTACAGACTCCACTAACCAAGAAATAGTAACTCGGGTTAAGAACTTTGCTTCAGGATGAGAACAGAAATCATGCTCTGGCAGTGCGGCAGCAGCAGCAGGCCCCATTAGCTAAAGTGGTGCTTCAGGTTAAGAACAGTTTCAGGTTAAGGACGGACCTCCGGAATGAATTAAGTACTTAACCCGAGATACCACTGTAAAGGATGCCTCCAAAGAGAAGGCTGTTCTCTTTAAAGCAGGACACAGGACACCCTCTAATTCAGCTATGGGGAACTTCTGGACCAGAGGTCTAATTGGGCCTGTGAAGCTGTTTTGGCCAAGCCACCTGCCTTGTAGCTGGCATCATATATGGCAGGTAAAGATACAGCTGAGCCAAAAGGAAGTTTGCAGGCTCTGCCCACCTGTCATACTTGGACCACAGGGAATGAAGGAGATTAGAACCCAGCCCAGCAGCTGAATCCTGTTCAAACTGAACTGGGAAACTTAAGGGCTGAGAGATTTCATGTACAGATATTTCAGGGTCTTGAAGGAACAGGTATATGGTATAATTGACAGTCAGTATGTAGCTTTTCTTGGGAGAAAAGCAATGACAAACCTAGACAGCATCTTAAAAAGCAGAGACATCACCTTGCCAACAAAGGTCTGTATAGTTAAAGCTATGGTTTCCCCAGTAGTGATGTATGGAAGTGAAAGCTGGACCATAAAGAAGGCTGATCGCCAAAGAATTGATGCTTTTGAATTATGGTGCTGGAGGAGACTCTTGAGAGTCCCATGGACTGCAAGAAGATCAAACCTATCCATTCTTAAGGAAATCAGCCCTGAGTGCTCACTGGAAGGACAGATCATGAAGCTGAGGCTCCAATAGTTTGGCCACCTCATGAGAAGAGAAGACTCCCTGGAAAAGACCCTGATGTTGGGAAAGATGAAGGGCACAAGGAGAAGGGAACGATAGAGGACGAGATGGTTGGATAGTGTTCTCGAAGCTACCAGCATGAGTTTGACCAAACTGCGGGAGGCAGTGGAAGACAGGAGTGCCTGGCGTGCTCTGGTCCATGGGGTCATGAAGAGTCGGACACAACTAAATGACTAAACAACATTGAAGCGACTGGCAACGTCTGGTCTGAAAATAGGGAGCTTGGAGTATCTGGCTTTGTCCGGTAAACAGAGCAATGCATTTTACTTGGTGTTAATCAGGCTTCAATGAAGTCATGTCACAATCTCCAGAGCCCTGAACTGGAAAGTCTATATTCATATTTTGGTCAACTGTGTGTGCTGGGGGATAATCCCCATTCTTTCCCCTGGTTTTGTAGGACATCAAGCTGACAGTGATGTCCAAACATCTAAGACACTCATTCTCCAGGAGAGCATTTTCCCCATCACTGACTACACCAGGAATAGCAAGTGTCAGGCTCAGTAACAGCTGAGTCATTTCCTTCCTAGTGTCTTCTTGAGGGGAGTAGTGGATCTGTCTGTGTCTGTCACTGGCCTCCCATGGAGTGAGCTATTGGGCACCTGCTTCAATGACTTGGTACTTCCCATTCCACCATCCTTTTTGTATCTTTGTGTTTCCCAGTCATACTGTGTTCTTTCTTTCTCTTTCCCTCTCTGTAACTAATATACAAGGGATATTAAGCTGGACCATAAAGAAGGCTGATCGCCAAAGAATTGATGCTTTTGAATTATGGTGCTGGAGGAGACTCTTGAGAGTCCCATGGACTGCAAGAAGATCAAACCTCTCCATTCTGAAGGAAATCAGCCCTGTGTGCTCACTGGAAGGACAGATCCTTAAGCTGAGGCTCCAATACTTTGGCCACCTCATGAGAAGAGAAGACTCCCTGGAAAAGACCCTGATGTAGGGAAAGATGGAGGGCACAAGGAGAAGGGGACAACAGAGGACGAGATGGTTGGACAGTGTTCTCGAAGCTACCAGCATGAGTTTGACCAAACTGCGGGAGGCAGTGGAAGACAGGAGTGCCTGGCATGCTCTGATCCATGGGGTCATGAAGAGTCAGACACGACTAAACAACAACAACAACATATTAATATTAATATACCTTGGTGGTCAAATGGCTTGGCTCCCGAACAAATTGGCTCCCAAACGCCGCAAACCCGGAAGTGAGTGTTCCAGTATGCGAACGCTTTTTGGAAGCCAAACGTCCGACACAGCTTCCACGGCTTCTAATTGAGTGCAGGAAGCTCCTGCAGCCAATCGGAAGCCGTGCCTTGGTTTTTGAACCGTTTCGGAATTCGAACGGACTCCCAGAACAGATTAAGTTCGAGAACCAAGGTACCATGGTATATCATTTCTATTTAGAAAACAAGAAGTCATCATCATGCCATATGCCTAAAGCCGAAGAAAATCTCCAAAGGCAGTATCTCCTGCTGTTTCTGATTGTAATAAGTTTTCAGGAAAACAGATGTCATTAAACCTATCTGAGAGTGATCAATGTATTTAAAGTATAACAATCTGTTCTGATGAAGCAAGAGTGTGCAACCTTTTGTCTGTTAAAGGCAGCACTTCCTTGGGGGTCATCTGTTGAGGGTAGGTGGGACTAGAGCCTCAGCCCAATATACCTGAAGGAGTGTCTCCACCCCCATCATTCAGCCCAGACACTGAGGTCCAGCTCCGAGGGCCTTCTGGTGGTTCCCTCACTGTGAGAAGTGAGGCTACAGGGAAGTAGGCAGAGGGCCTTCTCGGTAGTGGTGTCCGCCCTGTGGAACGCCCTTCCACCAGATATCAAAGAGATAAACAACTACCTGACATTCAGAAGACATCTTAAGGCAGCCCTGTTCAGGGAAGTTTTTAATGTGTGGAATCTTAGTGTATTTTTGGTCTTTGTGGAAGCTGCCCAGAGTGGCTGGGGAAACCCAGCCAGATGGGCGGGGTATAAATAATATATTATTATTATTATTATTATTATTATTATTATTATTATTATTAGAGCCAAAGTGGGCAGCGACACACATTTTCCTTCTCATTTTCTCATTCTCTCTCTCTCTGTTCTTTCTCTCCTCCACCCAACAGGCTGCAAGGGGAAGAACAACTATCTCTTTCCGGAGCCCTGATCTGATAGCTTATATTGTCTTATGAACTCAAGTTGCCCACTCTGCCATAAAGTACCTTCTTTTTAAAAAAATAAAAACAATAAATCATACTGTGGATTCGAATACTCCAGGTCTTCTTGAAGACATGGCTATGTATTTAGCTATTAATAATCATGCTTAGGACTTGAAATTATTAAGATGGTTTTCTTTAAAAAAAAAAACCCTCTCATGGGGGAAAATTGATTTTTAAAAAGCTATTTTTAGTACACAGAGCTTAAGAGGTGATTAAAGCAAATATAGCTATATGATTAGGCTTCATCTAATCATTGCGAGAAAGCAAAAAAAGCTTAGGTTTAGCGACAGTCCATCAAGGAGGATCATATATGCACACACGGTTTAAAAAAGCAGGCCTTGTTTCAAAAAGGTAGAGACCATCTTTCAGATGTCAGGAAGGGCACCTTCAAATACAGCTGTCATCTGACAGCCCTTGAAGGTAGTCCTTGGTGAAGTAGGACGTACAACCACCCAAAGCAAAATGTACTTTCATGTAGCGTAGCATAGTGTCGCATATAGTTAGCAACAGACCCAAAGCTTCACCAAGCATAAGCCAATGATCTGGCTGAAGACAGAGTGACTTTCCTCCACTGCCACAATTCTCACCCAGTCTCATACATAGCTGTCAACTATCCCTTATTTGGCGGGACAGTCCCTTATCCCAGCGCCGTGTCCCGCTGCTGTCCCTTATTGAGGATGTCCCTTAAATTTCCCGGGTTTCAAAGGAAGCAGCTCCTCTCCCTCCCTCCCTGCCGGCCAGGGAGGAGGGAGGCTCCAACTGTGTTGCTTGGCTGCGTTGTTCACCCAATAAGGAGTCTAAGAACAACTGGGGGGTGGAGCTTGCATGCCTTGTGCCGATCAAATCGGCTGTGTTGCCTGGGGACTTGCCTTTGCTCAGCGCTTCCCAGCCGAGAGGTGACGGTGGTTTTCCTTGCTGCATCCCCTTTGCCAGGTTGCTGCACTGTGGGAACCACCGCTTGAGGCTTTGTTTGGCTGCTGGCTGGGCTTTCTGCCTTTGGCTCAGAGGGGCTCAGAAGTTGAACATACCTGTGCCCAAAAAATCCCTTATTTTGGCTGCTGGTCCCTTATTTTCAAATCTGTAAGTTGACAGCTATGGGCAGAACCCCAGGGAGCAAGTGAAGAGTTACAATTTCTTCCCAGCAACTACTTAAAAATATCTGTTCTGTGCCTAGATCATCATCATCATCACTATTACTAAGGTCCCATTAAAACACAATGTAAAAAAAGCATTTAAAAGCCACTTACAATTACGAAAATAAGGTATAGGGTTGCCATACTTCAAAAAGTGAAAAGACAGACACAAAAGTTGTTGGGGGTTTTTTGCAAAATCCCTCCTGCCGCCAAAGGAGGAGGAGGAGATTTTGAGCTATTTCTAAGGAAATTCGTCAAAATCTACGCTTCCAACATGGGATGTCATACATCCAGATTTTCCCGGACATTTAAGTGATTCCTCCTGGATGCTGTTTACGGTGGCCGAATCCTGCTATGTCCGGGAAATTCTGGACGTATAGCAGCCCTAATAAGGTGGATCCTAAAAATATACATCTCAGGTGTCCAGAGGTTATGGTGCATCCAGAATCATTAAAAATACATATACATAGAGTATTTGGTTTTGGAGACCATGTGCATGAGTTGTTTATATAATGACTTGCCTTTCAGAAAGTGACTAGAGAGATTAAAAAGCCATGCCTTTAAGACAGGGCTGGCTGGAAAAGTATACTAGTAGACATGGAACTCATTTTATAATTGTTTGTTCCTGACGTTGTTGCTAGAGGTGGTAGCATTAGGTGTTATTTTAACTTGGTCTGGATGGAAAACATTATATTCTTATCCATGCATATTTTAGCACTTAGCTCACATCAATTACATCCATTTAAATAAATTATACTCCGTTTGAATTTTAACCACATGAAAAGTTCACAGGAAGTCCCACAGGGATGCAGCACGTGGTTCATTATATCGCAGCCATGTCTCATGTTTGTATTTCTGAGAGGAATCTTTCCCATTCACAATAAATCCCTTTTGGAGACCAAAAAGGCATCCCGTCTGTTCTTCAGTCCTCCAAGGAATACATTTAACCTGGTGGCATGTAAGCGTTGCTACTGAATTTTAATTACTATGAAAGATAATCTGATGTAGAACCGAAACCATCTTAATCAAAAGAAGAAAATGAAACGGTAACAGTCAGCCTTGCGCTCTCATAGACTGAATAAATGTAAAAGAGCAAAGTATTTAAAATTACAGGTACAATAAATCAGTGATGTTCAACATTTCTGACTCCAGGATGTTGTTTATCAATCTCTTCATTTCCTGTGCATGGGATGCTGTTGGGTTCCTCACAATTCTGGTGCAGAATTGTGCTTTTTCAGTTGTGCTTTTTATTGTGCTTTTTCAGTTCATGTCAGTATGTTGCAAGAGAGATTGAGGTTGTGCAATTAAGGTGGATAAAAGTGTTCTGTCGCAATAGCGAAAGAAATTCATTTTTTAAAAAAGTAACAAATTCTATGTTGTTAGGAAAGTGACAAGGAATTGCACTGAGTATTTCCTGATGAAGAGCCCCCAAGGGTTTAAAATATTGTTATCGTTTCCAATTGTTGTTCATTTTCACAGAGTAACCCAAAGTTAAGAGTCCTTCAAATCTCTGAAAAAAGTTTCATCTGTTCAAACCTACCGGTCCAATGAATGTTTCAGTTCAATACAGAGTGCATGTATGTACCATGTATTATACCTGATATCATTTTAGATATGCTTTTACCAGTATTTCTTCATTTTTCAACACTTTCCTCTTCTTTCTCTTTCTGCTTATTCCTTTGATGCAGTAAAGGTAAAGGGTAAAGGGACCCCTGACCATTAGGTCCAGTCGTGGCCGACTCTGGGGTTGCGATGCTCATCTCGCTTTACTGGCCAAGGGAGCCGGCGTACAGCTTTCAGGTCATGTGGCCAGCATGACTAAGCCGCTTCTGGCGAACCAGAGCAGCACATGGAAACGCTGTTTACCTTCCCGCCGAAGTGGTACCTATTTATCTACTTGAACTTTTGACGTGCTTTTGAACTGCTAGATTGGCAGGAGCAGGGACCGAGCAATGGGAGCTCACCCCATTGCGGGGATTCGAACCGCCAACCTTCTGATCGGCAAGTCCCAGGCTCTGTGGTTTAACCCACAGTACCACCCGTGTCCCACTTTGATGCAGTACTCTTAGCCAAATGTTATCACAACAAGAAACTGCTCTTGTCTCTAGCTGATTCGTCTAAAAAGCTGGCTTAATCTTTTAATTGCCTAAAGCTAGTCTTTATTAATATGCTACAGAGCATATGAGAGATTATAAAGGAGTATCTGACAACTAACAGAAAAACAAGAGCAGTTCAGAAAATAAGAATGTTCTAAGTGCACAGCACACTGATCAGTAACGCTGTTTAATCAATCTGCCATCTTTCCTCAACGGCAGTCTTTGAAATTAAGTCATGTTAGTCACAAAAGCCTTATTGTGATTCAGAACATTCTCAGATTCAGTTGTAAGATTTATTAAATCATTCTGGGTCTATTAAGAACAGACTGTTGCATGAAAGAAGTGTGAGCATTTTTTAAAGAAAGCTGCCGGTTCTCTTATATGCACGTGCATGTAGCATTTATTTTAGCCCCTAAAACTGGGCAGATGACCTAGTTAAAGAGGAGCTACTGTTGTCTCCTGTGCCATGTCCCATATTGTTGGGATTTTTTAAAGGGAGAAACCCCTAAAAGTCACATGGTTAGGGATGGAGGAGAAATTTACTTCAGTTTGCACTAAAAGGTTCATATGAAAAGAGGCGGTGCTCGAGGTATTGCGGTCCTGAGCCATTGAAAGCTTTATAGGTCAACACCAGCACTTTGAATTGGGCCCAGAAACTAATTGGTAGCCAGTGCAGTCAGACCAGGATGGGTGTAATATGCTCAAACTGTCTTGCTCCGGTGAGCAACCTGACCGCTGAATTCTGCACCAGCTGAAGTTTCCAAACCATCTTCAGAGGCAGCCCTACATATAATGCATCCCTTTTCCCGCTTGCAGAATTCAGGACTCTGCAAAAACATCTTGAGAAGCTGTGTTAGCTTAAGGGTGTTTGTGATGCTCCCAGCATTTTGGGGGGCAGTTGGAGACTATGTCATCCCTGACCATTGACCATGCATGCTAAGGCAGATGGGACACCTCTGGCACACCATAGGTTCCTGAAACCTTCTATAGGTTGTGAATGACAGTTTGCAGATGTTTGGGACAGGGCCAGCTGCACGACCACACACCCAAGAATTTTGTGCTGCCCCCTTCATGTGATTCATGCTTCCTTCTCAGTCTTATTGACTTCATGGTTGTTGTGCTAAAATACTGCTTAACTCCTCCTCAAAGGTTGTGATACAAACGGAACAAGCAAGATATGGAAATTCCTGAGGTAGCTTCGTGTTGTACAAAAATTACCTCCACCTCTTTAAGTTATCAAAGTGTGACCTGATAGAAACAGCAGGAATCTTCTGCCCGGAGCTCACAATTGCTCGAGGAAAGAAAGGAAGAAGAAAGATAATGGCAATTCAGATTATCTCGAAAGCCATGTCAACCATTCTAGTTTCTCCTGAAATCAATTCTCAGCAGGCAGGCCTCATGCCTTATCTTCAGACTTCATTCCGTATATAAATTGCATGCAGTGGGAAAGGTTTGTTTATGAAAGGAATAAAGCACTGTGACTTGAAGGGAAACTGTGTCTATTGCCTTATTACCCCCATTTTTTGGAAGAGGAAAGAAGTATTTTCGGTGTTTCTGTGTTGTACAAATGCACGTGCTGGTAGCTCTGCAGTCTTATGAGGTGATTCTGTGGAGCTGACTGTATAAAGCTCACAACTCAGATGTCCAGGAGTAGCATTATTAATAGGCTGGTTTTAGGGGGTCTATCCTAATCCCAGTTACTGATGACACTCCGCTCTATTTCTCCTTTACATTTGCAGCTGAAGCAGTGGTAGTGCTGGACCAGTGTCTTGCCTTGGTAATGGACTGGATGAGAGCCAACAAACTGAAGCTCAACCCAGATAACACGGAGGGCACTGTTAGTGGATGGTTCCCTAGACCCGATGGGAGGGAGATTGCCTGCTCTTGATGGGCTTACACTTCCTCTGAAGAAGCAGGTTCGTAGCCTGGGGATACTCCTGGATCCTCTGTTGTCGCTCGAGGCTCAGGTGGTTTCAGTGGCCTGGAATGCCTTCCATTAGCTTCGGCTGGTAACCCAGCGACGCCCCTATCTGGACAGGAATAGCCTAACTACTGTTGTCTATGCTCTGGTAACTTCAAGGTTAGACTACTGCAATGTAGGGCTGCCTCTGAAGACGGTTCGGAAACTTCAGCTGGTGCAGAATTCAGCGGCCAGGTTGCTCACCGGAGCAAGACGGTTTGAGCAAATTACACCCATCCTGGTCTGACTGCACTGGCTACCAATTAGTTTCTGGTCCCAGGTCAAAGCGCTGGTGTTGACCTATAAAGCCTTCAACTGCTCAGGATCGCAATACCTCAAGTACCGCCTCTTTCCATATGAAGCTACCTGGACCCTGAGATCATCTTCTGAGGCCCTCCTTCATGTACCTCCTCCTCGAGAGGTCAGGAGGGTGGCTACACGAGAACAGGGCCTTCTCTGCAGTGGCTCCCTGTCTGTGGAATGCTCTCCCCAGGGAAGTTCACCGGGCGCCTTCATTATACACCTTTAGGTGCCAGGCAATAATGTTCCTTTTTAACCAGGCCTTTGGTTGATCTTATTAACATCCAACACCCTTTCAGAATGTGGCTTTTTTGTGGGGGTATTGGGTTGCTGCTTTTGGTTTAATGTTATATATTGTGGCCTTGTCATGAACCACCTTGAGACTTCCAGGTATAGGGCAGTGTATAAGTTGAATTATTATTAACGATAATAATACAGCCTTGTGGGGCCACCACTTCACCCACAGCTCTGCCACCATGCCTGGTGGTCAGGGTGGAAAGTGGGGAATAGGCAGCTTGCTACAACAGCCTAGAGCTGGTGCATGCCAACTGTGGCTCATGGGAGCTGTAGTCCAACATCATGTTTCCCTGCTCTAATCCACTGTCCCTAGAAGAGGAAATGATGCCTTTTCAGCTCTGCTTCAGGCACCAAAATATCTAGGTTTTGGTCTGGCAGTTCACAACTATTGCATCAAATCCTAAAGGCTGGTTTTACCCATGCCTTGCTGTGATTTTATTTTTGTGCTGTATTATGATTTTTAATTAAAAAATTAAACTTAATATAACAAGCACCTAACCTTGAGAGGAATTAGTTTTTCTAAATTTACAGAAAGACTTGGGGGGAAAATAAAACTTTTCAAAACTCAATTTGCTAATTATAATAATTCAGCTTCGTAAAGTTATTCATTAATCTTTACCACAGCAGGAGCTATAGAAGGCACTGGAATAATATATAGATTCAAAGTACAACACAGCATGATAAACTGAACGAGTGAACAAAGAATAAACTATCACTGCACTGAGAAATTCAGCAACCTTTTCTTTTTTTAAAGACCCAATGGACAAGAAAATCAGGAGAAGGTACTTTTAAGAAATAAAATGACACTATTGCCATCTTGTCCAAGGCTTGGTTGATTTGTCCCAGCATGAATTGAAAGAGCATGCCTCTGTGATGGCAGTCTTCTCTTTTGCATTTACAGGAGTATCCTATGGTGATACCGAATTCACTCTCTATGAATCCGTATATAGTCTAAACAGCACTGTTTACGGACAAGAGGATGAACCACTATCAACATGCAAGGGGTATCACAAAGATGGTTGGTAAAGAATCCTTTTTTAAATTTTCTGTTGAATGCTCATTGAAAAATAAAAAGTACAAAATTACAATTGCACAAAGTAAGACAATACACAATAAAGAAGAAACAAAAATTAGAAAGAATGTAGAAAACAAAACAGAACAAAAAATGGATATTTTGTACATCACACAAAAGGGGGGTTGTTATTGTAGTTTACCAGACATGGTAGTTATAAAAACAAATTCCAAATATTGTTAAATTTGTCTGTGGCAAGTCTGTATTTGTACACAACTTGTTCATGTGTAGCAAGTTTGTACATACCTTCAATCCAATCATTGGAAAAAGTAAAACTTTTTATTTATTTATTTTTAATCATATTTATTAAAATTTTCAGAATACAGAAAAAAGATAAAAAAATAAAAATAAAAATAAAACAAAAATGAAATGCTTTTAGAATCTCATTTTCGTTACCCACTTTCCGAGACTTCCCCCTCCCCCTCCCTACTGTATTCCCCTTTCATCATGTTGATTCTACAAGCTCTCACTCCCAATTTAAACCTTAAATTATTTAGCCCCATATTCCAATTTAAATTATACAATCATCATCTTTCCCTTAACAAAGAAAAAATATAAATCAAAAAATTCTCTCCCCAAGGCCCCCTTGGTTTCATTCCACGAATTCCCTTTTTATTTTACTAAAAACACCAGCAGAATATAAAAAAAAGATTAAAAACAACAACAATAGTTACACAGCCTTTGGATTCTGATTCTCCCCCCCCCCCATTCCCCGGTTCGCATTCCCCATGTCCATCAATCTGTCTGTCTGTTGTCTGCCTGGAAATCTTTGATCCAACACCAATCAATTCCACCTTGCCAGTTTCTTTTCCTTTTTTTCCTTTTTAATTTAAATGTTATTTTTGTAATGTTTGATTTCAAACGTCCAATCCAAAAAAAGACCCCAAAGGGGGTTCCCCCCATTGTTCTGTTCCATGTTGTTGTCAAGTTTCTTGTCCTGTTCTGCTGCTAAAACGTTCTAATTCAGAAATTTGATGCCTCTACAGGGGTTTGTTATTCAGGAACAAAAACTTGCGTCCAGTCCCTTCCTTTCTTCAATAGAGAATTCTATTGTCTCCTTTAATGTAAACACCCCTGTAGACAAAATACTTTTTCAGTTTTGCAGCTTTCTCAGGAGATAGCAAGTCCTATACAGTTCCCAGAGTATTTTTCCGCTTGTAGTTCTTGTAATGTCCCGAAACTCCTCTAGGGGGGTTGCAGTAACTTTGTTTCCTCTTGTCCGAAAGTCCAATTGTTATTCCATATTTTCAACATTTTGTATCCAAATCGTAACCAATTGTAACGAAATTAACTAGCAAAGTCCTCATAGCAAAGTCCTCTTTACACTTTCCGACTTTGACAGCCACTTTGACAGCTGTCAAAGTCTGCGTCTCTTTTCCCCAGACTCTCTCGCGGGTCACCCCGGTTCCCGGGGGGGTTACATTTCCCTTCTCACCCCACTCTTCTCCTCCAGCACAATTCTTGTATTATCCCATCGTGAAATTCTTGGTTTTTATCCGAAATACGCTTCTCTTTGGACCTTGGTTACTCAGTCCTTGTTTTGAAATGCTTACAATAGGGAGGGGGGACTGACTTCCTTTTTAGATCCCCCCCGCTCGTACCGAATCCGAAAAAAATTCCTTCTTTTCTCCTTTAAAACCCGGTTACCAGATTACTCACGGGTTGTTGTTAAAAGTCCGAATTTTCAATGGAAGAAGTCGGCGCTCTCCACTGGATGGCATGCGGCTTCGCTCGGCAGGGGAAGCAGAGGACTCAAAGCACCACGCCACTCCCCGGCACCCGATCCGTAGCCTTTAAAAAGGCTCCTTCACGAGTCGGGAGGGCGCTAATGGTGCCAGCCGAGTCACCCATGTCCACGGTCTCCGTGCCCGTGGTTTTTAAGGGTCCCCGCGTCGCCGGCGCGGTAGAACCCGAGCCCTGCCGAGCAGACTCCCTCCGGAGCTCGGATGGAGTCCGCCATTCGGCGATGGCGCCAACCCGGAAGTCCGGAAAAAGTAAAACTTTTTAAAACTAAGCCCAGTATACTTGAAGGAGCATTTCCACCCCTATCGTTCAGCCCAAACACTGAGGTCCAGCGCTGAGGGCCTTCTGGTGGTTCCCTCCCTACAAGAGGTGAGGTTACTGGGAACCAGGCAGAGGGCCTTCTTGGTAGTTGCGCCCGCCCTGTGGAATGTCCTCCCATCAGATGTCAAGGAAATAAACAACTACAGTCATACCTCAGGTTAAAGTCGCTTCAGGTTGAGCATTTTCAGGTTGCGCTCCCCGGCGACCCGGAAGTAATGGAACGGGTTACTTCTGTGTTTTGCCGCTCGCGCATGTGCAGACACTCAAAATGACGTCACGCGCATGCGCAGAAGTGGTGAATCACGACCCGTGCACGTACAGATGCGCAGACGCGGGTTACGTTCTCCTCAGGATGCGAACGGGGCTCCGGAACGGATCCCGTTCGCATCCAGAGGTACCACTGTATCTGACTTTCAGAAGACATCTGAAGGCATCCCTGTTTAGGAAAGTTTTTAATGTTTGATGTTTTATTGTGTTTTTAATATTCTCTGCAAAGTTAATCCACAGTTTTTGTAAGCAGAATTCAAAGCTTCCATTTGCATTTTATTCAGAGGGAGTGTAAATGTTCTGCCCAAATTAAGTTAATGTAAGTAAGTATCCACTTTTGAAAAGCTGTGCCTGGGTTTCCATTACAATTATTACTTTAGTAAGTCTATTAAAATTGCTTACCCTCATCAAACGCATCCTTAAGCCGGGAACTAATTTTTTGAAGAGATTTCAGGTATGCATTAATTGATATGTCAATTCCAAGTGTGATAGATTGAGCAGGCTTGTCTAATAATGGACCTGTGTTCTAACATATGCTCTCCTAAATAGCCACAGATTCTGAAGAATGGTGGTATGTTTTCACCTACCAGTCTACTCTAGTAGGGATGAAGAAGAATTTGTTTTCTGTCTTTTTAATTGAACTAATTCAACTGACATTTCTTGAACTGGTATGTACACTCAACTCAGTTATTAACCTTTGCTTTTCATACTTCTCTAAATGTTGCAATATACCATATTATATTTAATAATTACATATTACATATTAATATTTAATAATTACACATTAAAATGCGAATTTTGGGTTTAAAAGTATTCAAAAATGTGCCTCTTAGGACCTAAAGCGTGCACAAAAATAATGTGTTTTAAAATGCAATTCTTGGAATGATACAGAAATGTGTCAGGATGACATATGTACACCTTTGAAACTAATGTGAACCAGAAATAGATTGATTCATTCCTAGCTCCAGGTACTTATCAGCACTGCAACCTGAGTGCCTGGCAATAATAATCCACTTTGGGTATAGAGGCTGCAGTAGATTTGAATGTGTTCTATGGGATTAGGGAATTCTCCTTGCACTTGGGTTAACCTTGCTCAAATAACTTCCCAATGTGATTTTGAGATAGTGATCCAACTTCTTTAAATTTTCCTGTGCTGAATAAGTTATGAATTAGAAAGGCTTTCTCCTCTGTTCCATTTATCGTCTCAGTCGTTTGGCAATTTGGATGTGGTTGAGAAACAAATTCAAAAATAAAACAACCCCAGATGGGGTGTTCTGAAAAAGAATAAACATTTACCAGGTACCAGTTTCTATTAAAAATGACAAAACCATTAAGGAAATGAATATTTTACAAGCTTATGAATATAGATGGGAAATAACACTGGATAAAGCAGTTTTCTTTTCCCTCTATGTCAATGGTCTAGCAGCATGTGATTTAGTTGCCTGGTCTGTAAGAAAATGAGACAGCAGATATTTTTGATAACTACGAATCTCCTATATTCACTTGCTGCTGCTCTGTGGTAGCAGGGATCTCCCCCAATGTAAAATTCATGTAGAATCACCATTTCATGTCCCAGGTTGCAATTTTGAACCCTGTATCTGCCAACCCAAGTTAGATTTGGGTAGGAGTTAAGAGGTACTGAAAGGGACACGGGTGGCGCTGTGGGTTAAACCACAGAGCCTAGGACTTGCCGATCAGAAGGTCGGCAGTTAGAATCCCTGCAACAGGGTGAGCTCCCGTTGTTCAGTCCCAGCTCCTGCCAACCTAGCAGTTCGAAAGCACGTCAAAGTGCAAGTAGATAAATAGGTACCACTCCGGCGAGAAGGTAAACAGCGTTTCCATGCGCTGCTCTGGTTTGCCAGAAGCGGCTTAGTCATGCTGGCCACATGACCCGGAAGCTTTACGCCAGCTCCCTCGGCCAGTAAAGCGAGATGAGTGCCGCAACCCGAGTCGGTCACGACTGGACCTAATGGTCAGGGGTCCCTTTACCTTTAAGAGGTACCAAATCGGGCACTGCTTGTCTCGCCATTTCTTCCAAATCAACAACGTGGTTTTTGTGTATGGATTCTGAACCTTGCCCAGTTCTTCCCATTTTAAAACCCTAAAAGTCTTGCTGCTGTAGCATCTCGTCCTCTAATTTTATCCAGCTCTTTCTAGCCCACGCGATTATAAAGTGAAGTTGGCACAGCTGGAAAATTTTGTAATAAAGGGATCAATTTGGAAATCCCCAACCTACTTACATCCAGTCATCTGTAATCTAATTTTAGGGCCAGTGGGGGGGATTTATTACCAAATATAAATGCAATTTACAAGGTCTGCCATTTCTTCAAGACTGTCGGCTGATGGACGATGGTGAAAACCTGGAAAAGAAATTAAGTTTGGCCTGTCTTGAAATATACCATATTGACCCAAATATAAGCCGCACACGAATATAAACTGCACCTTTAAAATTCAAGGGGGGAGAGAGAAAAAGACAATACCCAAATATAAGCCGCTCCCTTAAAATTCCACAGGCACTCATACCTGTTCTGTTTTACCATATGTCTGTTTCAGCAGCAATATCGTAAAAGCCAATTTTTATAAGGTCGCGAATTCAAGCCACACTTTAACTTTTCAGTCAGAATTTGGAAAAAAGTGAGGCTTATATTCAGGCCAATACGGTATTTTCAAGTGTTTGATTAGAGCGCAATGGTTTAATTTAAAAAAGGCCTTAATTTTCCAAAGGTATGTGAATTCCAAGATATCAAAATGAAACTTTACAACCTGAACTTTGAGTGCACCACCAACTTCAAGCTGAGGATTAGTATTATAAAAGCACAATAGCTAACATCATCACCATGTCATCAGCTTACTTGTTGAGCAAGTGGTCTTCAAGTATTATATGCAAAATTCCTATCATATAATTGAGAGACAATGGATACAAAAATAGTGGTGGCACACCTTCAGTAAATATTGCCATTCCAGGCAGTCAAAGACCTTGAATATAACAAGAGAGCGAGCGATACCAAGGGGCAAACCTTGCACGTTGTGCTATGTATAGGATTCAGCAACCTCCTAATATGTCTATGACTGATCTAAATGGACAAAATCAGAAACCACCAAATTTAATAATGAGGTTGCTATGTTGAAGGAGAAGAGTTTCTGATCCTGATGCAGGAGAGTAATAGGTCAATAGAATTCCATCAGTTTCTTGTTCCTTAACCATCAATCCCTCTTCACAGGGAACTCTGGGAATGGTAGCTCTGAGGAGATCTTCCAACAACTCTCAGCTCCCTAAACAAACTACAGCTCCCATAATTCTGTGCGGGAAGCTATGACTGTTTATAAAGCAGTACCATAGTGCTTTAGACACTGCAACACGCTCTACATGGGGCTACCTTTGAAGGTGACCTGGTAACTACAACTAATCCAGAATGCGGCAGCTAGACTGGTGACTGGGAGCAGCCGCTGAGACCACATAACACTGGTCCTGAAAGACCTACAATGGCTCCCAGTACGTTTCCGAGCACAATTCAAAGTGTTGGTGCTGACCTTTAAAGCCCTAAATGGCCTTGGTCCTGTGTACCTGAAGGAGTGTCTCCAACCCCATCGTTCAGCCCGGACACTGAGGTCCAGCTCCAAGGGCCTTCTGGTGGTTACCTCCCTGTGGGAAGTATGGTTGCAGGGAATCAGGCAGAGGGCCTTCTTGGTAGTGGCACCCTCCCTGTGGAATGCCCTTCCTTCAGATGTCAAGGAAATAAACAAATTTCTGACTTTTAGAAGACATCCGGAGGCAGCCCTGTTTAGGGAAGTTTTTAATGTTTGATGTTTTATTGTGTTTTTAATATTCTGTTGGGAGCTGCCCAGAGTGGCTGAGGAAACCCAACTGGATGGGGCGCTAAATTATTATTATTATTATTATTATTATTATCATTAAATGTGAATGTGATCTTAATAGGACAGACTATGGCTTGGCCTGTAGATAATAAGATAAGTAGAGGGACAGACTATATAAAACATACCTAACTTAAAGCAAACCTTACAGACCAGAGGTGAAGGAAGAGGGTAGGGAGAAATCCACTAACTAGTTCATACAGATCCTGGTTCACTCTGGACAAGCAAAAAGCTCCTCCAAAGCACTCTCCTTTCACCCAAATCTGATGCACATCTGAGAACCCAGTTCCCACATCTACTTTGTGAGCCACCACATCCAATTATCTACCTAATACATTAGAACCTGGTGGTCAAGGCAAACAGAAAGTCATCCACTAAATGTTCTAACTGAAAAAGTCACTTGCATTCAGTGCAAATGTCATTTGCTTAACCAGAGAATCAGAAGCAGATTTAACAGTCCAGATGAAAAGGCTGAAACAGCTGCCTAGCTTTTCACGTATGCACACTGTGACAACTTTTTGATCTATAAATTAATCGGACACTTGTAAGGAAATATTCCTTTTGAAAATGTCAAATGAATCTCTCCCCTTGCACTTAGCATTTCTGGAGAAATGGGAAACCCCGTTTCAAAGATATACACGTAATTTTCTGAATCACTGAAAAATACATAAATCCTTCCCTAATGTAAAATGAATGAAATTGATGGTTTTGAACTGCAGCAGACATGGGATCACCCATCTATAAAAGAAATAACTGTGAGAAATGGATTTGCAGATGGGGTGGAAGAGATCTCTCATCAACTAGCTGTTAGTGAAGAGTTCAAAACAGGTGAAAGCTAAATATATAGTTTAAATTATGCCCCAGCTGTTCAGGACTGAAGGCATCCGAGTTGGTAACCTTCATTAGATTAGATTAGTGTGGTGGGTTAATTAATTAACATCTTGATTGTATATCATATTTTCCTCTACAAAGAAAGTGGAAACAGTTTAGAGTTTGGAGGGGAAGCAATCAGATGTGGGTTGGAAGGACAAACTCCTGCCTCTTTAATAGTTGGAATTATAAAATGCAATTGTCTGTAATCTTGATTATAAAGATCAGTGGCGGGTGAGCAAGGAGTCATTCGTATTGTGGAATTGGATATAACTGTAGAGTGACGAAATGGAACTTTTAAGCTCATAATAAAATAAAATATTGAAGTCAAAGAGAGAGAAAGGACTCTGTTTACAACTTGGAGAGAATTTAGAGGGGAAAGCTTTCGAACCTCTGGCGTTTTTCTTGCAAGAAGAATTGAAAAAGTGTAAATGGAAGGAATAATCTTTTTAAAATGGAAAACTACTGCAAATATAGCAGGAACAGAAGATATGGAACTGGCTGCAAACTAATTAATACATAATAAATAAAGAACAATGGAATATTATTTTGATATATGATCACAGTGGAGAGACTCTTTTGTGTACAACGATGGAAAGATTGTTTAATATGGTGAAATGGTTGTTCAAGTTATTGGAGACAAAGCTGATATGTTTTATTAGAGAAAACGTATCTATTTATTAGTAATAATAATTGGAGAACCCTTTTGGACTTTTTGTGTAAAAAGGAAAATGAATTAATCTATTTCGGTTGGAAGATTGGGAAAATATTGCTTAACCTGAAAGTAGATTCATTGGGTGTCATTCTAGAGTGAATATTCTGAATAATTTATTTTATGTAACTGACACATGGAAAATTGGAAGTTCTTTGTATTTTTCTCCTCCTCCTCCTCTTCTTCTTCAATTTTCTTTTGGTATTTTCTCTTTCTTTCTCTGTTTTTGTTTTTATTTAGATTAGTTTCTTTTATCTTATTGTATTATGAAAAAACTTTAATAAAACAGGATTTGTTGGTGGCCACTAGCTAGGTTGAGGTGGCTTTAGACAAGGGTGAAACTAATTCACAGAATATAGTACTATCAAAGCTTTCCTAGTTACTCATGTTGACTCACTCTTTCATGACTCTCTTTTTTTGGCGGGGGGTTATTGGGTTGTTGTTTTTATTTTGATTATATATTTTGTGGTTTTATATTTTGATCTTGTTCCGTGGACCGCCCTGAGATCTCTGTGTATAGGACAGTATATAAATTCTAATCATAATAATGACTCGGAATAATATTACAATAATCCGCTTGCAGCCCATTATAGCATCAAGGGCAACTGAACCTCCTTTGAACATTTTCCTTTCATATTCAACACCTCTCCTCTGCCTTTAGGTGTGCCTACTTCACCCTTTTTAATAATAATAATAATATCTTTATTGTCATTGCCCCCTCTCGGGGACAACAAAATTACTTGACTGCTCCATAAAAACACTAATTAAAACAATACAGTATAGTACAGCAAGGAAGATTAGATGACTTTCAAAGTCCAGGCTTCCCATTCAGGGCCGAGATCGCTCTGGAGAAGAAGCTGTTCTTAAGAAGGCTCGTTCTTGTCTTCATCGTCCTGTATCTCCGTCCCGACGGCAGGAGCTCGAAGAGACAGTGACCAGGATGCGATGGATCTTTCACTATGTCCAGTGCCTTCCTATGGCACCTTGTGGCATAAATCTGCTCTAAGGTGGAGAGTGGGCAGCCAACAATGCTCTCTGCTGCCTTAACAACTCTGCACAGCCCCATCCTGTCCTGGCTAGTACAGCTTCCGTACCACACACATAAGCCATAAGTGAGCACGCTCTCAATGGCACAGTGATAGAAGGCAAGCAGCAGTTTCTGCGGAAGATGGTTTTTCCTTAGAATTCTCAAAAAGTACAGTCTCTGCTGCGCCTTCTTCACAAGCCCCCTTGTGTTGACACTCCAGGACAGATCCTCTTGTAATTCAATGCCCAAAACTCTGAACGTTGTTACCCTCTCCACACAGACCCCATCAATCAAAAGTGGCTGGACATTGCTCTTCTGTCTCCTGAAGTCCACCACAAGCTCCTTTGTCTTCCTTGTATTTATGAGCAAGTTGTTAGCTCTGCACCACATTATTGTCATTATTGTTTGGTTTATGTAACTGCATCCAGGCCTTCCCCTCCTAATTCTCCTTCCATAAGACCTTATTATTAAGGTACTATTGGAACAGGCTGGAAGCAATCTGAGCAGGCTGAAAGCAAAGAGTAAGTTTACCGTAACTTCCGTCATAGAGCTTCAGTATGCTGATGACAACATAGTGTGCGCACACTCAGAGGATGACCTCCAAACCATCCTAAATATCTTCGCAGAAGCTTACGAAAAGCTCGGCCTATCGCTCAACATCCAAAAAACCAAAGTGCTGCACCAACAAGCACAAAACAACCCCTCTGCAGCACCACAAATCCAACTCAATGGTGTAACGCTGAAAAATGTCAATCACTTCTCCTACCTGGACAGTTATCTTTCCACAAGGGCCAACACTGATGCCGAAATCCAGCATCGCCTGAGCTCTGCAAGTGCAGCTTTCTCCTAATCAAAGTGCAGAGCGTTTGAGGACTGGGACATTCACAGGGAAACCAAAATGCTTGTTTACAAAGCTATTGTACTACCAACCTTACTGTATGCTTGTGAAACATGGACCACTTGTAAACGCCATCTCCAACTCCTCAAAAGATTCCATCAATGGTGTCTCCAAAAACCTTTACACATCACATGGTAAGACTAATGCCAGTGTACTGGAAGAAGCAAAGATCACCAGTGTCAAAGTGATGATTCTTCAACATCAACTTCGTTGGACAAGTCATGTTGTGCAGATGCCTGATTATCGTTTTCCAGTTCTACTCTATCGTTTTAAGTTCTACTCTGAACTTAAAAATGGAAAGCGTAATGCCAGTGGTCAACAAAAGAGGTTTAAAGACTCTCTCAAGGCAAATCTTTAAAAATGTAGTATAAACACTGACAACTGGGAAACAGTGGCCTGCGAGCGCTCCAATTGGAGAACAGCCTTTACCAAAGGTGTCATGGGCTTTGAAGACGCTCAAACTCAGGACGAAAGGGAGAAACATGCTAAAAGGAAGGCACGCTCACCATGATCAACTCCTGCCCAGAAACCTATGTCCCCACTGTGGAAGGACGTGCAGATCCAGAATTGGCCTCCACAGTCACTTATGGACCCACTGTTATGGAAGACAATCTTACTCAGCTACAAGAAAAAGAAGATTATTAAAGTACTATTGGAGAGGGACAAGAACTGAAGCTTAGTGTGAAGAAGAGGTAACCGAGGATAGCAACTGAAAATGGGAAGGACTTTTGACTCATAAAGCTTTATAGATTTGTTCCATCAGTGCAATATTATTAAAAGGAGATGATAAGGTCCCTCAGAGAGGCTGAGCCTAGGTTCCTCTGTACCTGCTCCATATACTGGCAAGAAGCAACTATAGCAGAAATTAGGATCTTCCACCAGCTCTGTCTGTCATTGGCTTTGGCGCCACCTGCTGTTGGTCTTCCCATCTCCTGACCTATCAGTCTCTCTCTTTACAAAAAAAAAAATCATTTTGATTTGATTTTACCAGTACAAAGTTATTTAAAAAACCAAATATGTATCCATATACAGAGATTTCTCCGAATCTCAGGACTTCTCCTCACCCACTTCATGGAGTCCCATTTTAAACATTTAAAACTGCATCTTCTTTCGATCTCTAATTTTTATATCAATCCATATTATCCATGGTTATTGTTACGCTACAAGTGAAATCAAAATCCTGCCAATGTTTCCATCTGCTTATAGTGGTCTCTTAGATAACTTATAAATGTTTCCCATTCTTTTGTAAAGTTTTTGTCCTCTTGTTTCCTGAGTTTTCCAGTCAGCTTTGCCATTTTGGCATAGACCATCGGCTTGGTTTGCTATTCCTCTCTTGCAGGGACCTTATTTCCACCTCTGGGCTGGTAGCATCCGGGCGGCAGTTGTTCCATACATAAAAAGTCTTTTCTGATACTTTGGAATATATCAATATTCCAGTCTCAGTGGGTACCAAACACCACAGTGTATAAACTCAAGCCTTTAATGCATGCTATCCAATTTTTTCAAGACCCACACTGACTCACATCTTCCAGGATGCACTCCTGGGTGAGTTGCATAACTTGCGCCTCACTCTTGCTGCCCCCCCCCAAATTCTGGGGTAAGATCTTGTGTGGGCCCCCCAAATATGCCTTTTCTGAATGAGAGCATGTGACATTGCAGGACCCAAAATGGCCACCACAATCTCATGCCAAAACATTTTGGGTGAACAAATTTGATTCATGCATTCTTTGCTCTGCGATCTTAAATGAGTTGGCACTTTATAAATATTCTTACAAGCAAATGAGATATTCTTTCCTTTTGTGGAACTCAATAGCATTCTCTGCCAGTTCCCCTAATAAACGCTTCCCCAGTTTAGGACTGTGTGTGCTCTGATCCTGTTCATGTTTACTCAGCAATAAAACCCACTGAATTCAGTGAATCAGGCTTAAACATTCATATGATTACAGCTTGCGCTACAAACATCAAGAGTAATTACATTATAGGAAAGAAGAATTCAAGAAGGCATACCACAGGAAGACCTTGGAGAAGGCAAACGGTTTGTAGTATAGTTTGGCTGAAGGTTTAAGAATTTAAACAAATTGTTTTCTCCCTTGCTAGGACCACACAATTTATCAAGTCAGAGGCCTGGCTCGGTTTATTACATTATTTTGCCATGCATGAAAATCCATTTGCTGTTCTGTCTCTTATTGTAAATGGTAATTTCCTGGGTGGCTGCACAGCTGCTTTCCTATTTAAGTCCGGTATGATAAACTCAGCCACGCACCCTTTTCCTTTCAATAAGCCCTAAAGCAGTGTAACCAAAATATCTCCTTCCCAGATAAAACTCCAGATATACAAACAAAACACACACACCCATACCGTAGTGTGTGCTGATAATTGAGCAGGGTGCAGTTATTTCTTCGTAAATTTGTCTGTAAAACTGATCTGTCACTTTCTGCCTAAAAAGCCATCCAAGGTGTGGGACACTAGCCATAAACTAAAACCCCAAAACCAACAATTGGGTAAAAATAGGAAAAGGCAGAAGGCAAGAAGCAGTAAAGACATAGGTAAGGTAAAGGTATAGGGACGCGGGTGGCGTTGTGGGTTAAACCACAGAGCCTAGGACTTGCCAATTAGAAGGTCAGCGGTTCGAATCCCCATGACGGGGTGAGCTCCCGTTGCTCGGTCCCTGCTCCTGCCAACCTAGCAGTTCAAATGCACGTCTAAGTGCAAGTAGATAAATAGGTACCGCTCCGGCGGGAAGGTAAACGGTGTTTCTGTGCGCTGCTCTGGTTCACCAGAAGCGGCTTAGTCATGCTGGCCACATGACCCGGAAGCTGTACGCCGGCTCCCTCGGCCAATAAAGCGAGATGAGCGGCGCAACCCCAGAATCGGCCACGACTGAACCTAATGGTCAGGGGTCCCTTTACCTTTTTTAAGGTAAGGGTAAAGGACCCCGTGACTGGGGATACCCCCTCCTACCCTGTCTGTTAATTCCTTTCCGTAGGGCATGTTCACCTGCAGCAGTTTCATACAACTGCGCCCAGAAGGGAACCAGGGCAATCACTGGATGGCCTTCGAACAATTAGAAATGTGCTTTCACATTTTACACAGCACGGATGCCCACTTTTGTCACCTGAAAAAGCTGTGAAGGTAATGGTTGCATATGCAGTGCATTGACACTGCCACCACTGATTGGGTCTATGACTGATTATCATATGCCTATCAGGAAGGCTCCATGCCAACAGCACATTACACTAGGCATGAATGAGTGGTCAAGGATTACCTTCAGTGACATTTGACTTACGGGTTATAACTTCCTTCTGCTACCACACGCATGCAGAGAAGGGCAGACTTCAAGCTCACAGGATTTACTTTGTTTCTCCTGAGTCACTCCCAGACTGCCAGTATTTGGGGGGAGGAAATCAGCAGCCTGCTGGAAATTTAGATTTATTTGGTTAAAGTAAGTTGAAGCTGCTGCCTGTTACACATAAAAGTCATTTTACTAAAATAAGAGGGGGGGAAACGTTTGCTGTTAGGAAAGTGATGGGGAAATGCACTAAAAAGTGTGGGATAAAGTACTGATTCACAGGGGGGCACATAACCATCACACAAGCACATGCAGATGAATGCTCGTGGTTGTAGAAGGTCCCTGCACACAAATCAGAATGAATGAATGTTCAGTAAAGACCAGATATAATCTAAGCTCTGAGTAAGCTTTGTGCAAGCAAATCAGGATAAATGCTCAATGAATGCTCAATGAATAGGCTGTCTGGAGGAGCCAAGTGCAAAATAGTGACTTAGAATTAAGGGGAAATGACACTTATGCGTTATCTCAGCCCAAGGAATTATTTCTGCGAGCCAAAACTCAGCTTTGAATCCTTTCATACAGAAATCCAACCCTGAGTTCCCACCAAGCTTTAAAAGACACCTGCTTCTTGGGAGAAAAGCAATGACAAACCTAGACAGCATCTTAAAAAGCAGAGACATCACCTTGCCAACAAAGGTCCGTATAGTTAAACCTATGGTTTTCCTAGTACAGTAATGATGTATGGAAGTGAGAGCTGGACCATAAAGCAGGCTGATCGCTGAAGAATTGATGCTTTTGAATTATGGTGCTGGAGGAGACTCTTGAGAGTCCCATGGACTGCAAGAAGATCAAACCTCTCCATTCTGAAGGAAATCAGCCCTGAGTGCTCACTGGAAGGACAGATCCTGAAGCTGGGACTCCAATACTTTGGCCACCTCATGAGAAGAGAAGACTCCCTGGAAAAGACCCTGATGTTGGGAAAGATGGAGGGCACAAGGAGAAGGGGACGACAGAGGACGAGATGGTTGGGCAGTGTTCTCGAAGCTACCAGCATGAGTTTGACCAAACTGTGGGAGGCAGTGGAAAACAGGAGTGCCTGGCGTGCTCTGGCCCATGGGGTCACAAAGAGTCGGACACGACTAAATGACTAAACAACAACAACAATTTGGTTTGGGGAGAGTTATGATCATTGTGTAACAACTGGGAGTGAGAAATCTTTGCTGATCTACTGGAATTCACTTCTGTGCACTACTGCAGCATAATCTATGCAATTCTTGTTCTCACTGGTTCCAGAAATATATATGTTGCTAATATATATAGCTGAGTGTCACATGGCTGATATATATGGCTCAACATGCTTAGGCTAGCTCTTGAATAATGAAAGGTTAGGGATATGCAGAACATTCTGGAAGGCTCTGTAACCAGCTGCTAATGAATCCGGTAAGAATTCCAGCAGAGCGGAGATACAAATTGTGATGTAATTTCTCCCCAGCAATTTCCATTTTCCTGATTATAATAACAGCAGGCAAAGTGTGCACTTGCTGTCTGGGGGATGTTCAGAGAACACTGAATGTGGCATTCAAGTCATTGCTCGATGTCAGGTTGCCAAATAAAACCCTCTCTTGCTGTAATGGCGGAGTTACTTACAAGAACCCATTAGACAGAAAATTCCAATGTCTCCACACCCCAATTAATTTTTCTGTTCATTGGAAGAACCGTGATAAATGAAGAAGGAATCCTCTGAAGAAATTGCTCTTAATCAAATCTGCTTTCAGAGGAAGCTTTGCGCTAAAGCAGATCGACATTGTATGTTCCAAACATCTTTTGCCACGTATACTGCCACTGTACCCCATTTTTGGAAAGCAACCAAGTGAAATGCAGATGATATGCATGTGGGTACATACACCATTAGGGACGCGGGTGGCGCTGCGGGTTAAACCACAGAGCCTAGGACTTGCTGATCAGAAGGTTGACGGTTCGAATCCCCGCGACAGGGTGAGCTCCCGGTGCTTGGTCCCTGCTCCTGACAACCTAGCAGTTCAAAAGCACGTCAAAGTGAAAGTAGATAAATAGGTACCGCTCTGGCAGGAAGGTAAATGGCATTTGCGTGCGCTGCTCTGGTTCCCCAGAAGCGGTTTAGTCATGCTGGCCACATGACCCGGAAGCTGTACGCCGGCTCCCTTGGCTAATAAAGCGAGATGAGCGCTGCAACCCCAGAGTCGGCCATGACAGGACCTAATGGTCAGGGGTCCCTTTACCTTTACCTTTATATACACCATTAAATAACCATGTACTAATAAGTTGGAACCTTGGCTCAATTTAGGGTCCCCCAGATGTGGGTACAGATATAGTGGTACCATGGTTCTCAAATGGCTTGGTACTCAAACGCCTTGGTTCCCAAATGCCAAAAACCCAGAAGTGTCCCGGTTTTCGAATGTTTTTCAGAAGCCGAACGTCCGATGCAGCTGTCGGCTACTGTTTCCGGGGCGCCTGTGCCAATCAGAAGCTGCATCTTGGTTTTCGAACACTTCGGAAGTCAAACGGACTTCCAGAACAGATTAAGTTTGGCACTTTAGTTTTTCCTATTTGTTTTGCTTTTTTGTTTTTGAGGATTTTTCGGTTAATTTGTTTTTGTGACTGTGTGGAACCCAGTTCAGCTACAGATTGATTGATTGATTGATTGATTGACTGTGTGACTGCGGAAATGGATAAGAGCCTGCTATCCAAACAATGACTATCATCAGTGCAGGTAAGAACAACATTTAATTTTGATTTTTATCATCTACAATACTGTCTGATTTATTTTATACTACAGTACATTGATTATTGCTTTCATTTTATGGATCAACTGTCTCATTAGTTAGTAAAATCTATGTTAAATTGCCATTTTAGAGGTTGTTTTTAAAAATCTGGAATGGATTCCATTTTGCATTACTTTCTATGGGAAAGCACGCCTTGTTTTTGGAATGTTTTGGTTTTGGAACAGACTTCCGGAATGGATTAAGTTTGAGAACCAAGGTACCACTGTATTTAAAGAAGAAGAAGAGGAGGAGGAGGAGGAGGAGTTTGGATTTGATATCCCGCTTTATCACCACCCAAAGGAGTCTCAAAGCAGCTAACATTCTCCTTTCCCTTCCTCCCCCACAACAAACACTCTGTGAGGTGAGTGGGGCTGGAGGAGCGGAGACGCGAACCCGGTTCACCAGATTACGAGTCTCCCACTCTTAACCACTACACCACACTGGGGTGTGTGTTGCTATTTCCTGCAGCAAGTATTCCATGAGTTTGCAGAGAACAGGGGATAAGAGAAGGAAGGTTGTCCTACAGCTTCTTCTGAACCTTCCATTGTCAGCTAGAAGCAACCATTCCATCACATTTCTTGAGCTGCTCCCATCCAACTGGTCACTATAAGAAGCCTAACTTTAAAGAACTGATCTCTGCGTTTGCTTTACTTTTCCTCCTCCCTCCCCCTTCCTTTTTTTTTGTGTATCATGTCTTTTAGATTGTAAGCCTGACTGATTGCTCCTGTGACTATTTCTTTGGTGTCCTTGTCTCCTTGGCTGCTGCTTCTTCTTCTTTCCCCTTCTAGATTAGTCATGTGTGTGATTCCACCCAATTAGGCATTAGAAAGTGAATGGGATCCTACAGTGATTAATTTTGCCCAGGTGATATTGCTTTGGTTTTATTTGCAGGCATTCCTACTTCATGTTTCAACTCTTGACAGTTTTCCCAAGTTACCAAGCACAGCTGAAAGTATTTGCAGAAAACAGAATCATTTCAATACAGCTTTAAAGTTGTTCTTTAAAAAGAAATAGTAATTTAGTTTTTGTGTAAAATTCTGCAGTGTCTTTTTCCTCCTAGGGCCATATTTGGAAAGGGTACAGTCTCCTCAAACAAGACAAATGCTATCATACAAGAATAGCAAGTTATTTCTGAATATATATGAAAGCATTCTGCTATGGCATTATGTTATATGCAGCTGTACTGTAACTTGGCATCCAAACCAATTCGATCTGCCCAGATCCAAGGCAAATTTTGGCAAGGAAATCTTCAAACAAGCTCCAGGTTTATTCTCTCATGGTACCGTCACATGGTTGTTTGTTTAATCTTGGTGTCTGCAAATAGATGATATAGTCCTCCTATCTCTGCATCAGCCACTCGTCTCTATGCATCCTCTTGCAAATATCACCAAGAGATGCTGTTATCTCCCACAGAAGGTGTGATGTCTCCAAGTGAACTGCAGGCAGAAAAGGAGCCATATGGTATTGAAAAGACACCAACTGACTAGAAGCATTTTGCCGTTGTTATTGGTTTGTTCTCAAATTCAAATGCTTGATGTTCTTGTTTGGTGAGCAAGTTCTACAAAAGGATCAGAAAGACTGTTTGTAATTTTTTTTTGCATCTTCTTGCCAAATGAGAGACAAAACCTTCTTGTCAAAAGGGATGGCTATTAAGATTTTGCTATGAAAGTGTCTGTTAAGTTGTGGGTGAACATATCAGACGACACAGTGATTCTTCAAACAGCTCTTGTTTATTCACAGGCCAGAACAGAACTGAACTGAAGGGTACAGCCAGCCTGCTTATATAGAGCTCCACTAGAACGCAACAGTAACCATTTTCTGTAACTATCCAATCACTGAACATCACTTCCGATCCCTTATTTGCATACGTGGACCTGGACTATCTACAGTATCCCCCTGCTGGCCCAGGGTGAGAACTTCAGTACATAACAGTGTCTGATAGGAAAACTTAATAACTGGGTGCTTCTCTGTTGTTGTTTTTCCTGTGATGACAAATTCTTTTTGCAGAAAGTATTTCAAACAGGCCAGAGACAAGATGTCAGTGTCGCACAGCATCATGCCACCCCAGAGTAATAGGAATAATAATCCAGTCTTCAATACCCAGACAAAAATACAGTGGTACCTCTGGTTAAGAACTTAATTAGTTCCGAAGGTCCGTTCTTAGCCTGAAACTGTTCTTAACCTGAAACACCACTTTAGCTAAGGGGCCTCCTGCTGCTGCCGTGCCACCGGAGCATGATTTCTGTTCTCATCCTGAGGTAAAGTTCTTAACCCGAGGTACTATTTCTGGGTTAGCAGAGTCTATAACCTGAAGCGTATGTAACCTGAAGCGTATGTAACCCGAGGTACCACTGTATACATTTTCAGCAAGCATTTGAATCACACTACAGGGGATCCTTCCCAGATGGCAGCAGGGACAGCATTTGAAAGGGCAGGGAACCCCACAGAAAATATCCATTTCAATATTTCCACTAGATGATGAGAACAGTAGTATTAGTAGTAGTAGTAGTAGTAGTAGTAATAATAATTTATTTATACCCCACCCATCTGGCTGGGTTTCCCCAACCACTCTGGGCAGCTCCCAATAGAATATTAAAAACTCCCTAAACAGAGTTGCCTTCAGATGTCGTCTAAAAGTCAGCTCTTTATTTCCTTGACATCTGATGGGAGGGCGTTCCACAGGGCAAGTGTCACTACTGAGAAGGCCCTCTGCCTAATTCCCTGTAACCTCACTTCTCGCAGTGAGGGAACCACCAGAAGGCCCTCGGAGCTGGACCTCAGTGTCCGGGCAGAACAATGGGGATGCAGACGCTCATTCAGGTATACTGGGCTGAGGCCATTTAGGGCTTTAAAGATTAGGTATAATAGGACAAGAATTACCAAAGGATAAGAAAGTACTGTTTATGTACGCAACGACAGTGGCAAGAATACCATATGCCCAGGGATGAGAAGAAGAAAAAGCCCCATCGAAAGAAGAATGGATAATAAAGATTATGGACTATGCAGAGATGACGAGGCTGACCGGGAAGATCAGGCACCAAGAAGATAACAAATTTAAGAGAATGGCGTAACTTTATAGAATATATTAAAGAACACTGTAGAAATCTAAAAACGTTAGCAGGATTGGCATAGCATTTGTAATTTAAAATCAGAAAGGATAAAAATGAAGCATAATAATTTGGATAAATGTAATTAGATGCAGTTAAAAAAGGAAGGTGGATTTTGGAAGCCAAGGGAGGGGCGGAAGGAAGTCCAGGGGTTCAGGGAACCCCACAAAGGTACTGATATGGACTATGGTTTTATGAAAATAAGTGTGTGTGAGAGAGATATTTTTTTTTCTTTTTGAAACTTTTTTACACCTCCCGCCCCATTATTTATCCATGGAATTTTCTCTGTTTTTGCCAAATTTGTATTTTGAGTTTCCAAAAGGGCTTTCCTTCAATTTAACTTAAAAAAAAAATCTTCTTCATCTTCCCTCGTGAAATAGACAGACTTATTAGGCTGACTCACTAGTTTGAGACATGTAAAGAGAGCAGAGTAATATAATGTATAATGAGCCTTGGCTAGGGGAGGTCAAAGGGCAAGTTATTCCTTCCAGCCCTGATTGCTCTCATCAGGCAAATGCTTATAAAAGCTTTGAACCCAACACCTTAGAACTCATTACTTCAGTTTCCACTAATGAATCTCAGGGAAAAAACTGAGCCTGTCCTGAGATTTATTACCATAATGCAATTAACCTTCTCTCCCATTAATTCTGGGATACTTCGGAGGATAAGGAATCTCATAGTCTAAGTAAACACAAAGAGCAAATCACATGGTAAAACTTCCCTAAACATAGTCTCTCAGGTTGCTGCTGCCTGCTGACTGCTCCCCATTTAAAAAAACCTCGATGCACACAGAGAGCTAGGTGCAAAAAAATGAGGCATTCAAAATTAAGACTTCAATATTTCTGTCACATCCATGGACGTTCTAAAATTTCATTATAAGCGCCTGAGATTGGTGTCTCTGCTCATTTTGTTTTTAAGGGAAATTCTTCCTTTCCCCATATTTTTAAAAAATATTTCTGCCTTGGTTTCCTCAAAAGTCAAAAGGCTTCAACTGGAAAACAACAGCCATAGGCTAAGTAGGCTGAGGGACGCAGGTGGCGCTGTGGGTTAAACCACAGAGCCTAGGACTTGCCGATCAGAAGGTCGGCGGTTCGAATCCCCGCCATGGGGTGAGCTCCTGTTGCTCGGTCCCTGCTCCTGCCAACCTAGCAGTTTGAAAGCACGCCAATGTTCAAGTAGATAAATAGGTACTGCTCTGGCAGGAAGGTAAACAGCGTGCGCTGCTCTGGTTCGCCAGAAGCGGCTTAGTCATGCTGGCCACATGACCCGGAAGCTGTATACCAGTTCCCTTGGCCAATAAAGCCAGATGAGCACCGCAACCCCAGAGTCGGTCACGACTGGACCTAATGGTCAGGGGTCCCTTTACCTTTAAGCAGGCTGAAGCCTAGGGCCTCTAAATCTAGGGGGCGTCACCAACCCTCCCGCTGCCCAGCGGGCAGTCTCCCCTCTCTGGCCTGGACCCTGGCAGAGTCACATGTCAGACTGGCATGTTCTCTCCCTCCTGGTCAATCGTTGGGAGCTTCAAAAGCTTTCTTCAGCCCGAACACCACAGCGACCAATGCCAACAGACACTGGCACACTTAGGGATCTGCAGAGTTTGCGCAGCTTGCGTAACAGACCTCAGCAACTCAGCACTTTGGCTAATCTACTTTTTTAAAATATATACACACACGGAGCACTGCAACATGGCTCCCTCTCTCTCTAGCATCAGACAGCAAAGAGAAAAAGAACAAAGGACAATAGTCCCCTTCACGGAACACAGTAACACAAACATCCTGTCTCCGTCACTTCCCACTTTGTGGACTCAAAACATACACCGTCATGTGATAGACAACAATCCCATGATTGTAATCATGGAGCAGGCCTGCTCACCATTCTCCTAAAGAGGAAAAGCCTAGCATGGAAGACTTGTTTATAGTACGCAGATCTGAAAGGGCCACAAAGGATAAACTACCCAAAAGGTATGCTGAAGAGTTTGCGAAAACAGTCATAGCAGTAACAGCTGTTGTTAGTAACTCAGAGAAGGTTTGGGAACCTTCAAGCTTCCAAGAGGTCCAGAGTTTAACCTCAGAGGATGCTGTAAAGGTAAAGGTAAAGGTACCCCTGCCCATATGGGCCAGTCTTGACAGACTCTAGGGTTGTGCGCTCATCTCACTCTAGAGGCCGGGAGCCAGCGCTGTCCACAGACACTTCCGGGTCACGTGGCCAGCGTGACAAGCTGCATCTGGCGAACCAGAGCAGCATACGGAACGCTGTTTACCTTCCCGCTAGTAAGCGGTCCCTATTTATCTACTTGCACCCGGGGGTGCTTTCGACCTGCTAGGTTGGCAGGCGCTGGGACCGAGCAACGGGAGCGCACCCCGCCACGGGGATTCGAACTGCCGACCTTTCGATCGGCAAGTCCTAGGCGCTGAGGCTTTTACCCACAGCGCCACCCGCGTCCCTCAGAGGATGCTGAGCCATGGTTAAATGCCATGAAGGCTGAACTTGACTCCTTAGAGAGGAACAAGACCTGGAAACCAGGCCGCAAAAGGTTTACAAAGTTCAGTTATTGCAAAAGTTTTTCAGTGTTAATTGTTAAGTTGTGGGTGAACCTATCAGACGACACAGCGATTCTTCAAAGAGCTCTTGTTTATTCACAGGCCAGAACAGAACTGAGCTGAAGGGTTCAGTCAGCCTGCTTATATAGAGCTCCAGTACAACATAACTGTAACAATTTACTAAAACTATCCAATCAGTGAACGTCACTTTCAATCCCTTATTTGCATAACTATCTACAGTATCCCCCTGCTGGCCCAGGGTGGGAACTTCAGTACATAACATTAATTTTATGCATTTTTAAAAATCACCATGGTATTTAACAATAATATCTTATGTCCTTTAGAGGAGAAATTGTGAATTGTAGAATTTTAAATACCCGTCACCATCCTTGGCTTCACTCAATTTTGTTTATAACACTCTTCCATTTTATTCCATTTGGGGGATGGGGAGGGGCCTCACAAATGGAGTAGCCTAAGATCTCTCTTCATCTAAATCCACCCTGCTAATCTCCCAAGGACTTGTAAAATGAAAGAACAGGCAGTCACAAAACCCCTCATCAAACATAGGATAAGCACAGCAAAAAAACCCAAACAAACACCCCTACTTCCAGGGCATGAGCATTTTATGGAAGTTGTTTTTCCCCTTCAATAATTTTCATATGAAATTAGTTAATTAAAAACAAACAAAACACATAGAAGAAATATTTCGCTCAGCACTACTTTAAGTTCAGTTTGATGTGCTAGTCTCCCATGTGTGTGGCTTATTTTCATAGGAGAGCATTCATCACCATCATCATTACTAATTAGACTACGCCCATATTAAACACCGTAGAAAATGAAGATAGATGGCCCTAGCCACAAAGTTGCAATCTACTAAACAAACCCGTCTTAAGTTCTACATTCCAAGAATAGTTCCCCTCTATGATAAGCTAGTTATCACCTCCTGGTGAAACTGGAGGGACATCGCTATGCCTGACATCAAATCCTAATTATTGGGTTCTTTTGCCCCATCTTTTTGTGCCTGCCAAACAGCCGTGTCATGCTTACGATAATATTCTATTCTCTTGTTAATTATGCTGTTTTAAATGTGCATTTTATATTTGACTTCACTTCGCAATGTTTCCTTTTGAAATGATTAAGATTTTTTTGTTTGTGAACTTTGTGTTAAATATGTATTCTGTAGTTGGCCTCCTTTGTAGTCTTTTATTTTGAAATCTTTGAGATGGCATTTTGGTTTCCTGACGATTGTGCTGCTTTGACAGGGTGCTTTATATTTGACTTTCTTCAGAAATGTTTGATTCTGGATTGTTTTGTTGAGGTTTAATATGCTTTGTAAACTGCTTTGAGATGTTTCTTTAAAATATTAAGCGGTATAGAAATTTATAAATTAAAAAATTAAATTATAGATTAAAGTTAACCAGAATGAGTTTACAAGAAGACCGACCAGGATAAAGATGAGCAGGCCAAGGCAGGTTAGAGGAAAGGGGCACATGCTTCGCAAATTAGGAACTAGTCTTACACTGTCAGATCATTGGTTTAACTAGTTGCACTCCATTGCATTTTCACTGTACCATACCCTCTAACATTTCACTGATGAAAATAGGGACTTCCTATAATAATTTTTATTATTCATACCTCACCCAACTGACTGGGTTGCCCCAACCACTCTGGGAAGCTTCCAAAGTATGCAAAAACTTAATTAAACATTTTAAAAAAACTTCCCTGTACAGTGGTACCTTGGTTCTCAAACTTAATCTGTTCCGGAAGTCCGTTCCAAAACCAAAGTGTTCCAAAACCAAGGAGCACTTTCCCATAGAAAGTCATGCAAAACGGATTAATCTGTTCCAGACTTTTAAAAACAACCCCTAAAACAGCAATTTGACATGAATTTTACTATCTAATGAGACCATTGATCCATAAAATGAAAGCAATAAACAATGTACTGAAGGCACATGCACAATCAATCAATCAGTAGCTGAACTGGGTTCCACACAGTCACAAAAACAAAAAGAGCCGCAAAAACAAAAACGCAAAATAAATAGCAAAAACAGACAGACCTCAGCGTAACACTCAAAACGGAAGTGTGGCACTCAAAACGGAGCACGTTCGGCTTCTGGAAAAAGTTCGCAAACCAGAACACTTACTTCTGGCTTTGCAGTGTTTGGGTTCCAAGTTGTTTGAGTACCAAGGCGTTTGAGAACCCAGGTACCACTGTGCCTTCAGATGTCTTCTAAAGATTGTATAGTTACTTAACTCCTTGGCTCAGGGGGTCGCATAACTCCATACCCTCCAACATTTTTCTGATGAAAATAGGGATGTCCTAAGGAAAAGTGGGACATTCTGGGATTAAATCAGAAACCAGGATGGATTCTGTAAATCTGGGACTGTCCCTGGAAAATAGGGACACTTGGTGGATCTGTACCAACCTCCCTGACGCGTCCCTCCCCTTCTCTCTCCCTCCCTCCCTCCCAGTAAGCAGCACTATTTACATGCATTGCTCCGCCTACGTTTGCCTCTGGCATGTGCCCCCCACCCAGAAGGGTGTGTGGTCCTTTGCCCTAGCACCTTCCAGCTCCATTTGTATGCCTTCTTCAAACTAAGAAAACAACAGTCCTCTTCATACTCATGAGAATGAAAAAAATTACCTACTAGGGAAATGTTTTTTAAAAGTATACTCTCTCTTTTTAATTCGATGTACTTTTTCCAGAGCTGCTCATTTAGAACACTGATTTTTCCAGATGAAAACCTCAGATAGCAGATGTTCTAGTCTGCCAGAAGCCACAACTTAGAGAGGGAGGGAGGGAGGGGGGCGCTAAAGTTAGGTTCTCAAAAGACTATTTAAAGAATCGAGTGAATAACCTCATCTCCCAAAGTGCCCCTTTAGCTCCAATGAAATTGTGCAGGTGGGGTAGAAGAAGAAGAGAAGAGTTTGGATTTGATATCCTGCTTTATCACTACCCGAAGGAGTCTCAAAGTGGCTAACATTCTCCTTTCCCTTCCTCCCCCAAAACAAACACTCTGTGAGGTGAGTGGGGCTGAGAGACTTCAGAGAAGTGTGACTAGCCCAAGGTCACCCAGCAGCTGCATATGGAGGAGCGGAGACGCGAACCCGGTTCACCAGATTACGAATCTACCACTCCTAACCACTACACCACACTGGTTCTAGGGTAGGAGTCATACATATGTCTTGCCAAATGCAAGGTGGTTCTTTTTCATGAGATTCAGAAGCAATACAAACACAAGTGAGCGAGAAGATCAAAGATTTTATTCTAAACAGCAAGCAATATACCAAGCAAGCACTTTGATCTCCCACTGGGAAGCCCTCAAGTAGTGACGAAGTGACTCCCCCAGGTAGCCTTAGATTTCACGAGCTTCTCAGAGCTATGCCCGAAACCATTCGATTTATAGATTATTGATAGCTAGTCTGTATGGCTTGCCCAACTGCCTGCATGCAGATTATTTAATAAATGTATGGCCATTGACTTTGCTTCCAACTAGCTTGTACGGGTGCTAATGGTAGCACATCAGTGATCACCACAGCAGGTTCATAGGATCAGTTTGCCCATAAGCCACATGTTGATCTGCTGAACTCTAGGTCCCTTCCGGAAATATATCAAGCAAACATCCTGATTTCTTTCCACAAAATATATGTGGAGGTGATACTTCAGCACCATCATGTGGTTATTATCTTGCAGGGACGCAGGTGGCGCTGTGGTCTAAACTACTGAGCCTCTTAGGTTTGCCAATCAGAAGGTCAGAGGTTTGAATCCCCATGACGGGGTGAGCTCCCATTCCTGCTTCCCAGCTACTGCCAAGCTAGCAGTTCGAAAGCACACCAGTGCAGGTAGATAAATAGGCACCACTGCGGCGGGAAGGTAAACGGTGTTTCCGTGTGCTCTGGTTTCCATCATGGTGTTCCGTTGCACCAGAAGCGGTTTAGTCATGCTGGCCACATGACAGGGAAAGCTGTCTGTGGACAAACACCGGTTCCCTCACCCTGAAAGCAAGATGAGCGTTGCAACCCCAGAGTCGCCTTTGACTGGACTTAACCGTCCAGGGCTCCTTTACCTTTTTTACTTTTTATTATCTTACAGTTTCCACTGTAGTTTCCCCTCACTTTTCATACAGCAAAAGGTCCAATTTGTGTATGTGGAACTACGTTTGTTATGCCAGAGCGCTATTGAAATATACTCAGAGTCGAGAGTGGATTTCATGCTCTTTATTCTTGCCATAGTGGTGAGAAGGAATGGAAGTTTCCCCAGAATGTCTGCTTTATATACATTATTTACACAACGGGCCCCACTTGATTGGCTAATTCCGGGATTCACCTGTAGGCCAATCAGGTTGCGGATTCACTTCCACCTGGAGCTGGATTGGGTGGCTCCTGTGGACCAATCAGACTGCTGCATTCTGAATCCTATTGTTCTAGGACCAATGAAACTGCTGCCTTTTTGCTCCTATTCAACTCAGTACATAGCAGCTATATAGCTGTTGTTGATCGCAGTGTACCCACTCTCTTTGGAGCGGTTGTTAAAATAACCTTTTGCGCACACAGCACCTATACGAATGTGGGAAATGTGGGGAAGATTTGTGCCAAAGTGTTACAGTCTCTCTCTGTGTGTGTTAACTTTCCCTTAAGATAGAAATACTGAATGGGAAGGGTACCAGCCAAACCGCCTCCCAAATATGCTAGTTTTTTTATCTTGTCTCATGGAGGAACTCTCAAACACCTGAGCCACATTGCCAGTCTGAAGTGGCACAGTCCAAGCTCCAGTTTTCCACTGCAGTGAGAACAAGCCAACTCAACAGGAGAGAATTGCCAACTCAACAAAACAATTAGTCTTCAGAAATGAAATTTCCTTCCTGCCGATGGGAGATCAACGTCTGCCTATAATGAAAAGGCAGCAATTTCCCCTTTTACCTCTTAAAGCCAATGCTGCAAACTTGATCTCCATTAATCAGATGTCCTTGTCACTAGCTATAATCAATCATACATTGGAAGAAGAAGAAAAATCACTGGATTTTCATTATGTACATTTCTTGTAACTAATGAAAACAGAAGCAAGATATTCAGCCACTAATATATCAAACACATTCTTTCCGAAATGGATGTATTCCCAAATCTCCCCAGGAATGTGGAATTTTCCTAAAGGGAACAAACAATGTTCTGATTTGGGGTAATGCTTCAAGTTTTTATAAAATGTATATTTTAAAATCTTTTTTCAGTGTGTAGTTTATTCAGAACATTGAAGACAGCAGCAAGCACAAGAGTTTTCTTTGCTGTGAAAAGTGAGGGGGACAGCTTGTTTGTGGGCAGTTTTAAGTTAGGAGTGGAGGGGAATAGATATTCTGCAGATGGCCTGTTTATTTTGCATTCATCCCGATACATTTGCACAAAACTTATGTGGTAGTTAGACTATGTCTGGCCTTTACTCATCATTTGTTCTGATTTGTTTATGGGGTGGTTCTATGACATTAAACATTTATTTATTTATTTATTTATTTAGTAACAGATGCGTAAGTTGCAGGATGGTTTGCAAGAAGGCAAATGGATTTTTTTATTATTATTTTAAAAAAATGAATCCAAAACAGCACAATCCTTTAAAACACACACATTTTTTTTAAAAAAATATTTTACTTTACAAGTGTAGAATTATAAAAATACAAAATACATATCCATATTTAGATTTTTTTCTAAAAAAGAAAACCACCATGAAATCCAAAACAGCACAATCCTTTAAAACACACACATTTTTTTAAAAAAAATTATTTTACTAGTGTAGAATTATAAAAATACAAAATACATATCCATATTTAGATTTAAAAAACAACACACACACACCATGAAATCCAAAACAGCACAATCCTTTAAAACACACACTTTTAAAAAAAGTATTTTATTTTAAAAGTGTAGAATTATAAAAATACAAAATACATATACATATTTAGATTTTTCTCTGAATCTCCAGTCTTCGCCCCCTCCCCTCCGTGGGTCCTATTGTCAACCTTTTCAACTGCATATTATTTCATAATCCATATTTTACATCTCTCCATGTTGTCCGTGATATTTGCTACATCACAAGTGTTATTAGAATCCTGCCAATGTTTTCATCTGCTCACAGTGGTCTCCTAGATAAATTATAATTTCCCCCCAATCTTTATTGAAGCTTTTGTCTTCTTGGTTCCTGAGCTTTCTGGTCAGTTTTGCATTTCAGCCTACTCCAACAGCTTGGTTTGCCATTCTTCTCTGGTAGGGACCTTGTCTTCTTTCCAGCTCTGGGCTAGTAGCATCCATGCAGCACTTGTTGCATACAAAAAAAGTCTTTTCTGCTCCTTTGAGATATCAGTACCTACAATTCCTAATAGAAAAGCTTCTGGGGTTGTTTTTTAAAAAAAATAAAGGTTATTTTAAACATTTCCCCCCCAATTCATTATACATCATTTCCCCAAAACAAATTACTAATATCAGCAGCAATCAGGTCTCTCCTCCAATGGCCCGCCGACAAAAGATGCATCTAAACTAGCCACCTAGAACTATAGTAAGAGATGGCCATATGTACCTCAAAGGGAGGGGGATCCGCCTGCATGGAGCCACCACTAAAAAGGCCCTTTCTTAGGGCTCAGAATCACATACTTCATACTGCAGAAGGAGCACCAGGAGTTTTACCTACTGATCCTGGAGCACAGGCATGTTGATGCATTCATCCTGATTTGCTTGCAGGGTATTTACACATCTTCCCATTCATCATTCATCCATCCTGTTATGTATTCAGTGGTCTGGGTTTGCCTGAGCTTCAGTCTGGACTCAGAATTCTGAGCCCCTGTGTTCTGATTCGATACATGATACCCAATCACAGAACATTTCAGGATTTGGGCCTCTGCCATTGGCCCTTAAACTCTGAGTCATGATTCGCAGCTTGGAAGTTTAGACAGCCAATCGCATTGGGAGTGGGAGTGGCCCAGCCCTTCAGAAATGTATATAAGCAGTTGCTTTGCCCCTGTTGTCCAGTTCTATTAGTTCAATAAAGGTTCTTGCTGTTATCACTGTGTCTTGCCTCGTAGGAACCCACCTACACTTCACATCCCACACTTTTAAGTGCATTTCCCTATAACTTTCCAACCCGTAAGAAATCTGGATTTTTAAAAAGCGGATTTATTGCTCTAGTTGTACAAACCTAAAATTCCAGTGTGCGCTTGAATCCATCCTATAAAATAGTGACCGATTGGAGGCGGAAGGAAAGGAGGGCTTAAGTGCCCAGTTTTGCTTTGCACAGCACGAAAACGTTAGCAACTGAACGTTCCACCAGTCTTTACTTTATCTTCTGCTTCTTTGACTGAACCTGCAGGCATGCTGTATAAATCATGCCTCTCCTTTTCTTAACTCCCATACTCCAGAGAGTTCTACAGCGCTTTGGTTTTAAGTATTCCTGCAGCCTTTCACTATGCATATACCTTTGCAGCCATTAGCTCATTAATCTTCACAACAATCCGGGGAGATGGTTCGATATTATCCCCATTTTACATGCTGAGAGTGTGACTTGCCCAAGGCCACCTCAGGTGCTTTCATGGCTGGAATGAATATGAAGCCAAGGCAGCAATTCTATCCATACACGTCTTCTTGGGAGAAGTGCCATTAACATTTATGAGATTACTTCTGAAAAATCAGGCGGGGTGTGCCTCAAGTTGAATTGCCAACTGATCAGTCCTGTTCACATGTCTTTGAGCATTATCTTAATGTCAGAAATTAGCAGATTAATTTTCGGAGAAGAAGAAGAGTTTGAATTTGATATCCCGCTTTATCACTACCCGAAGGAGTCTCAAAGCGGTTAACATTCTCCTTTCCCTTCCTCCCCCACAAGAAACACTCTGTGAGGTGAGTGGGGCTGAGAGACTTCAGAGAAGTGTGACTGGCCCAAGGTCACCCAGCAGCTGCATGTGGAGGAGCGGGGACGCGAACCCAGTTCCCCAGATTACGAGACTACCGCTCTTAACCACTACACCACACGCAACACAGGAACTTAAAAACAATTACGACTCATATACATACAACTCATAATAAAAGCAGGAGTGTCAAACTCAGCCACACTCTTCCAACCACAATTCCCCTCATCAAAGAGAAAATAAGAGGGAAATAAAATTAGAAACATACCATGAATTTTTATTTTATTTCAGCTTTATTTCAAAGGGAATGCAATCCTATATTTATTTATTGCATTTACTGTATTATACAACTTTTAAAGAGCAAAAGGTAGCATACATGCCCCCTCTCCCTGCCTCACAATAATCCTGTGCAATAGGCTACGCTGAAAGATAGTATCCACCCCAACATTACCCAGTAAGCTTCATAGTTGAGTGCAGATTTCAGCCTAGGTTGTCCAAGTCGTAATTTGATATTATAGCTGAGAGTGGCTAACCTATGGCCCTCCATAGGTTCCTTGTCTGCAAGGGAGGATCGTGAAGATAAAATTATCAGCTCCGAATAGCTGCAGATCCTGATATTGCGTGTCGAGGTCCCCAAGCCACCCCCCAAATAACTCACAACGCACACTTAATTTTGTTTAAGGTTTTTGGCATAATTTTGGCCACAACTTTATTTAATACAAAACCGTGAGTGGTTGTTTAGGCATTGGTTAAGACTATCTGTCCCCCCGCCTGGGGACAGAACTGACTTCCGGGCACCACCGAAAGACAGTGCGGGGGAAAGCAAGTCGGGGAGAAATGGAGCTGAGTCACAGACCCTCACTTCTCATCCGCATGCTCCCCGAAGGCTTGCCGGCCCTAGTCCCATTCCAGGGATTGGACGAAAAGATGGCAAGCCCCAGGATTCCTTTAACGGAATTCCCTTTCCGCAGCAACCATGGAGGGGCAGGCCCAGCCTATCCTAACCCCTCCATGGAGGGGCAGGCCCAGCCTATCCTAACCTCTCCTCCACCAATTTATAACCAATGCCTAACCACAACCTTACAAGTTGTGACGATTTGCTACGCAGTAGGCAAAACCAAATGGCCCAGCCAATCAGCCAGATGGACAAATTCCTACCAGGCCCCTGCCCCAACGGCAGACGACCCCATGACAGGCATAGCAAGGTCAAAGCAACAACCTCTTACTTTAGGGCGGGTGGGCGGGTGATCCGTTGCACACAGCAAAGAGAAAGCTCCAGGCTGCATGCAGAGTATTTAAACATTTTACCCCTCCCACCAAAATTGCAACGTAACTTTTACCCCAGCAACCCAGTGAACCAATCACTGCCCCAGGCCATCTTTAGAGACCCTGCCTGGTAACAGAGGGGTGGCTCAGCAGACCCCACCGCAACACGTGCTCTCCATGAAGGAGACACGCTTTGTTGAAGGAATAGAAATAGAAAACAAAAAAAAAAAAAAAAATTGGCAACCCTACTCCAAAGATCAGTGGTATATTCAACTGCTGCTGCTAGCTGAAACACAAAAACCTGTGACCTTCCAAGGCCTGGCATCTTGTTGGCTGCAGTGAGAATAGGATGCTGGACTAAATGGGCTCTTTATGTCCTGATAAGCCATTGTTTCTCTGCACCATTTCCTGAGGCATTCCACAGGCCTCTGTTTAGTTTCTTCAAACCGCAAGCAATAATAATAATTTCTTATTTATACCCCACCAATCTGGCTGGGTTTCCCCAGCCACTCTGGGCAGCTCCCAACAGAATATTATAAAGAATAACACATCAAACATTAAAAACTTCCCTAAACAGGGCTGCCTTCTGATGCCTTCTAAAAGTCAGATAGTTGTTTATTTCCTTGGCATCTGAAGGGAGGGCGTTCCACAGGGTGGGTGCCACTACCGAAAAGGCCCTCCTCTTGGATTCCCCGTAACTTCGCTTCTCGCAGTGAGGGAACGGCCAGAAGGTCCTCGGAGCTGGATCTCAGTGTCTGGGCTGAACGATGGGGGTGGAGACACTCCTTCAGGTATACAGGACCGAGGCCGTTTAGGGCTTTAAAGGTCAACACCAACACTTTGAATTGTGCTCGGAAACGTACTGGGAGCCAATGTAGGTCTTTCAGGACCGGTGTTATGTGGTCTCGGCGGTCACTCCCAGTCACCAGTCTAGCTGCCGCATTCTGGATTAGTTGTGTGTCGAGGTTCCCAAGCCACCCCAAATAAACACACAATTCAGACAGAATTTTGTTTAATAATTTTGGCCACAACTTTATTAAAATACAAAACATGTGAGTGGTTGCTTAGGCATTGGTTGCGACTATCTGACCCCGCATGGGGACAGACTGACATTCACACAACCGAGAAAGTCAGAAAGAGGAAAACATTTTGGGGAAAGCAACGGAGCAGGGAACCTGCCCTCAGCCCTCCCCCAATGCTCCCAGGGGCTCTTGTGTGGCCCTAGCCCCTTGACAGGGTTCAGACAAAAGCAATGGGGAGCCCCTGTATTCCTTTAACGGAATCCCTTGCAGCAGCAGCATTAGAGGGGCAGCCACAGCCAACCCATGCCCCTCCACCAACCAATTCCATAAAACCAATGCCTAACTGCAACCTTACAAGTTGTGACAATTTGCTATGCAGTAGGCAAAAACCAGGTGGCACCAGCCAATCAGCCAAATGGACAAAATTCCTACTGGGCCCCTGCCCCAATAGCAGACGGCCCCATGACAGGCATAGCAAGGTCAACACGAACAATCCTAAATATAGGGAGGGAGGGCAATCCGATGCACACAGCGAAAAGAGGAAGCTCAACAGGGAGTTTTAATACTTTTGGCTGTCAATCACGAAATGGCAACATCAACAACTCCCCAACAACAAGGGAAGGCCAATCACAACAGTGGCCAACCAATTTACCTGCCCAGCAACAGTGGGGTGTCTTGTTAGCCCCCACCATAACACATGCTCTCCATGAAGGAGAACACACTTTGTAGTTTCCAGGTCATCTTCAAAGGTAGCCCCACATAGAGTGCAAGACACTCCCCCCCTTAAGTTAGGGGGATTGATGAGGCATTTTGCAGTACACTCCAGAAAATCGTCTCCTTTATGTCATCCCAAAATATCATAAGGAAGCGCCCATCCACGAGCAAGTTAGAAACAAGGTTTCCTTCCTGGAATCTGTGTTCGGAAAGCCTGCGTCACTTGTCCCCTTGTATAGATGAAGTTGGTCTTTAAACAAATTTGATTTAATATTCTATTTCTGGACTATGTAGCGGGAGCTCTTGAGCTATAGTTACCCATTTCTATTTAAGCCACTGCTTCTCCCCGTTATTTGAATGCTATTTATTGCCTGCTCGGATATTCCCTTTGCATAATCAGTTGTGGCACTACTACAGGTTGAAATCGCAGCTCGTGGATAGCATGAAAGAAACTGTCACTTGCAATCATGTCACGGAGGGCTTTCTTCTTATGCTCAGGTTTTCCTTGCCCATTTTTATTATTCTCAGGGCTGGTGACTTAAGGCTGGAATGTGGTGATTCATGATTACACCCCAGGGGCATTTTTGTGAATTCCATTCAAGAAAAAACGGCAAGCTTGTTTACCTCCTAATTCACTCAAGTATAAAAGCAGTGGACAGTTTTTAAAAAACAACAACAACAGGAGAATACTTCACATGACTAGTTCCTTTATTACAGGCATGTCCAAAGTCCGTTTCAGGGGCCTAATCCAGCCCACTGGTCGGTTTAATCCAGCCCCTGTGGCAGTTTATTTCCTGAGGTAAAATCCAAAATTAACAGCTTTGGTTGTCTCTCTGGTCAGCCCTCATGGCCCTTCACTTCCTCAAATCTAGCTCTCTTTGAAAAAAGTTTGGACACCACTGAAAGAGATCACACTATGGATATGTCATCAAACAATATTCTCAGAAGCACTTTAATTTGTCTTTTGACTTGGGTTTCTCATCAAAATTGATATGCATTTTAAGAGGTAATTTTTTTTTGAATAATGTATATTTTTAACTATTTTTTTATGTTTACAGTGGTACCTCAGGTTAAGTACTTAATTCGTTCCGGAGGTCTGTTCTTAACCTGAAACTGTTCTTAACCTGAAGCACCACTTTAGCTAATGGGGCCTCCTGCTGCCGCCACGCCGCCGGAGGACAATTTCTGTTCTCATCCTGAAGCAAAGTTCTTAACCCGAGGTACTATTTCTGGGTTAGCGGAGTCTGTAACCTGAAGCGTATGTAACCTGAAGCGTATGTAACCCAAGGTACCACTGTACTTGGAATATATATATATATATATATATATATAAACTTTTACCGATAATTCTAATGTCTATCTTATGTTATATGTAAACTGCTTAGAGGTTTTCAGCAATTAATCAGCATACATTTTAAAAAACCCAAGTAAGTCAGAGTTGCAAGGTAATTGCAAGCACAATTGCATGAGGATTGTGACTGTAATTGGCAGGCTCTTCCCTTTCTGACCTCGGTCAGGCGAACTGCCTAAAGAATGCATCTCAGCAGGCACTAGGTCATGCCTTAAGGGAGAAGGAGCACTTTGGGTGACTCCACCTCTCTGCAAATAGGCTTTTAGAAACATCTGCTCAAGACTCAGTACACAGGCAGAAAAATGGTCTGTATAAGTGTGCTGAATGAGGTCATGGGATACCAGGGTTCATATCTCCACGCATTAAGTTCACTGAAGATCTTGGGCCAGTCACTGTCCCCTGGCATAACCTATCTGGTTATGAGGATGAGATTGTCAGGAGCTCAGCCTACACTCGAGTAGCACCCTGGTAGAGACACATGCCCAACTGGCATGTTCTCTCCCTCCTGGTCGATCGTTCAGGAGCTTCAAAAGCTTTCTTCAGCCCGAACATCACAGCGACCGATGCCAACAGACATTGGCACACCTAGGGATCCGCAGAGTCTTCGCAGCTTGCGTGACAGACCTCAGCAACTCAGCATTTTGGCTGATCTACTTTATTTACATAAGCATACACGGAGCACTGCAACATGGCTCGCTCTTTCTCTAGCATCAGACAGCAAAGAGAAAAAACAAAGGACAATTGTCCCACTTCACGGAACACAGTAACACAAACATCCTGTCTCCGTTCCTTCCCACTCTGTGGAGTCAAAACATATACCGTCATGTGATAGACAAAAATCCCATGACTGCAATCACGGAGCAGGAATTCTAACAGAGATGAGGTGGTGTTGAACCACATATGCCTCTTTGAGCTTGGAGGAAAGGTGGAATATAAACTCTGCAAGGCCCTGAAGTTACTAACAAGGGAAGAATAATGGTGTGGGGTGGGATCTGGGTCTATCCAATGTGAAGGGCTCTTTGTTCACTATTTTTCCTGAGAAAGGCCTCTACATAGTTACTCAAACCCACAGGATAAAGACCAGGATGTCTAACAGGAAGATGGGACGACTCCTCTTACCTGTCCATTTTGATGCTAGCTCTGATTGGTTACTGACTAGCAGCTGCCACTCAAACCAGCGTGGGAGAAGAAGACTTTAAAAACTGAGCTGTCCTATACAGTTTTGTCACTTCTGATCATCAGGAATCCAGACAGTGACTTACTCTACATCAGAAAACCTACGTGTGACTATCCTCGCTGCTATATGTGTGAGTAGATCGGGAGCACTGTGTTGTTAATAAATATACTGCTGATTTATTAATTAATCATAGGAAAGAGATAAGCTTTTTCTTTGCCATCATCTTCACCAGAGGGTGGGTCCAAAAATGGGTTTTAACCTGTCTTTGATCATTTTCACCTAGAATCTTCTGCCATGCAAGAGATCTTGTAAAAGAGATCTCACTGTATGGTGGAAGTGAAAGAAAGGCAAATTCCATGCAACTTTCCCCCCTTTTGGGAAAAGGAATGAAACTGAAACATCCAGTGTCACAATATTATTATTATTATTATTATTATTATTATTATTATTATTATTATTATTTACCACCCTTTATCCAAGGATCACAGGGCAGTTGACAACACAATACAATACATAGTAACAAACAAAACAATAACCCCATAGAACCATGGAACAGTTTACAATATAAAACCACAAAAATACTGTACATAACATAATAACAAACACACACACACCCCACACACAAACACAAAGTTTAAAAGGCCATAGATTGTTTAATTAGCCAAAGATCTGGGAGAAGAGGTTTTTTTTGGCCTGGAACCTATAAAAATCCATTAGAATTTAGCCAAACCTTTCAGCCCAGTTTGCTTCAGGTGGGGTGAGTATAAAATGCCCCCTAAGATTGGGTGTGGGGAAATTCTTCCAAAGTTTGTTAGGAGACTAGTTTTAGAATGCACATGGTGGTTGAGTGGAGGGTTCTTTATGTCTTTCACTTTAAAAAGCCTTGTGAACATGTAGTGACAGCAAGGCTCACTGCAGTCTCCATACACAACCCTTTAGTCGGAATATAATGGACTCTGTGCTAGTTATTAGCAGCATCCTTCTTATGACCAAAAGGCTAAATAAAGTGTTTCGTGAATCCCCAAGGCCAGACCCCCCAAACTGAAGGTGTGCTTGGGCCCTGATAAGCACAGGATCAAAATAAGCCCTGACAACAGCTTTTACCTGTGCTAACGTTAAGAAACGCTCCCTTGTTTCCTTCAAAATGGAAATGGGCAAATAGGAAATGTGCCTTTTGGCAGCTAGGAAGATGAATTAGTAATTGCATAGCAAATGCACCTTGTCATTTTAATTTTTTGCCAGAACACGCATTCCAGTCAGCAGGGGTGTTGTTCTATTATTCATAAGACATGAGATAAGTATTATTTGAAATAATGAACCAGGGTGATTCGGCAGAATTCAGTGGCAAGGAGCACTTCTGTGCACGTGCAGTGTAGCTTTTCAGTTCGTCCCAATACATTCTCGTGCTCCTGAAGGAAAAAGCAAGGACCAGCCATGTTCACAATCATTCTCTAGGGCTATAACTGCTAGACCCTTTCTGAAAATGCACAGTGACATTCAATGCATGTATGCAGCTGTCGGGCTTCAGGGAATCCAATCCCCCTCCCTCACAACAGACTGCCAGTAATGGAAATACAAGAAGCTCTTACCAATGTCTTTTATTCAATATTCACAGAGAGAGGTTTAGAAGTGCAGCCTATTGAAGTAATGGCTTTGCTCTGAGTAATCTCCTCCCTTCCCTTCTCAATCATCAACAGCACCACTCCCCTTACGGTGGCTACTTAAGGCCAATTGCCTCTTGGCTCTCTGCTCTCCTACTTTCACTGCTTGCCGGGTTCTGGGAAAAGGGGGGTCTGGAATGCTCTCTAGTGATAATGTGGCAGCCAACTGTTCCATCTTCTTCTCCCGTTATTTCCCAGCTTTGTCCCTCTTCTCTCTCGGAGCTGTGACCCTCTGCAAACCACCGTTGTAAATCTATACTGTCCTCCTCTTCTTGGGAAGGTTCAAGAGGAGGGGGAGGAGGTTTCCACCATTCCTCTTCAGATGTCCAGTCCCTGACAGCAGTTTGGTTTCTGAACTGACACCATTGAATATTCTACGTCTATAGCAGGCCAGGAGAAGTAGCTTCTGAATGTGTGGACTAACTCCTCTTTGGCATCAAAGGGAGATAAGACAAATTATTGGAGGATGAAACTATCAGCGGCTGGTAATAGTCATGATGGCTGTATATGCTGCCTCCAGGACAGTGGCTGTGGAGCAACTGTTTGTAGGCTTCCTGTAGGCATCTAATTGACCACTGTGAGCAGTGGCATAGCGTGGGTTGTCAGCACCCGGGGCAAGGCAAGTAATTTGCGCCCCCTAACCCGTGGATTTTAGTAGGGGCAGAGAGCTGCGAGTGCGAGCGCCCCCCCCGATGTTGCGCCCGGTGAGGCCGCCCCCCCTGCACCCCCCATGCTACGCCACTGACTGTGAGAAAGAGGAGGATGTCACCAGTGTTGCTGTTTCTACAGCAGCAGACTTTTGTTTGTGCAATGGAACTTCCATTCTCTCTCCTCACCTCCTGAACATTCACAAGATTCACAAGTTCCTTCTGGTTCCTTCCTGTTTGGGGACTAAATAGGGAAGGGGAGGAAGGAGAAAGAGAAGGAGAAGAAGAAGTTATTTATTTATACCCCACCCATCTCACTGCATTTCCTCAACCGCTCTGGTGGCCCCCAACTGAACCAGCAGGTTCTTATGAGACAAAATGTGTTTGTTTATTTTTGTAGATATTTGTACCATAGAGTCATAGAACTGTGTTTGAAAAGGTGACCAGAACATTCTATCTGTGATGTTTAATCTGCAATGGTCCCTCCACATGTCCCAAGCCATAACTTGCAAACTTAAAGGCCATCTTTCTGAAAACAATTGTTTTCCAAGGTGGTATGCCAATAGCTATAAACAGTGCTTTTTTCTGGGAGGACAAAGGGGTATGCATACCCCCAAATATTTTGTAAATCTAATGGGAGAAGAAACTACATTTTTTTAAAAAATAAAGTTTCTTCTCTAGCATGGTGAATTGTCAGTTCCCTTGCTACCCTCGATGGTGGCCTTATTTCCTGTCACGGTGTTTCCTGAGTCTCAGATGGAAGTGAGCGTTTAATATGTGAAGCAGTGTGGAATGTGGATGTGTGGCATTTTACTGATGAAAGTTTGGCCTCATTGAGGGGCAGTATTTCAATATGAGGAGGAAAATTGTTGCGGACTCCAACAGCAAACAGAGGAATCGGGAAGATGTTAGTGCACACAACCTCAAGCCAATGTGGAAGTTACAGTGAGCTGTCAGCTGTGTAATATGAGGTAATGCATATTCTTTGTACTTTTGTCCATTTACTGTATTTATTTTCCCCGATTTGAACTATAAAATTGTGATTTTCTTGAGTCAAAATGGGAGTACCCCTAAACATTTTTTCAAGGGAAAAAAAAGCACTGGCTGTAAGACTAAAAAAATAATAATTGCCCAACCTTTACCAATATTTAGATTTCAAAATGGACAGATTTTAGGTTTTCAATTGCAGTTTAACCAGTCAATTTAGTGTAAAATCTAATCAGAGGCACAAGAACATCAAAAGAAAACCCTAATCGCCAGCAAAGTACAATTTCCATTAATCTTTGAGGGACGCTGTGAATCAGACTTGTGTGTGTTTTTAGTGTAGTAAAGAGGTTTTATTATAGATATTTTTAAGCGTTTTTAGTGTAGATAGTATAGTGGAAGGACTGATGCCCATGACCCCTTAATTCAAAACAATTCTATTAAGGCAAATAGGGGCAAGTGAGGTGTATGTTGTGGCCAAATTATGGATTCAAATCATGATTTCTCAAAGGAAAGCTTGTCTTCACATAGTATAAATTGGAAAGATAGGTTCTGCAAAGCTCATCCGAGAAACAAGACTGTTTAATTGGTTGATGTTGTCCCCTTCAGTGAAGGTAAAATAAAAAATAAAAAAATTCTGATGAGGTGTTAACGGCATTCAAAGGCAATGCGGTTGCAATTTGAAAGGTAATTTCTCACACCTTATCAGCTCTAGACAAAAGACACTTAACTGCACAGCTAATAAAAAATAGATTTTACCATCAGTATGACACAGTCAGTAAAACACCTTGGGGAATAACTTGTAATTTAAGGGGGGATGTTGTTAAACTGCTTTCACTGTTCTGAGACTTGGTGCAAGCTCACAGTAGCTGCCCGCAACACAAAAGATTGTTTCAGGAGTATATGGGAATATTAGCAGGATCGTGGTTTGTTAGTGGGGAGCTGCCAATTGGGTTAATCAGGGTCTCCGCTTTGGGAGAGTCAATGCAGCTGCCATGATTTGTTTGATCACACCATGAGAGGAGCAAAGGGAGCTTTCTTTTACTGAGTTAGACCATTGGTCTGCTCACTGTTGCTCACTGTTATATACACTGACAGGTAGCAGCTCTGTGGGCCTTCAAATAGTCCTAATTGGAGATGAGTTGGATGTGGGTTGCACTGTGGTCTAAACCACTGAATCTCTTGGGCTTTCCGATCAGAAGGTCGGCGGTTCGAATCCCTGCGACGGAGTGAGCTCTCATTGCTCTGTCCCAGCTTCTGCCAACCTAGCAGTTCGAAGCACACCAATGCAAGTAAATAAATAGATACCGCTCCGGTCGGAAGGTAAACAGCGTTTCCGTGCGCTCTGGTTTCCATCACAGTGTTCCGTTGTGCCAGAAGCAGTTTAGTCATGCTGGCCATATGACCCAGAAAGCTGTCTGTGGACAAACGTTGGCTCCCTTGGCCTGGAGCGAGATGAGTGCCGCACCCCTTAGTCACCTTTAACTGGACTTAACTGTCCGGGGTCCTTTAGTAAACCCTCTGGCCTGGTAATGCCTTTGCAGTCTTCTGTGGGCACCACGCTGGCAACCCCAGCCACAACATCATACCAATTAGCTATCTCACTAACGGAACCTCCTTCCAAATTCTAACCACCTTACAGTTCAAACCTCCATAAGCTTACTCAGAAATAAGTCCAATTGTATTCAACAGTGCTAACTTCCTAGTGTGTTTGAGTTTGCTGTCTTAGAATGCTGCTGTCAACTACAAGCAACTTCTCACCAGCATTCTCAAAAAGAATGACATATGCAGTCATTTAATATTAGTTACTTGATCAATTGGATTCCTGGAGAGCCGCAGTCATTGAAGGCTGGTTCAGAAGCCAGGCAAAAAACAGCAAGGAGTAATTTTGTTTCTGTTCCCCACCCTCCTAGTTCAGTGCAGCACTAGTCAGACACAGTGAACCAGCAAAACCCTACTGGGAACCATAAATCTTTTCATGCATATTTAAAGCTAAGTTGGGAATGCCAGTATAACATTATAACATTTCCAGTAATAAGAAAAAAGCATCTCTAGATGCATATCCTAAGCAGTTTAGAAAGGTCAGCACCTTGGACAGCAGGGATCAAGCTAGTATGCTGCTATTGAGATTTCAGTTGGTGTTGTGATCACAGATATTTTCCTGCTTGGCCTCCATTGTTCTGCTTCAGTATTTTCTCAATGTATGGTTTCACCAAGCCTGGCTGCACTTCTCTCACCTACTAAAAGATCATTGCAAGAAGGAAAGTGGTAAATTCGTTGGATTACCCTCTTTCAGCAAAGGTGATCATGTCTGATTATCACTGGCAACCCGCAAGATCAGCATCTTAGTTCTGCTTCTGAGTTTGTTTAGTGTAGATTCTACTTGAAGTGTAACTTGGAACACGGAATCCATAAACCACAAGATTCTGTAAGGATCATGAGTTTGTGTGGCTTTTAATAAGAAGAGTTTGAATTTGATATCCTGCTTTATCACTACCCGAAGGAGTCTCAAAGCGGGTAACATTCTCCTTTCCCTTCCTCCTCCACAACACTCTGTGAGTGAGTGGGGCTGAGAGACTAGCCCAAGGTCACCCAGCAGCTGCATGTAGAGGAGCGGAGACGTGAACCCAGTTCCCCAAATTACGAGTCTACCGCTCTTAACCACTACACTGTAGTGTGGTGTAGTGGTTAACCGCTCTTAACCACTACACCACACTGGCTTCAACAGCCTTTAAAAAGAATTCAGTGAGCACATGGAGGTTAGGCCTACAATAATGGTTAGCCATGGCAACTGAAAAAGGAACCAACATATTTTGGAGTCAGCATGCCTCTGGGTAGCATTCACTGGAAAAAATAAACTGAGATAGTTCCTTCAGCATGTTCTGTTTGTTAGCCTCCAAGGGGTGTTGTCCATTGCTAAGCATGCTGGGCATATTTATACTGGTTTAGCCATCAGTCCCTCATCTAGGAATCATATTACAGTACTGCAAAGAGGGGATAGGAACCTCTAAGGAAATGTTAGGAAGCTCAGCAAACTACAATTCTCATGATTCTATAAGGGGAAGTAACTGCAGTAAAAGTGACATGAAAGCCATAGGTTTGTAGATGCCCAGAGTTCAAGATGAGATGGCCATTTAATGGAAATGCAATTCTTAATATTTTGTTGGTTTTGAAGTGATGGGCTTTGAATAGGGAGGGGAAACGTTGTATCAAACATCAGTGGGTTAGATCAATAGGATTCTATCTCTTTGAAGTAGCCTGTAAAGGGGGGGGGCAGACATCTAAATGGCTTCTTTGGGCATTACGACAGATGGCAAGAATTTAGACATAACTCATTGCACAGTTTCACATTGGATATTTAATCTTACAAGTGTCTAAATGTTAGGAAACAGTCCTGAACTCCTGAGGAAAATAACAGAAGGGCAAGCTCAGACTTGTTGGTGTTAGAATACATTACACACCCGATAATACAAAAATACAACCTTTGACATTTCTAAATGCTTCTTCTTCTTCTTCTTCTTCTTCTTCTTCTTCTTCTTCTTCTTCTTCTTCTTCTTCTT
>JAXCMG010000014.1:84927-101027 GCA_034642415.1 Podarcis siculus
TTCTTCTTCTTCTTCTTCTTCTTCTTCTTCTTCTTCTTCTTCTTCTTTCCTCATATTTCTACACACATACCCAAACTGTGAAGGGGAAAGAAGAGAGACAGAAATGCTTGTAAGATGTTTCTGCATTTTAAGCGGTTTCTGTTGATGTGAATTTTGGGAAGGGCATTTAGTCCTCATCTTGACTCATGCGCCTCATGCAAAGCAAATGTTGCTTAGAGTATTTGGTTTGAAGTGATATTGGTGGTGGTAGGCGGATGACATTTCCACAGAACCCAAATTTGAACTGAATCAAATCTTTACAGAGGATCTGAGGAACAATCAGGAGAGATTTTCTAATGAGATGTCATCGAGAGAGACAATACCACAGCCGGCCCTTGAGGGTTGCAACGGTTAGCGGCAAAATCAAGCCAGACCAGCTTTGCTTCTGTAGTATTTGCTAAAGGGAGGGTGAGGAGAGAGAGGGGGGGAAACATACTTGAACTTGAGGTTCATACAAGGACAGGTATAAAAAGAATCACTGGGCAAACCACGAAAGCTTCTGCTGAAGGGAAATATATGCAATGTACCCCAGGCTTTATTTCAGCTTAGTCACGATATTCTGCAGGAGGCGAGATGGTGTGCTGAGGAAAAGTGGGGCTGAACTTATTTACAAAGAAAAAAACTGAATGGAAAACAAATACCAATGCAATTTAATAAATGCATATGGAGAATAGTAATTCTTAACATCTGTGTTGTGCTTTAAACTGAAATTACTTCCTACAACAATCCTATAAGGTACTGGAAATATGTATTATATGCTGGTGTGACATGATAAAGTAACTCTCCAGTTACCAATTTTCTAAGTTCCTTATTTCAGAGACCACCCTATAGTTCAGAACATTATTCCAAACTGTTATGAGACATAACAGAAGACATCTGAAGGCAGCCCTGTTTAGGGAAGCTTATAATGTTTAATAGGTTATTGTATTTTAGTGTTTTGTTGGAAGCAGCCCAGAGTGGCTGGGGAAACCCAGCCAGATGGGCGGGATATAAATAAATTATTATTATTATTATTATTATTATTATTATTATTATTATTATTACTATTATTACTATTATTACTATTATTATTAGAATCATAGAACTGTAGAGTTGAAAAAATTAGAATCATAGAACTGTAGAGTTGAAAAGCTATGGTTTTCCCAGTACTGATGTATGGAAGTGAGAGCTAGACCATAAAGAAGGCTGATCACCGAAGAATTGATGCTTTTGAATTATGGTGCTGGAGGAGATTCTTGAGAGTCCCATGGACTGCAAGAAGATCAAACCTATCCATTCTTAAGGAAATCAGCCCTGAGTGCTCACTGGAAGGACAGATCCTGAAGCTGGGACTCCAATACTTTGGCCACCTCATGAGAAGAGAAGCCTCCCTGGAAAAGACCCTGATGTTGGGAAAGATTGAGGGCACAAGGAGAAGGGGATGACAGAGGACGAGATGGTTGGACAGTGTTCTCGAAGCTACCAGCATGAGTTTGACCAAACTGCGGGAGGCAGTGGAAGACAGGAGTGCCTGGCGTGCTCTGGTCCAGGAGGTCACGAAGAGTCGGACACAACTAAATGACTAAACAACAACAAGAAGAAGAGTTGAAAGGGTCCCCGCCCCCAGGGTCTCTAGTCCAAGCCCCTGCAATGCAGGAATCTCAGCTAAAGCATCCATGACAGACAGCCACCCAACTCTGCTTTAAAACCTCCAAGGAAGAACAGCATCTGGAGGGCACCATGTTGACTATCCCTGATCCTGCTTGTGGGTATTAAAAGCTTGCTGAAATGTAGTTCACGTTTTGCATTCAATTTTATCAGGTTTTTACTATGCAAGGCGTAATGGAATCACAGGAAGTCATCCTAGGAAGAAACATTTCTAAAACAAAGGTGGTGAACTGCCAGCCAATGGGCTGCGTCTGGTCCGCCATGGTTGTTGTTGTTTGTTGTTTGTTTCCAAGATACTTTCTGATTTTCCCTGCAGAGGCAGAATTTGGGGTAACAGATATTTAGAGTCTAGAACAGGGGACGGCAAAGGTTTTGTGGCTTGGGCCGGTTCACGGTCCCTCAGACGCTGCAGTGGACCGGAGTGCGCGTGCACACACACACACACACACACGACAAACGCTATTTCCGGCGCTCCTTCCGGCACAGAGGAGGCGAGCTTCCTGCAGCCAATGGGAAGCTGGCCAGCATCGCAGAAGGCGGTCCCTGCTCTGCTCCATACCGAGCGGGTGGCAGGGGTCCCCGAGCAGGTGGCGGGGGTCCATGGGCCGGATAAACGACCCCCGTGGGCTACTTGTGGCCCATGGGTCTTAGGTTGCCGACCCCTGGTCTAGAACCCGGATCAACTTCCAGAATATCCTTCAGAAGAATGCAGTAAGATTCAAGGTTCAAAAAACTGAATAAGTTGGAAGAAAACAATATAGTGCCACCTAGAGGTTGGAGGTATGCACTTATCCTATCTTTCCAAGTTCTTTTGTGGATTTCAGTACAGTGGTACCTTGGGTTAAGAACTTAATTTGTTCTGGAGGTCTGTTCTTAACCTGAAACTGTTCTTAACCTGAAGCACCACTTTAGCTAATGGGGCCTCCTGCTGCTGCTGCGCCGCCGCTGCATGATTTCTGTTCTTATCCTGAAGCAAAGTTCTTAACCCAAGGTAATATTTCTGGGTTAGCAGAGCCTGTAACCTGAAGCGTATGTAACCTGAAGCGTATGTAACCCAAGGTACCACTGTATTAATACTTTATTAATAACTTTAGCCTTCCTTTGAGATGCTTAGAACTCTTTCTTTCATTCCTGTGTTCTCAGTATGCAAAATGGCTGCATTCAAGGAGGGATTCCACAATATTTCTTCTGTATTTTGTCGCCTAAGAGATACCAGATAATGCCGATCCTACATGTCAATGCTTCTGTGACTTAGCTTAGTTATCTCCTAGCTTTTTCCTCGATTGAATTTTCAACTGGCAACGTTCCTGTTTTCACTCTGGAACGATTTTAGTCTACGTTAATAGTTTTCAGATGTAGTATATTTTTTAAAAAGGAGAGATGACATGAGGAAATTCGCAGCTGGGTTTCAAGGGTGCTCTTTCCTGTAATAATTGTTTTAATGGCCACATTTGATTTTACATGAAAAGCTTGCAAGGCTTTTATTTTTATTTGGTCTAACAGCTGTGGGGTTGGCAACACAGGCTGAGGACTGCTGTGGGAGTGCAGCCATTAAACTTGTGAAGAGTTTCAAATTTTGCCCAGTTTAAACTTAAGAACTCATTTCTACCCATAATATGGAGTGTATTGCTACAGTATTGCTACTATAGCCTTTACAATGAATTCTTAAATATAATCAATGAATTCCTCAAAAGAATAAGTTGAATATTTTTTAGAAAAAAATGGGCACCAAACGTTGTGTAATAGACAGGTTTTTTTAAAAAAAATTATAAATCCAGTGTATTTTCATGTTTTCTTCTCAGTGTGCAATAACTAGACATGATGTGGAGGTGTTTGGCATACAATTTGCTGGGGATAGTAAGGAGGCTAATGGGTCTATAGCTCGCTGGATCTGCCATAGGTCCCTTTTTATAGATTGGGATGATTACTGCCTCTGTCCAGCAACCAGGGATCTTGCCTGTTGAATCGATGTATGTAAATATTGACGCCATTATAGGAGCCCACCAACTGATATTGTTCTTCATGAGCTCTGCTGGAATGTGGTCTATGCCCGGGGCTTTGTTGTTTTTCAGTTGGGCAATTAGTTTCCCCACCTCCTCTATGGAGACAGGAGGCCAGTATGGTAAATTCTCGGAGTAGGCACTTGGATCATTGTGCTGAGCTTTGTTGTCATAGAAGAGGGTTTGAAAATATTTCGTCCACTCCTGAGGTTCTACAGTACATGTGGGACCAATCCGCTCCTGGCCCAGGAGGCCCATAATGGTACGCCAGAAGGAGGTTGAGTCTTTCTCATTCGAGGCCTTCACTAAATTACACCAGGCCAATCTCTCAGCTTTTTGGTTTTTTTACCTTTAATAGCTGTTTATAGTTTCGTCTTAAATAGATGTAAGCCATAAATAGCGAGGGTGCTCCGGTGTTTCTGTAATTCCGATAAGTTAATCTCAGACGTTTCCTTGCTTGTCTACACTCCGAATCAAACCATCTCTCTTGATTCTGTGCCCGCTTTGCAACAGAATTTGTAATGTATTTTTGTCAGTGTTTGTCCTTTGATGCTATGGCCTGTCGGCTACGCAAATAAAGTCTATTGATTGATTGATTGACATGTGTTCAAGATAATAGGTCAGGAATTTGTGACCTTCCGTCTGGGGTTTGGAACTTAACAGGTTAAGTTGTTCCCATGATGCCTCAACATTCTGATGTCAGCTTTCGAAGCTGGGAGGAGTTTCGTTCTATTCCTCTCTGTCCGTTGAGGGAGAAGGACGCAGTTTGTAATGGCTGCAAGAAGCCCAGGAGTTTTCTGGGGAATGTCGGAATAAAGACTGTATATAGACAAACCTGGATTCTGTGTGGTTTGTCTGGAGCTTGAAATGAAGTGATAGCTTTCCCGCTGTGTTAAACTCTGCTAGAGCGTGACTGGAGCGACGGGAGATGGAGCAGAGGCACTCAGAGGAAGTGTGCCGGACCCGGCAGTAAAGAGCTAATTGGGGACCGTAAATCCAATTAGCAGGTCGCGCTAATCAATCAATTTGACATTCCGTTGGTATTTAACACCAAGTAAAATTGCTAAAATGTACAAAACAAGTTCAAAATTGTGTTGGAAATCTAAAGAGAAGGAAGCTACTTTTTACCATATGTGGTGGACATGTACATTGGTAAAGGCTTTCTGGGAAATGATATATCATGAACTAAAGAAAATGTTTAAAAATACATTTGTTTTTTTAAAAAAAACAGAAGCCTTTTAAAAAGACTTTTTATGTATGCAACAACAGCAGCAAGAATGCTACTAGCCCAGACATGGAAGGAAGGAGACGTACCAACAAAAGAAGAATGGCAGATGAAACTGATGGAGTATGTGGAAATGGCGAAACTGACAGGGAAGATACGAAACCAGGAAAATCAAGAATTTACTAAAGACTGGAGTAAATTTGTAATTAACTTAAAAGACCACTGTAAGGACACTTGTAATGTGGAATTATTTATGATAATTATGGTTAATTAATAGATAGGTAAAGGTAAAGAGTAAAGGGACCCCTGACCATTAGGTCCAGTTGTGGACAACTCTGGGGTTGCGGCGCTCATCTCGCTTTATTGGCCGAGGGAGCCGGCGTACAGCTTCCGGGTCATTTGGCCAGCATGACTAAGCCGCTTCTGGCGAACCAGAGCAGCACACAGAAATGCCGTTTACCTTCCCACCAGAAGGTACTTGCACTTTGATGCACTTTTGAACTGCTAGGTTGGCAGGAGCAGGGACTGAGCAATGGGAACTCACCCCATCTATTGAACTTATAGATAGATAATGGTAAAAGATGCGGTAAACTTAAATTTAAATATGGAATCCATGCTCCTGTTTAGGTTTCCAGACATGCAATTCCTTTCCCCTCTTTTCTGGTTTTCTCTTCCTCCCTCCTCCAATAGCCAGCCAGCATTCCATGTCCACTGAGAACATTCAGGCCTCATTGGGCTGTTTTGTGGTTCCCCTATAATGCCTCCCCTGTCTCTTTGCAAGATTATTCTCTTAAAAACAAAACAAAAAAAGGACAAAGTGTATGTACAGGAATCTGCAGAAAACAATGTTAAGGACTGTAGCCCCGGAAATGCCAACATAAATTAATTTGAATTGGAAGCATCACCGCTTCAGTCATCGTATTGCATTATCCCGCTACAGGATAATGCTGAATCTCTCAGGGAAACAGGTTATTATTTCAGGTTGAAAACTCAGGTGAGGCTTATCTACCATAGACATTTATTACTATCGCCATTGCTTAAGCATTCATTGATTTTTAATTAGGCAGTTGCTTCCTGTTTCTTATCTGCCCTTCAAACACCTTGTGAGGTAGGCCAATATAACCCCCATTTTATAGAAGAGGAATCGAGGGTGACATATCGTGGCTTGACCCAAGACCATTGAGTATGTTTGTGACTGAGCAATAACATGAGAGCAATTGAAAAGGAGTTTACCCCGGTTGCTAAAAATAATTGGATAGATATGAAAATGTTTATATTACAGCAGCTATAGAGTCTAAACTACTATTAAATTCATTATAGAAATGTGTGGGTCAAAATGTGTTCGATAAGATGGTTGTCTGTCTGTACATAGTGCCTTGCCAGCTCAAGATATAGTGCAGTCTTAGATATGTCTACTCCAAAGTAAGTTCACAGGGGTTTACTCCCAGGTAACTGGATATAGGACTGAATTCTTAAATTATGGCCTTGCCACATTACCAGAAAGGCACCATGGGTTCAGAGGTCTAGGCATTGTTTGACTAAAATCTTTAGTTGAACATTAATGTTAATATGACATTGCTTAGCAGATCAGTTATTGCAAATAAGAATTTGCTGGACCTCTTCCACAGAAGATAATTCACACACACACACACACACACACACACACACACACACACACACACACTAATTGCTGAGCAATTAGCTATTGTCCTTTTTTCTGAAATCCCAACCCCACTTACCTGGGAGAGCAAGCCCCACATAATTCAATAAGATGGACTTCAGAGTTAGACATGGATTGCATCCTTCAACAACAAAATCTTTTTACATACCCAGGATTCAAAATGTAAACTGCCATCTTTTGAATCACCCAGTCATGGTTCAGTAGTGGGGAGAGTGAAAGATTCGCACCGAAAGTCAAAGCCCTTCTCTTGCACATATTCAAGACGATAATACAAAACAAGATGCATATTTTCAGAGCATTTTTGTTGTTATTTATAAATACTTCATAATGATCAAGGTTATTGGGTGTTCCTGGGGAATAATCATATGTGGTTGGAAATAGGAGTGATAACTTCTTCAACCTTTCCCTGATATTTTGAAAATATATACCTCTGTGCCTTATACCCATTATATTAATAGTTATAGATTGTGAGAGACCATATTTTTGTTAGATTACTGCCTTGCAAGTAATCCGAGATGATCAGTTGAAAGTCATTTATGGCAGGTCGTTCATGGCAGACGTTCTCCTGATAGCTGGGAGTGTAATGCTCACCTGAGATTATTTATTTGTTACCTTTTACAGACAGGCAAACTCAAAACGACTTAGAAAAACAAACATTAAAAACGAGAGTAGAACCAATCTAAAATGTTCACCAATGATATGTATATAAAAAAGCAGATATATCTCAGTCCCTCCCCACTAAAAGCTAAGCAGAAAATTAAGGTCCCAAGACCTGGGTGAATATAAACTTTTTTGTCTGGTGCCTTAAAACAGATAGTAATGTTGGCAGACATATCTCCCCCAATTTTGGATGAAAAATGTTAAGCAAAAAACATTTTCATACACACAGGAAAATACGGTAAGCAACAATATGCATGTGTTTGGGTATAAAAGAGCCAGCAATGAGAGCCAGTGTGGTGTAGTGGTTAAGAGCTGTAGACTCATAATCTGGGGAACCGGGTTCGTGTCTCCGCTCCTCCACATGCAGCTGCTGGGTGACCTTGGGCCAGTCACACTTCTCTGAAGTCTCTCAGCCCCACTCACCTCACAGTGTGTTTGTTGTGGGGGAGGAAGGGAAAGGAGATTGTTAGCCGCTTTGAGACTCCTTAGGGTAGTGATAAAGCGGGTTATCAAATCCAAACTCTTCTTCTTCTTCTAAAAGAGCCTTCCCTAGCTTGGTGTTTTTCAGATGTTTTTTACTTTGGTTTCTATCAACCATACTGGAAGTTGTAGTCCAAAACATATTGAGGGCACCAGGTTGGGGGAGCCTGTTCTAAATGTATATGTATATGTATGTGTATGTGTATGTGTATGTGTATGTGTATGTGTATGTATATGTATATGTATATGTATATGTATATGTATGTGTATATGTATATGAAAAGTTGCTCTATTCTGAGTCTCAGGCATTGATTCTATTTATGGCACAACTTATATTATTGAGACACCTCCTCCTCGCCATTTTTCCCGGTATGCACAGGGACGCCACATCTGACTTAGGAATCGTTCTAAGAGTAGACATTAAATGAACCTTTTGAGAAAGTGATTGCCGTAGTCGGTGCATATGTGATCTAATTATCTAGGCAATGAAGCAGCAGATTGGTGTTTCTCTGGTTTATTTTCTGTACAGCAGTTTTTTGCTCATTTTTAAATCAAAATCAGATGAGGGAAGACGGTGCCATGTTATTTAAGTGGGCCTCCAAAGAGCCAGTCCAAATCCTACTGAGATTGGAAAGTGTATCCATTTGATGTATTGTAATTGGGGCTGCAGGTTTTAATCAGCTAACCCTGTGATTAATGGAATAAAATTGCATTCCTGTAAACACTTACCTGGGAATGTTCCAAATACATTGAAATTTGCTTTAGAGTAACCAGGCAGTACATTGGGTGCCAAAGCTTTAATTACAAATTTAAAATGGAAAGCAAGCTGAGGTTTTAGATTTTTGAAAGCCCTGGTCAAGGGTACCATTTAGGAAACTAGGGGGATGTGCTGGTCCCGGGGGCTAACCGAGAGGTGAGGTCCGAGTCCAGTCCGAGGTTGGTGGTGCGGTATGGAGGCTGTCCGTCAAAGCTGTAGCTGGGTCCAAGGCAGGGAGTCAGGTGGGGTCAAGAACTCTGGCAGAAGAGCAGGACAGGGTGCAGGCAGGAACAGGCTAGCAACAACATTGCTCCCGCAACCTGGGACTGGGGCTGACTGGCTTTTATCTGCCCCGAGGCATAGGGCGACCCTGGTCCACAGGTGACTCGCCTCTCCTGGCCTGGAGGCGAGCACTCCTCCTGCAGGAACTTAGTTCCTTCCGCCTCTCTGCCCTGAGCCTCTGCAGCTCAGGAGAGGCTGGAGGATTACCAGACCCAGAGGCAACCTCCTCTTCCCCTGACGGGGCTGAGAGTGGAGCACCTGCAGGCAATGGGTCCTCCATCACTTCAGGGGCCAGAGCAGACTCAGCTGGTGCCTGCACCTGAGGATCCAGCACAGGTGAGGACCCTTCAGGCTCAGGCCTCAGCCCCAGCTCAGCTGGTTCTGGAGGCGGGGACTCCTGTGCAGGCTGGGATTCCTCAGGTTCAGCCTCTGAGTCCAAATCCCAGGTCATCACAGGGGGGGAGGGACATTATGTCTTCTTAAAGATGCACTTCAGACCACATATTTCTCAGGAGTCTCTCTTCGGATGAGATACCATGAAGAGAGAAAGGCGCGGAGGGGAGCGCAAACCTACAGACATTCAAGAGAGCTTGTGGAGACATGCTGCCAGTCTGAGCATGTAAGGTCTACTCTTCAAATTCCTGTGCATAACTAGTGAACTGTGATCCTTCAACATGATGGTTTGTGGTCTGAAACACTTTGTACATGCCACCGCACTCACCAAGGCAGTCTTTCTTAACCTGGTGCCCTGCAAATGTTGTTGGACTACAGTTCCCATCATATCTGACCATTGGCTGTGCTGACTGGCACTGACAGGAGTTATGGTCCAAAATATTTGGAGGGCACCAGGTTGAGGAAGGCTGTAATAAGAGATTACTAGTTACTGCCTGCTGACTTTGCCTGAAGTTTGGTTGGCTAGTACAAGGAGGTGGTTGGAGGATGGATGGTGGCTAACAGATTGAGGTTGAATCCTGACAAGACAGAAGTACTGTTTTGGGGGGACAGGGGACGGGCGAATGGGGGATTCCCTGGTCCTGAATGGGGTAACTGTGCCCCTGAAGGACCAGGTGCGCAGCCTGGGAGTCATTTTGGACTCACAGCTGTCCATGGAGGCACAGGTTAATTCTGTGTCCAGGGCGGCTGTGTACCAGCTCCACCTGGTACGCAGGCTAAGACCCTACCTGCCCATGGACTGTCTCGCCAGAGTGGTGCATGCTCTAGTTATCTCCTGCTTGGACTACTGCAATGCGCTCTACATGGGGCTACCTTTGAAGGTGACCCGGAAACTGCAATTAATCCAGAATGCAGCAGCTAGACTTGTGACTGGGAGTGGCCACTAGGACCACATAACACCAGTCCGGAGAGATCTGCATTGGCTCCCAGTACATTTCCAAGCACAATTCAAAGTGTTGGTGCTGACCTTTAAAGCCCTAAATGGCCTCAGTCCTGTATACCTGAAGGAGCGTCTCCACCCCATCGTTCAGCCCGGACACTGAGGTCCAGCGCCGAGGGCCTTCTGGCGGTTCCCTCATTGAGAGAAGTGAGATTACAGGGAACCAGACAGAGGGCCTTCTCGGTAGTGGCGCCCACGCTGTGGAACACCCTCCCTTCAGATGTGAAGGAAGTAAGCAGCTATCCTATCTTTAAAAGACATCTGAAGGCAGCCCTGCTCAGGGAAGTTTTTAATATTTAATGCTGTACTGTTTTTAACACTTGATTGGGAGCCGCCCAGAGTGGCTGGGGAAACTCAGCCAGATGGACGGGGTATAAATAAATTATTATTATTATTATTATTATTATTATTAGTGATGGCACCCCATTTATGGAGATTCCTCTCCCATTCAGGGAAACCCTGGCTGGTTCTACACTGACCTGTTTAACATTATTAGAATAATACAGTGGAACCTCGGTTTGCAGACGCAATCTGTGACGGAGGCACGTCCGCAACCTGCAGTGTTTGTAACCTGCAGCGCTGCATCTGCATACGTGCGTGACACGATTTGGCGCTTCTGCGCATGCGCGAGTGGCAAAACCCGGAAGTAACCCTTTCCAGTACTTCCAGGTTTCCTGTGGTCCGCAACCCGAAAACACGTAACCCGAAGTGTTTGTAACCCGAGGTACCACTGTATTAGATATATTGTTCTAAAACATTACAGGCTATACTCATAAAATAAAACGCTTCTCGCCTCCGTCAAAACAGGAAATGTTCTCTTTTGCTTTCTCCTCCTAGTTTCTGGTTGCTCTGCAGAGCTCTCTTGTGCCACATTTTAATAACATCAAGAGCAGAACGCCATGTGGCCGTGTGGTTATCAAAACCATTCCTTAACCCTTTCTTAACATTAAAAACCACGAGTATAGATTTGCCCCCTGACACAATTAACTCACAGTTGACTGCTGTCCAGAGCTTTCTGTGACTTTTAAAAAACTGAAACGTGCTATGGATTTTACCGTTACATTCTTTATTTCTGTTTCAGTACATGGAATTTTGTACTCTTTTATTGATTGTATGTTTCGCAAGCCAAAAACATGTTACAAAAACAATACAAAACAGTTATTCTCCATCTTTGATATTATGCAGTATTCCATATCTCCTCCATTGCTATGAGACTCCAGGTCCAGTGTACAGCCAATGGTGTGTAAGTCCCTTTCTGTGGTCTTTCCACCAGTCACTGGATGAAATCCAACTAAGACATACTCAGAGTAAGTCCGTTTATGTCAATGGGATTACTCTGAGTATGACTAATCTTGCCTGTCCCATCTGCCCCACTGCATCCCTATATAAAGGGAGTAAAAGGGGATAGATTAGGACAAGGGTAAGCAATGAGGGGCCCTCTAGGTGCTGCTAGATTATTACTTTCATCATTCCCAGCCAGCAAGGGTTTTGGAGTCCGGCACTATTTGGAAAGCCCCGCATGGGCTGTCCTGATTTATTTTGCATAGTACTGTAGCAAAATCTCAGCGGCAACAGCACATCCAATTCAAAAGATGTTTGCTGGCCTTGGAGGAATAGAGCCTAGCTGATGGTACTCCTTTAAGGATGGCCCAAGTATTCAATTTAACAGAACAAGGTTGCCAATTTACTGCAGATGACTAGAGGCAATAGGAAAAAAACAAATCCTCCCTAGCTACTGTTCAAAGGAGATCACCAGGGCTGACATATCACTGTAACTCATCACTATTTGCTAATAAGGTTCAGGCTTGACATGATATAGCCCCATAATTGGGCACAGAGCTGGCAAATGATGGAGCAGCCAGGGATACAGCTCAGAATCTCATTTAGAGACTCAAAACTATGTGTCAGTCAATTGAGACACGAGAGCAACAAGAGTAAACTGCAGAACATCTTGCAGTATGAATTATACAAACACAGCCGATTGGGCAAAGCGTCGCACCAAACAGCTCCTATTTGGAATGCCAACTTTGCCCATTCATCAAACTGTCATATTTATTAAAACTTAAAATCCCTGAGTCCGGACTGAGCAATGCTTCCAGAGCCCAATTACACAGACCTGCTCATAATCCATCAAGCGATACGTGGCAATTTATTGTACTTACGAAATCTGACGTTATGGTTTCCGTCAAGAAATGGCCTTGACTCATTTGATCAATGTACATTCTGTGCCTGATGGAATTAATTGCTCGGGATATGTTTGGTATGAAAATATTGATAAGTACTCGTTCCAAGCCCTGACTTTTTCCTTAAAATCTCAGTGCAAAATAATTTGATTTAGGAACAGGAACAGCAAAGGTCAAGGAGATTAGCTTCTGTGTTCATCTGTAGCCCTGCTCAGCCATTATCCACACACACACACACACACACACACACACACACACACAGAGAGTTAGCATCAAAAAAGAGGGAGAGAAGGAACAAAGCCATTCAATTAAAGGTAAAGGAGCCCTGGACAGTTACATCCAGTCCAAGGTGACTATGGGGTTGCGGCACTCATCTCACTTTCAGGCCGAGGGAGCTGGCATTTGTCCACAGACAGCTTTCTGGGTCATGTGGCCAGCATGACTAAACCACTTCTGTTGCAACGGAACACCGTGATGGAAACCAGAGTGCATGCAAACACAATTTACCTTCCCGCCACAGCGGTACCTATTTATCTACTCACACTGGCGTGCTTTCGAACTGCTAGGTTGGCAGGAGCTGGGACAAAGCAACAGGAGCTTATCCCGTTGGGCGGATTCGAACTGCCAGCCTTCTGATCGGCAAGCCCAAGAGGCTCAGTGGTTTAGACCACAGCACCATTAGCCCCACCCCATGAACACTGCAAGGAGAGGGACTAGTAGTCTGCCCCCTAACACAATGGTAATCCCAGGGGTTGGAGAGAGAAGGGGAACAACTGAATAGGCGGGGCCATTTTTCAGCCAGAGCTCACAGGAGCTTAGCTGCAGCACCTCTCGGGTGGGCGCCATTGCCGTTGTAAGAGAACAAGGAGACATTCATGATGAGCTCCGGCACCACTTTTCTCTAGAAAAATAGCACTGTGGATAGGGCTCATATAATGATAATATATAAGCCTAGAACAAAGCTAACCAAGGGTTGGGAGAATTAACCAGGCCACTGGATATGATTATGTTTTACTTTACTTTAAAGCAAGTTGATTAAAATTCTTATCAATGGCACAATCAACCTACAGGGTGTGTGTGTGTGTGTGTGTGTGTGTGTGTGTGTGTTTGTGTAGGTAAGGAGATGGGAAACATTATAGAAGTAGACCCCATTCAGACACTCATTATTTTATGTTATTATTCAATCTCAGATTCAGAGGCTATTTTGACCTTTTAATCAAGCTGGTAATCAGACATTTTTAATTCCATCCTTGCCCCCATGAGCTTCTCTGTCAAGGTGCTAATGACTGTCACTAGTACAGCCTTCTGTTTTTTTCTTCTGTTAATGTTATCCTGTAAGAGCTATGCAATAAATGAATGTTGTGTCACACACAAAGTAATTACAGACGTGCACGTTTTGACACAGGCCTGGTTCCGGTGCTCCCAAACTCTGCATGCAAATGAGCAATCCCTCGGCAGATGAGCAATAAACTCAACCATGTAGATATAAGCCTAGGCTGACAGTGAGGAATTGGCTGGGTTGAAGCTGTGAGGGAAATCCAAACGCGAAGGAAGTGCAGCTCCAAAGATTGCCATCAAATGAGACCCAAATCAGTGTATGGAGGCAATTTGGAAACTTGGCGTGAAACATCCAAGACCAATGAAATGTCAGCTCTTATATATCGGTTTGCCCTTTCAGTACAAGATCAACATCCACCCCAGATAAACATTGGGTGGAAATGTCCTGCAACGGAACGAGGAGAAATACAGGAGACTCGTTTTTGTTTGTTTGTTTGTTTGTTTTTACAATATTTATTTCTTGTTTTGATTTTTGTAATACAACCTGTGCTGGTCCCGAGGGTTAACCGTGTGGTGAGGTCTGGGTCCAGTCCGAGGTCAAGGGTGCGGTATGGAGGCTGTCCGTCAAAGCTGAAGCTGGGTCCAAGGCAGGGAGTCGGGTGAGGTCATGAACTCTGGCAGAAGAGCAGGACAGGGTGCAGGCAGGAACAGGCTACCAACAATGTTGCTCCTGCAACGTGGGACTAAGGCTGGCTGGCTTTGATCTGTGTCAAGGCATAGGGTGGCCCCGGTCCACATGTGACTCGCCTCTCCTGGCCTGGAGGCAAGAACTCCTCCTGCAGGAACTTAGTTCCCTCCGCCTCTCTGCCCTGAGCCTCTGCAGCTCAGGAGAGCTGGAGGGTTATGGGACCCAAAGGCAACCTCCTCTTCCCCTGACGGGGCTGAGAGTGGAGCACCTGCAGGCAATGGGTCCTCCATCACCTCAGGAGCCAGAGCAGACTTAGCTGATGCCTGCATCTGAGGATCCAGCACAGGGGAGGACCCTTCAGGCTCAAGCCCCAGCCCCGGCTCAGCTGGTCCTGGAGGCGGGGACTCCTGTGCAGGCTGGGATTCCTCAGGTTCAGCCTCCGAGTCCGAATCCCAGGCCATCACACAACCACATTCAAAAAGATTTAAAGATTTAAACCAGGGATCAGCAACCCCGTGGGGAGCGGCCCACGGAGGTTGTTTAAACAGCCCAAGAGCCATCCCCAAACTGAGCTGCCCGCTTGGCAAGTCCCCGTGTGCTGTGCTAACCCGGTGCAGTGCAGAGCGGGGACTCACTTCCATGGCACCGGAAATCACGTCTGCGCAGACACAAGCCAGCCCACAGAGCGATCTCCGTGGGAGTGTACCAGCCCAGGCGGCATAAACCTTGCTGACCCCTGATTTAAACACATAATCAGAAATAGAATTATTCAGGAAACGTGTTTTGTTTTGTCCTCGTTCTTGATCTTCTCTGGTATCGCCAGGATGAGGTGAGCAGGGCTGGGGCAGCCAGAACTCACTCTGTCCATGATGGAGTCAATTCTTCCTATGCCGACAGTCCCTGAGCAACAGCTCCTGCTAACACCTTTGAGACAAGTGAGAGGGGCTGAAACAATTCTTCCCTTTGCTGGCGTGGAATTTCTACCTCATCCTAATAGCTCTGATCCAATTTAGAGACCACGTCCAATTATTTATGCTCTCTGCTGCACTAATGTAAATTCCAATAAAAAGATACCACTTGATAGTTTCTCCGACGCACTGAATTCAGCTTGACAACCAATAACAAGTGAACACGAAGAACTGAGAGCCAAGAATGACATAAATGCAAGGGAAAGTAGTTTTCTTTGACAACAGCTGAAAGCTCTCTGAAAGTACACTCAAGGTAAACAGACAAAGGTCACCTTATTTCCAAGGCGGCATTTGATTTAGAAGACAATGAAAAGATGGAATTGTCTTGAAAAAGAAAGAAAGCCTGAAGGTGTGTGCCGTGAAACACAGTTGCTGCGTGGTTCGTTGCCATAAGTTATCAAAGCATTTCAGAAATACAGTCCTTGAAGGAGAGAGGGGATGCCAAGGCAAATTCAACTAAGGAAGAATATGCAAAAAGGTGAGAAATCGCCAGCACAGCAGTTTAGACCATATATAGATATGTCTGAAGTTTAATTAAAAGTGCATTGACGTGCATGGGAAAGATTCTTCTGCTCTTGAGTTACTGGCAGTAGCACCGTGAAGGGGAACTTGAGGTGAAGTTCAGGGCTTTATTTTATTTTTTCAGAGCAGGGTGGTGGTGTTATCTGCCAGCACACCAGGGCTGGACTTTCCTTGCTTTGGCAAATGAATGAGGTGATGATAAGAACGGCAATTTCCACTATTGTTTGTGATCAGTTAGCATACAGGAAGAGGGAGAATGAGGAAAGCAATCGAGGACTGGGAAAGGTTATGGAACAC
>JAXCMG010000014.1:111027-152866 GCA_034642415.1 Podarcis siculus
GAACTAATGCCAGTGTACTGGAAGAAGCAAAGATCACCAGTGTCAAAGCATTGATTCTTCAATATCAACTTTGTTGGACTGGTCATGTTATGCAAACGCCTGATTATCATCTTCCAAAGCAACTACTCTATTCTGAACTTTAAAATGGTAAGCATAATGCTGGTGGTCAACAAAAGAGGTTCAGAGACTCTCTCAAAGCAAATCTTTTTTTAAAAAATGTAGCATAAACACTGACAACTGGGAAACACTGGCCTGCAAGAGCTCCAATTGGAGAACAGCCTTTACCAAAGGTGTCATGGGCTTTGAAGACGCTCCAACTCAGGACGAAAGGGAGAAACGAGCTAAGAGGAAGGCATGCTTGGCAAACCCTCACCATGATCAACTCCCACCCAGAAACCTATGGCTGCACTGTGGAAGGATGTATGGATCCAGAATTGGCCTCCACAGTCACTTATGGACTCACTGTTAAAACCATGTTTATGGAAGACAATCTTACTCTGCTACAAGTGATTGCCAGAGAAGAATACATGTGGTGAGAAGGTGGTCCTTTATTAGCAGTATGGCCACCCTCTCCTTCTACTCTCAGGCAGTTATGGGATCCACTTCTGTTTTGGATGTCGTCCCCTCTTCATTCGGAACCCCCGACCCTTCTTAATGCAGCATGAAAGTTTCAGTGAAAGCAATAAATATATTGCATAGAACATCAACATCCCTTGGTGCATGGGTGAATTTTCAATCCATCCTTTTATATTGTTTTATTTTTTTCTCTGTAATTGAGGGAGCTGGCACATGCAATGTGCACATGCTGTGCAATGTGCTCACATGATGTGATGTGCTGACAGCACACATGCTCAGTGAGGGCAGAAACAGAGAGGTAAATTCTCTGTGTTTATCAGATGAGTTCAGGATTCCTCGCTGAGAACAAAATGCAGATTACCATTTAAAGTTATTGGTGTTGTTTCATAGAATTAGGTAAAGGTAAAGGGACCCCTGACAATTAGGTCCAGTCGTGGACGACTCTGGGGTTGCGGCGCTCATCTCGCTTTATTGGCTGAGGGAGCCGGTACAGCTTCCGGGTCATGTGGCCAGCATGACTAAGCCGCTTCCGGTGAACCGGAGCAGCGCACAGAAACACTGTTTACCTTCCCGCTGGAGTGGTACCTATTCATCTACTTGCACTTTGACGTGCTTTCAAACTGCTAGGTTGGCAGGAGCAGGAGCAACGGGAGCTCACCCCGTCGTGGGGATTCGAACCGCCAACCTTCTGATCGGCAAGCCCTAGGCTCTGTGGTTTAACCCACAACCCCACCCGCATGCCTTTCATAGAATTATATATTCTTAAAAAGCTTTCTCTGAGCCCCCACCCCACCCTTGCTGTTGGAGAGGTTGTTCCTCAGAGCATCCCTGAATAGGGGTGTATTTGGAGCATAGTTTGGTATGTTATTTATGTTGTTGCTTTTGCTGCTGCGTTTATATCCCTCCAGGGAGATTGAGGTTGCTGAGAGGCAGTGACTGGCTCAAGGTCACCCAATAATCTTCATTGCTGAGTGGGAATTTGACCCCTGGTCTCCCAGGTCCTAGTATGACACTCTAACCACTGCATCAAACTGGCTCCCTTGCCCTGCATCCCAGATTCCAGGTTTTTTGCAGCCCACCCCAAAAGATAACCGTGGAATTCAGTTGTAAACCTTTGAGAAGACCTAACAGTTTATTTGAAGAAGTGTTTTCAAATTATTGGCCTTCCCAAGTGTTCAGAAAGTTGGTTTTCTTTCTGTGAAATCATTGGCTATTTCTTCCCTTTCGCCTCAGAACATCTATCATTCTTTCTTTAATGGCCCATCGCTTCCCAATGAGTCATGGTTCTTTCACAGCAGCACTAAGCCAGCAGGGGCCAACTTTTAAAGGCATATTTCATCTTTATTGTTTTGACATTTTCATGTAATGTTTGAAACAAATTGGAAAGTGTGCAAAGTTATAGGAAAAGAGGAGGTATGTGCCCCGCATTGCTTGTGCTAACACTATGCAGAGGAATTGGTACCCTGAGGTCGATCGGACTCTTACTTGCTGCAGAGGCCATTATAGTTATTTATGGCATCTTGTTGAGCATCACTACCCAAGGAATGTCAGTGATTGCAATCCAGCTCTATTAAAATCAGCAAGAGCTTTGCCAGTGGCTTCATTGAGATGTGAATTGCACCCAATATGTTTAACAATGGCCCCTGTAAATATATGGCTTCAGTAGGCTTTTACACTTGGGCTTGCTAAGCTGTGCAGGTTAAGAAGGAAATTAACTCCAGTAAATTTCCATCAATAGGTGTACTTACGAAATTTCTGCCCCATAACTGCTAACCCTGCCCTGTCCATTTGTGAAACATTGTACTCAGAAGTTGGTTTTTCTGATCCATCCTCTCCGATGAGTTGCTTCAATACATTAGAAAGCATTGTGTGTCAAGAACATTTCATGAAGATGAAACTCCAGAATATCTGTCCATGGAGGTGCAGGTTAATTCTGTGTCCAGGGCGGCTGTCTACCAGCTCCACCTGGTACGCAGGCTGAGACCCTACCTGCCCGCGGACTGTCTCGCCAGAGTGGTACATGCTCTGGTTATCTCCCGCTTGGACTACTGCAATGCGCTCTACGTGGGGCTACCTTTGAAGGTGACCCGGAAACTGCAATTAATCCAGAATGTGGCAGCTAGACTGGTGACTGGGAGTGGCCACCAGGACCACATAACACCAGTCCTGAGAGATCTGCATTGGCTCCCAATACATTTCTGTCTCCTTGCTTGGGCAGGGGGGTGCCTGTAGATTTCCATTGAAACAGTAGGTGGAGCCCTCACACTCATAGGTAAAAATGTTTTACTTGTATCTTCCTCAAGTGAATCGCTAACAGCTTTGTGGTATGCCTCCCAGGTCTTCTGCTGATGAATAAACCCTGAAAGAGTCCCTAATGTGCTACCATTATCTCTGAGCAGCCAGAATTACATACTGTGTGTGTGTGTGTGTGTGTGCGTGTGTGTGTATTTTTCCTTTCACCTAACAGGCTTCTGAGTTCAGCTTCACTTCATTGTCATAATTATATATCACAGACCCAGAAACACTTTGGTTTTTAAGAATCGAGTTGAAGACCAAATTGCTGCATTGCATCTGTGTTTGGAAGGTGGGGTGGGGTGAAACGAAGACCTATCACTGGAGCCTTTTCTCAGAGAGCTTGCTGAAATGTGTGATTGCTATAGATTGGACAGCTTTCAAATCAGTCGATTGCAATGCTTTCCACCCCCAACTCTTCCACCTCCGCCGCCGCCCACCCTGTAACTCACAGGCTGTTCCAGACTGCTTTGATTTTTCATCCCAATAGAAACAAATGAGAAAGAAATGGATTCCTTAAAATGAAATAAAAGGCTTTACTCTTTCCTTTGTATTCCAGTTTGTTTTTATAACTAAGCTATAAGCTGGTGAATAATGGGATCCGTTCATTTTGATTTTTTGCTTGCTTTAAAAATGAATGCACAGCACAAGACTAGTATGAGCTGTGCAGAAATGGGGGCTCTGCTGACCCCAAACCCCAAATGTTGGTGAGTTCCAAAAATGCACCAGTGAAGGCAATGGAGGAGCACAGCCTTCTTTGAAAATCTTCGCCAAGCATTTCCCAAACATTCACACCTCCCTTTTCTTTCTTTTTTTGAAAATCATTTTTATTTGATTTTACAAGTGTAGAGTTATACCAAATCAATATCAGCATTTAGAGATTTCTCTGAATCTCTAGACTTCCCTCCATCCCCTCCTTTGGTCCTATTGTCAAAATTTTCAGCTGCATAAAGGTAAAGGAAAAGGGACCCCTGACCATTAGGTCCAGTTGTTACCGACTCTGGGGTTGCGGCGTTCATCTCGCTTTATTGGCCGAGGAGCCGGCGTACAGCTTCCGGGTCATGTGGCCAGCATGACTATGCCACTTCTGGCGAACCAGAGCAGCGCACAGAAACGTTGTTTACCTTCCCGCCAGAGCGGTACCTATTTATCTACTTGCAATTTGACGTGCTTTTGAACTGCTAGGTTGGCAGGAGCAGGGACTGAGCAGGGGGAGCTCAACCCATCACGGGGATTCGAAACGCCAACCTTCTGATCAGCAAGTCCTAGGCTCTGTGGTTTAACCCACAGTGCCACCCGTGTCCCTTTACTTCCATCTAGACTTCCGTCTATACTCCCCTCCATCCCCTCCTTTGGTCCTGTTGTCAACATTTTCAGCTGCATATTATTTCATAATCCACATTTTAAATCTTTGCATATTGTCCATAGTACTTGTTACATGACAAGTGTTATGAAAATCCTGCTAACATTTTCATCTGCTTGCAGTGGTCTCCTAGATAAATTGTAATTTTTTCTTAAAGTTTTTGTCTTCTTGGATCCTGAGCTTTCCGGTCAGTTTTCCCATTTTGGCGTAGTCCAGCAGCCTACACACCTTTTTCTTTATGGCATCAGAGACAGGGCAAATGGAACATTACTGTTTCACTGGGGTTAACACTGTTTATAGTTTCAAATGTCCTCACAAAATGGTTTGGTTTTTTTTAGTGTGCTCAGTGGATACCATTTGCATGCCATGAATGAAGAAAATGTGAGGAAGAATAACTGCCGGCAAAGATAATCTTAATTGTGAAGGAAGGAAATTTGTTGCCTATCATTCACCCTTATTCAGCTGTGTTAAATGAGTTTAATATTGTGAATGAAAGTGCGGAGTAAATTATAATTCGACACACCATGTTTTTATCTACTTATTTGCACAGCTTATTTATTTAACCGGAGTTGTTGGATAAAAACAGAGTGGGAAGTAAAGAAGAAGAAACAGTTTGAGATTGATCATGTTTCATGAATTTAAAATAGCACAGAAAACGTCACTTCCAAGCCAACTGCAGATAATATGTTTCCATTATTTAGTTGCCTGTAAGTAGGCGCCCTGATTTTTGTGTCCACTGATTTGCCGCCACTGCAATTCACATTCTTGAGAAGCCATTTGACACAAGCCAAGGGAGAGGGAGGAAGCAGTCACCAAAGGGGCTCTCAAAACAATATCGCAAATTGTGATTTGGCTGGGTTTTGCCAACATCTGCTTCTGAGCATCCCATTGGGCTACCAGCTGCAATTCTGCTCAGCAGCTGTTGGAGACTCCATTGATATAATTATTGGGCTGCCGCTGCTATAAATGGGAAATTATATATTTCCTCCTGCCACAAAATGCCTTTGAGGGCTATTTCTCTCCCACACTCCTTCTAAACAAACAAACCAAAAAAGCTTTTGGAGTAGACTTGACTTCCCCATAGAAATCAGTGAAAGAGACTTTCACACAGCGATTTGTAAGTGATTTGTTTCCCTTTACAGCTGCATTCTCCCTCGGAGCAAACTGAGGCACTGTGAGTATAGGATTTGAGCCAGACTTAGTTACACTTAAAGCAGAACCATTCAAATTAATGGGTCGACAGAACGTAGGACTAACAGCACAGTCCTAACCATTGTAGGAGTTCCAAATATCCATAGTATTGTCAGCAAACTTTTTCAGTAGGGGGCCAGCACACTATCCCTCAGACCTTGTGGGGGACCAGACTATATTTTACACACAAAAAAAGAATGAACGAATTCCTATGCCCCACAAATAACCCAGAGATGCAGACCTCCAGAACGAATTAAATTCTCAACCCGAGGTACCACTGTACACAGCCCAACAAGTCAACAACACGAGGCTGCATCAATAGGAGTATAGCATCTAGATCAAGGGAAGTAATAGTGCCACTGTATTCTGCTCTGGTCAGACCTCACCTGGAGTACTGTGTCCAGTTCTGGGCACCACAGTTCAAGAAGGACACTGACAAACTGGAACGTGTCCAGAGGAGGGCAACCAAAATGGTCAAAGGCCTGGAAACGATGCCTTATGAGGAACGGCTAAGGGAGCTGGGCATGTTTAGCCTGGAGAAGAGGAGGTTAAGGGGTGATGTGATAGCCATGTTCAAATATATAAAAGGATGTCACATAGAGGAGGGAGAAAGGTTGTTTTCTGCTGCTCCAGAGAAGCGGACACGGAGCAATGGATCCAAACTGCAGGAAAGAAGATTCCACCTAAACATTATTAAGAACTTCCTGATAGTAAGAGCTGTTCAACAGTGGAATTTGCTGCCAAGGAGTGTGGTGGAGTCTCCTTCTTTGGAGGTCTTTAAGCAGAGGCTTGACAACCATATGTCAGGAGTGCTCTGATGGTGTTTCCTGCTTGGCAGGGGGTTGGACTCGATGGCCCTTGTGGTCTCTTCCAACTCTATGATTCTATGATTCTACGAACCCACCAACAGCATACGATTCAGTATGGCTAACTTAACCTTACAACGCCCCCCCTCCCCATGCACAAACAAATCCCACTACAGCCAACCAAAGACAACCGACCACACTCTAGGCCACCCCAGCCTCTCTCACCAACATAAGCAAATAGAAAGAGTACCCACCCAAGTGACGTTGAAACAAATACCCCACACATACACGAAGTAAAAGAACATAAGCTTTACCACCCCATCCCCTCTCTCCCGTCCCCCCTCTTTTCTTCCCAAAACTTTACTGCTTATAACACCAGTGTCTCACAACAAATGCAACTGATCTGTAGAAAACACAATCTGAAGAAAGAGGCAATGCATGTGCTTTTCTAAATGAGGAAAATCGTTAATAAAAATTATTTTAAAGTCAGAATGATAATAATAATTCCATCATTAGATGGAAATTGCCTCACTGCCCCTTCTCACCATCAAACACAGTGATGAAAAATGATTTGTAATTACATTCTGCTTATTCCAGCCGCAATTTTTTTTGAACTAATTAGGCACCCTCTGTTCTTTAAGTGAAGACATTTTCCCCAGGGGTGTGGGGGGGGCTGTTTCGCAGTTGCACATCCAACATTTTATCGCTCACTAACTGTAGGTTTGGTGGAAGACTTCCAGGTGTGAATAAGCCATCACAAATCCGTTACTGCAGGCAGATTTGTCACATCGTCCAGTGCCAAAGTCGGATTGCTCATTTTGCTCTGAGTCTGGAAGCAATCAAACCTCAAAGTGATGAGCCATCAAGTCATATACATGTACAGTATATGTGAACCATCCTTTTCCTATCCCGGAGCCAACTAGTGTAAACTAAAGCCCTCCTCAGGCAGGGATGTTTTGGCACAGAGGTTCCCAAACTATTTGGCCTACCGTCCCCTTTTCAGAAAAAAAAAAATTACTCAGCACCCCCCTGGAAATCCACCTTCTTTAAGCAAATAGAAAGATGCAGTGACAAATTTGTGTTGGTTTTTGTATCTGTATTTCTACCTATGTCCTACAACATAGTAAAGAAAGATTAAAGTCCCATGGGATGGACCAGAGTGAAGCCTGCTTGCCATTGGTCAGGGCTGCCATACGTCCGGAATTTCCCAGACATAGCCACGAAACATATGATAGTCGGAAACAGTGTCCGCGTGGTGGAAGAAGAAGAAGAAGAAAAGAGTTTTGATTTGATATCCTGCTTTATCACTACCCGAAGGAGTCTCAAAGCGGCTAACATTCTCCTTTCCCTTCCTCCCCCACAACAAACACTCTGTGAGGTGAGTGGGGCTGAGAGACTTCAGAGAAGTGTGACTGGCCCAAGGTCACCCAGCAGCTGCATGTGGAGGAGCGGAGACGCGAACCCGGTTCCCCAGATTACGAGTCTACCGCTCTTAACCACTACGCCACACTGGCTTGCTGAAATCGCTGAAATGTCTGGAAAAATCCATATGTATGGCAACCTATGTCAGAAGTCTAGAGATAGGCGATTTTCCTTAAAAGTAGCTCCAAAACTTCTCCTTTTTTTTAGATTTTGCAACAACAACAACAACAAAACCCCAGCTCAGTAACTTTGCCAAAAAAGCTCAACTAAAATTGGCAAACTGAAAAGGGTTCACCTGAGCCCAGGAAAACCTCTCGCCTCCAGCACGATGGCCGAATCCAGGGGAGGCGTTGTCACCATCCCACAACAGCACCCAAAACATATATGGTTTTTCAAAAATCTCTTCTCTTCTTTCTTTATGCTTTACTGTCCCCTTATTTTTATTCAATGGTCCCCCCCATTGCACTTTTGGTTACTACCACCTGTGCTTTTTCTTCTTCTTCTAAGAAATATTTAAGGGTACTTTCATTTTGACTCAAGAAAATCACCATTTTATAGTTCAAATCAGGAAAATATAGTAAATGAACAAAAGTACAAAAACTCACAAAATGTTTAGGGGTATGTGTACTCCTGCGTGCCCCCCCAACCACTGACTACCACCCCCCTGGATCGTTCCAGCGCCCCCAAGGGGGTAGTATCAGAAACACTGTTATAGCCTAAGGGATGGAGGTCATGAGAATGGAAGACAAAAGCCTTTGCTGCAGACATGTCTGAAATAGCTCCATGCTCCTTTAATGAAACATCAGCTACTCTAGCTTCTCCTGGGGTAGGTTAGGCCTTGGCTTTTCCTAAACGTGCATTTTCAGGCCATTTGTCTGTGCTTTTAATTGCTGACTCAGATGAGCTTTTACAATAATTTGAGTTTAGTGTTCTAAGGCAGGTTGGGCCAGCTGGCTGTGTTCAGGCTGTGGCAGCTCCCTAAAGAAAATCTATCTGGTCGTTGACCGCTCTGCCAAATGTTCCTCATAGCGTAGCAATGATCTTTGCTCACGGTTTCACTCAGAAGGAAAGGGAAACAAAATGTTCTCACGTCGCAAGGGAAAGGGACTTCTTTCGTCTTTTAAAGCAGCATCTCTCATTGATTTTCTGTGTGACATACTGTATATGGGTACATTACTCTGCAATGTGATACCTGAGCTGTTGTGCTACCATGTTTGTGAAGTCCACACTGCTAGATGACACCAACCTTCCCCCCCCCCCGCCCATGGAGCCTTCTGAATCCTGAAGGAGACATAAATATAAATGAGAGGGTCCCCCAATTTGCACAAAAAAACTGATGGGACCCAAAAGCAATAGAATAAAGTAGTTAATGATGAAAATAGCTGTGGTGTAAACCACTGAGCCTTGGGTTTGCCAATCAGAAGGTTGGCAGTTCGAATCCCCGTGATGGGGTGAGCTCCCATTGTTCAGTCCCAGCTCCTGCCAACCTAAGCAGTTCAAAAGCACGTCAAAATGCAAGTAGATCAATAGGTGCCGCTCCGCCGGGAAGGTAAACAGTGTTTCCGTGCGCTGCTCTGGTTTCGCCAGAAGCAGCTTACTCATACTGGCCACATGAGCCAGAAAAACTGTCTGCGGACAAACATTGGCTCCCTCGGCCTGTAAAGCAAGATGAGTGCCGCAACCCCAGAGTTGCTCATGACTGGACTTAAATGTCAGGGATCCTTTACCTTTATATTGCAGAAGGAAGGTTTTCCGAAGTTGGGGTGCCCTGACTGAAAATACCTTTTCCTCCAAAGCCATCCACCTCACCTCCCTCACTGAGGGAATGTGGACAAGACACTTTGATGAAGAGCTCAAAGTCCTGGTTTGTGGAAATGAGTGGTTCTTACAGGGAAGCGGGTGGTGCTGTGGTTGAAACCACTGAGCCTCTTGGGCTCACCAATTGGAAGGTCGGCAGTATGAATCTGTGCTACAGGGTGAGCTCCCATTCCTCTGTGCCAGCTCCTGCCAACCTAGCAGTTTGAAAGCACACCAGTGCAGGTAGATAAATAGGTACAGCTCCAGTGGGAAGGTAAATGGTGTTTCCATGAGCTCTGGTTTCCGTCACAGTGTTCAGTTGCACCAGAAGCAGTTTAGTCATGCTGGCCACGTGACCCGGAAAGCTGTCTGTGGACAAACGCTGGCTCCCTCAGCCTGAAAGCGAGATGAGCGCCGCACCCCATAGTTGCCTTTGACTGGACTTAACTGTCCATGGGTCCTTTACCTTTACAGGAACCAGCACAGAATCTGAAGGGTCACACAACTCCTCCAGTTATATTTACATTATGTTGTTTATTATGTCGCTGTATTGAAAACCTACTCTGTGGTCCTTTTGGCACATAAATGTCATAAATAAATAAATAAATAAATAAACCTTGTGCTGTGGGAACCATCACATTTGCACCTTTCACTTAAAAGACCTGGCTCCCCCCGCCCCAGAATGCTGGGAACTGTAGTTTCTCCTCCACAGAGCTACCATTCCCAGCACCCTTAAAGGTAAAGGTAAAGGTACCCCTGCCCGTACGGGCCAGTCTTGACAGACTCTAGGGTTGTGCGCTCATCTCACTCTAGAGGCCGGGAGCCAGCGCTGTCCACAGACACTTCCGGGTCACGTGGCCAGCGTGACAAAGCTGCATCTGGCGAGCCAGTGCAGCACACGGAACGCCGTTTACCTTCCCACTGGTAAGCAGTCCCTATTTATCTACTTGCACCCAGGGGTGCTTTCGAACTGCTAGGTTGGCAGGCGCTGGGACCGAACGATGGGAGCGCACCCCGCCGCAGGGATTCGAACCGCCAACCATGCGATCGGCAAGCCCTAGGCGCTGAGGTTTTACCCACAGCGCCACCCGCGTCCCTCCCACCACCCTTAACCAAGTACAATTCCCAGGATTCATTGGGGGAAAGACATGTGCTTTAAATGTGTGTTGTGGATGTGCCTCTGATAGGTAGACATCCAAACTCTGCCCACCATGTCACTACTCCGGCTACCATGAGAGCACAGAGACTTTTATTATTACTATTTTTGCTCAGCTTGTTGTTGTTTAGTCATTTAGTCGTGTCCGACTAAATGTGACCCCATGGACCATTGCATGCCAGGCACTCCTGTCGTCCACTTGCCTCCCACAGTTTGGTCAAACTCATGCTGGTAGCTTCGAGAACACTGTCCAACCATCTCATCCTCTGTTGTCCCCTTCTCCTTGTGCCCTCCATCTTTACCAACATCAGGGGCTTTTCCAGGGAGTCTTCTCTTCTCATGAGGTGGCCAAAGTATTGGAGCCTCAGCTTCACGATCTGTCCTTCCAGTGAGCACTCAGGGCTGATTTCCTTCAGAATGGAGAGGTTTGATCTTCTTGCAGTCCATGGGACTCTCAAGAGTCTCCTCAAGCACCATAATTCAAAAGCATCAAATCTTCGGCAATCAGCCTTCTTTATGGTCCAGCTCTCACTTCCATACATCACTACTGGGAAAACCATAGCTTTAACTATACGGACCTTTGTTGGCAAGGTGATGTCTCTGCTTTGCTCAGCTTAGTTCTCCATTATCTGGCAGAAGTGGAGAACGGAGTCCTCTTCTGACAGAGCAAGTGCTGAAAGCAGCTTTGATTCATGGGGTCGCTAATGTTTGTGAACACATGCAGTACGACTCCCCGCCGTAGTCTGTGGTGACAGCAGCATTATTTAATAAACCATGACAAAGCTGCCATGAATATTGGATGGTGAATGAGCCCCGTGGCAAGGGAAGTGTGGGGTTTGACAAGTCTGAGGCCAGGCAACGGCATCGAGCCAAGCCAAACGCATTTCCTTATGCATGTAATAAGTTCGCTTCTCGTGGCCTTCTTGCACCAGTCCTTCCACTTTAAATACAGGGCATGATGTAAATCTACTGTACAGGTATATGGGGGGGGGAGCAGAATCCACTTTCAGTGTCTCATCTGGTTAAGGTTAAAAATCTTCAGACTGCAAGCCTCAGCTCTTTAAGGTCAGAGACATTTCACAAGAGACATGCTAATTTAGTTCTGGCAAATTATATTTCAGCCTCTCTCTCTCTCTCTCTCTCTCTCTCTCTCTCTCTCTGCCTGTTCCCGAGTAAACAGATCCAGTAGGGAAATGGGTGCATATTGGGGCAAGCATCTTTGAAATGCTTTTAAAGAAACACAAAACTACACACATGGCCTCGACTGACCTTGGTGAGAAGGAATGCAGGAGTGATGCCTAGGTTACTCTGAAAGCGCAAAGCAAAATCGTGGCTGATCTAAAGAGCAGGTGTGCGTGTGGGGAGGTGTTATGCGGTTACCTTTTCTGGCCTCTCTTAAAGGCTCAGGTTTTAGAGGAAGCCTGAAAGACATGTGACCTACCAAGTCAAACGTGGCTTTTGAGGTTGGCGGGTCACATTGTACAGTAGTACACAGAGAGGGAACTCTAAAGCCCACAATCCCAGCTTAAGTGCAGCCCATTTTATGTGTCTAATGGCCTATCAGCATCTCACAATATAAAAATACAAAAACATATACAGTGGTACCTCGGGTTACATACGCTTCAGGTTACATACGGTTCAGGTCACAGACTCTGCTAACCCAGAAATAGTGCTTCAGGTTAAGAACTTTGTTTCAGGATGAGAACAGAAATCGTGCTCCGGTGGCGCAGCAGCAGCAGGAGGCCCCATTAGCTAAAGTGGTGCTTCAGGTTAAGAACAGTTTCAGGTTAAGAACGGACTTCCGGAACGAATTAAGTACTTAACCCGAGGTACCACTGTACCATAGTAACAAACAAAAACAATGTGTACTGGTGTCAGATTCCTAGCTAGGTTCCTTCTTCTTTTTTAAATTTTTTTATTTATTTATACTTTTCCAAATTGATACATTTCATTAGTTTTACAATCAATTTAACATTTCAACATTTGACTTCCTTCTCCCTCTTTCTGTGGTTCCTTAAATTTATTTTCTAATATCCAAATCCCTTTAATTTGCTCATTTGTCTACTTTAAATATATATTCTCTTATAAAACTGCAGGTAATTACGATAATCCTGCTAATATTTTTATCTGTTTACAATTTATCTGTAAATATTCAATAAACCATTTCCATTCTTTTATAAAAAGTTTGCTATCTTGATTTCTTATTCTTCTGGTAAATTCCCCCATTTCTGCATATTCCATAAGTTGTTGTATCCATTCTTCCTTTACTGGGACTTCTGCTTCTTTCCACTTTGGGGCAAGAAACATTCTTACCGCTGTAGTTCTCTCCCTATAATTCTCAAAAGAAAAGCTTCTGGGTTTTTAAATAAAAGTTATTTTGAACATCCTTTTCCATTCATTATGTATCATTTCCCAGTAAGCTTTAACCTTACTACAAAGACCACCACATAGGATAAAAAAGAACTTTCTTTCTCTTTAAATTTCCAGCATTTGTTTGATTTAGATTTATACATTTTTGCCAGTTCACTTGGTGTTAGATACCAACAATATATCATTTTCATATAATTTTCTCTTAAAAGATGTTGTTGTTTAGTCATTTAGTCGTGTCCGACTCTTCGTGACCCCATGGACCAGAGCACGCCAGGCACTCCTGTCTTCCACTGCCTCCCACAGTTTGGTCAAACTCATACTGGTAGCTTCAAGAACACTATCCAACCACCTCGTCCTCTGTCGTCCCCTTCTCCTTGTGCCCTCAATCTTTCCCAACATCAGGGTATTTTCCAGGGAGTCTTCTCTTCTCATGAGGTGGCCAAAGTATTGGAGCCTCAGCTTCACGATCTGTCCTTCCAGTGAGCACTCTGGGCTGATTTCCTTCAGAATGGATGCATAGGTTTGATCTTCTTGCAGTCCGTGGGACCCTCAAGAGTCTCCTCCAACACCATAATTCAAAAGCATCACCACTGGGAAAACCATAGCTTTAACTATATGGACCTTTGTTGGCAAGGTGATGTCTCTGCTTTTTAAGATGCTGTCTTAAAAGATAACATGCTGTAAATTTTATATCCATATTCCACAATCGTTCCCATGCTTCCATATCTATATTATGACCGATATCTATTGCCCAGTGTATCATTGAGGATTTTACTTGCTCATCCTTTGTCTCCCATGGCTAGGTTCCTTCTTGCTGTGTCATGGTATGCGCCAATTAGAAGTGTATGCTCTAGTGTCCTTGCTGCCAAGTTGTCCATGCACTGAGTAGAGCAATGTCAAGGGGTTCTCAGAGCCGTCTTTCCCATTGGGTTTACTGGTGCATTGCGCCAGGGCGCAGGCCTATTTGGGGCGCCCCAGCGAGTGGGGGAGCTGCGTGGCTTTACCGGCGGCCTCCCCTTTCCCTCCTGCATGCCCACCAGCGGCGCCCCGTCAACCATATGGCTGGGGGGCATGCAGCTTGCCTCCCAAGCCCCCGCGGGAGGAGAGCAATCCCCACAGAGGCTTGGAAAAAGGTAAACAACTCTGGAAAATGGGGGTGGGGCGCCGGAGGGATCTTTGCACCACAGTGCCAGATATGCTTAAGACGGCCCTGGGGGTTATTTTGCTTTGGTTCAGCTTTTTTTTATTGGTTCAGTCCATGCCTGGCTTATGTAGGAGTGCCATTGGCACACAAGAGTATAATTGATAGGAAAGAGTGTTGCCGTGGTGTGTATGCCAGCGTTGCGGCATTATCTCTCCTGCAAAGTGATATCATGTTGCTGATTGAAATGTATTTGATCCAACTGTGTCGTGCAAGCATTAGCATCTGTTGACATCTGAAGGACCATAGGACTGCTTTGCCAGATACTATTAAATAAAAAAAAACACCAAACCTCAAATGTCATAGTTGGGTGATGGTTCTCTTAATTTATGCTCTTACAAATGAACTACAGTGGTACCTCTGGTAACGTACTTAATTCGTTCCGGAGGTCTGTTCTTAACCTGAAACTATTCTTAACCTGAAGCACCACTTTAGCTAATGGGGCCTCTCACTGCTGCCACGCTGCCGGAGCACAATTTCTATTCTCATCCTGAAGCAAAGTTCTTAACCCGAGGTAATATTTCTGGGTTAGCGGAGTCTGTAACCTGAAGCGTATGTAACCTGAAGCGTATGTAACCCGAGGTACCACTGTAGATGTGCCCAAGAGGATTCAATCTGGATAGCTGCCGCTTTTCGTTTGTTTCCCTCCTGCCATCCCTGGATAACTGTACATAGGATGCATCTTGAATGAAGCTGAAGGTAGAAATACATACACATATTCTCAGTTATCAGAAGCTGATGCAAATGCCATGAGCAAGGCAGCTCTGCAGCTTTTAATCCTGCTCACGAGCAAATGTCATTCAATACTGCCTTTCCAAAGCAAGTTGTCTGCTAACCTTCCTTATTCATACAAGTCAGTCCAGGCACAAAGCCCACCTGGAGAGAGATATGCCACTTTTTAACCTCATTTAGGAAGCATATAACTGGAGCTTTTAGCACACTGTGCAACTATTGTGCTGAAACTTATCCCAAATCATATCATATTTGACCATGTGCGCTGGTAAGCAGCAGGTATCTTTCTCCCCCAGATAACATGCATTGACTGTGGGAGGGATGCATTGCTCTCTAACAGCCATGTGGACACACACAAAAAAGACCAGATGCAGTCTCAGATTCCTGAAGATCCAGTGATCTAGATTCTGTAGCGATAAAGGGTGCACAAAAAGTAGTATAATGATGAAAGCCTTTCCTGGTGAACTTTTCTGAGGAACAATTTCAAAAGCATCCTTGCTGGCGCCTCACATTTCCTTGCTGCTTTCTACGAGGGTTGCTCATTAACGATTTCCCCTGAACCACTTCCGGTTATCGTAGGAGGATGAAATTGCACATGTATAATGATACATCTCTCCATAGGTAACGTGGTAATTTGGAGCTCTGAACTCCTAACAGTTTCTCTGTTACAGGCGCTAACGTGAAGTAATGTCTGATAATGTAACCAGTTGGATGCAGAGGTGCTGTACTTGAATGGGTGCACACCACGGGAGACGTTGGATGAGATGAAAGGGACTTATGGGGAGGATGCCCCATCATTTGATGTAGTCCTACACTGGCATCATCAGTTCAAGTGTGGTTGGACTTCAGTGGAAACGGCTCCCATTCCTGGGCAACCACAGTCCGCCATTGATGAAGACACCATCCAGCAAGTGGAGGCCGCCATTTTGGAAGCTTGTCGCATAACCGTTCGCCAACTAGCTGCAGATGTCAAGATCAGTGTGGGCTCTGTGGAAAAAAATCATCCATGACCATTTTCACACGGAAAAAGTGTCCACACGGTGGGTTCCCCGGCTGCTGACGCCTTTCCAGAAGCAGGGACACGTCACATGCTCACGGGCTCTTTTGGCCATGTGTCACGCAAACCATGATGACTTCTTTGCCAGACTAATTTCTCAGGACGAAACATGGGGATCCTTTTTTCTGTCAGGGGACACATTCCCTCAGAAGCAATCTTTCAGGGACCAGTTGGCTGTGGTGTCTGCGGCCAGACAAAAGTAGGAAGAGTTTCAGAACTGTAGGAGTATATGCTGCACACTCTCTCTCTGTCTCTCTCTGTCTCTGTTTGTCTCTATGTTTGTCTCCGTGCTACCATGTCCGTGTGGATGCATCTTTCCATCTATTCTGATTTTCCCAGCACCATTATCCTTCTGACTTCTCCCCTCTGCTTCCATGGCTCTGTCCAGCTCATAATCAGCTTGTCTTTCATGGGAGCTATCCTTAGTGCTGAAGCAGCCATTGGGATCTGTCCTTGGTCCTGAAGCGCTGCCTTCTACATCTTAATATTATCCCTGTTTTTCAGGCTACTCCTTTGTTCTTGCTCCCAACTCAGGGGATACCATGCAGGTGTCCCCCAACTTACTCACGTGCAACCACGTATATGTGCAGTGCCAAGAAATAACAACATAATTCAATTCAAACCCAGAAATGGTAGGAGCTGGAGAGTCCTTGTGGCTCACAAGGAGACCCAGAGCCCAAAGACGATATCAGTGAGGGTAGAGGAAGCCCAAAGAGACTGGAGATGCAGTGGGACTTTGTTAGACTGCTCAGCCTCCCTGCCTAACACTTGTCCTCCAGTCTCCTGCCAGTCCCAAAGCTTCAATTCTAGTTGTGGATGTTTTTGGATACAGAATTTTTGGGTATGGATAATAATAATAATAATAATAATAATAATAATAATAATAATAATAATAATAATAATTTTTTATTTATACCCTGCCCTCCCCAGCCAGAGCTGGGCTCAGGGTGGCTAACACCAGTAAAATTACAATAAAAACATAATGGGGGGGAACAATTTAAAATACTGGTTAAAATACAATTTAAAATGCAGCCTCATTTTAATAGTAGCCATAGATCAAAACCATAAGGGGAGGGAAACATAAGGGTCAGACTGAGTCCAAACCAAAGGCCAGGTGGAACAGGTCTTGCAGTCCCTGCAGAAAGATGTCAAGTCCCGCAGGGCCCTAGTCTCTTGTGACAGAGCGTTCCACCAAGCCAAGGCCAGTACTGAAAAGGCCCTGGCCGTAGTTGAGACCAATCTAACCACCTTGCAACTTGGGACCTCCAAAGTATTGCCATTTGTGGACCTTAAGGTCCTCTGTGGGGCATACCAGGAGAGGTGGTCCTGTAGGTACATGGGTCTTAGGCCGCATAGGGCTTTAAAGGTCAAAACCAGCACCTTAAACCTGACCCTGTACTCCACCGGGAGCCAGTGCAGTTGGTAAAGCACTGGATGAATGTGGGTCCATGGCAAGGACCCCGTAAAGAGCCTCTCCACGGCAGTCTACACCCACTGGAGTTTCTGGGTCAGCTTCAAGGGCAGCCTAGCGTAGAGCGAGTTACAATAATCAAGCCTGGAGGTGACCCTCACATGGATCACTGTGGCCAGATCAGGACGAGAAAGGTAAGGGACCAACTGCTTAATACGGCGGAGATGGAAAAATGCCACCTTTGCTGTGGCTGCTGTGGATTGAAGATAGATTGGCAGAGAAGGTGTTTAAAGGGTTCTCGGAGGGTGATCTCCATTTCACTCAATTTCACTTATGCATGTGGGGGCCCAGAACATATCCCCACCCACACCCACCCCCAGTGTAAGTGGGAGCACACCTGTACTTTTCAGGCTGACAGTGTGCTCCATCAAGCCTTATTTTCCCATCAGTGCTACAACCATCAAATTAGGCAGCGTTGGTAAAACAACTGGCCCTTTAGTGATGACCAGCTTTTTCGTTCTCCTTGCCAGTTGTAGTTGCACCTGTTTTCAGTGCCCAATAAGCCTAGTGAAGGAAAATCTAAAGTACACAGCTATTAATAATTCCATCTTACTCTGTTTTTTATTCTTCTTGGCTAAGTAGCGTGCTGTTGGTGGAGATGCATTATCAAGGTTCGACTTCGGTTCATAAATTCTTTTGAGCTGTTGAATGGCTTTTAAGTGTTTGTGTGTGTATATATATATATATATCTTTAAATGCTTGCAGTGTGCAATCTCAAAAGTTGTGCATCTAAATAATTAATCTCTAGTTTTCTGATGACCTTTCCATTTAATTCCATTGAGGCTGCAGTTGTAAGCATACATATTAGGAAGTAAACTCTGTGGTAAGGCTTTATTGCTAGGGAACCTGGGAGAACAGGGTTCATTGGGGGACTTTGGGCCAGTCACAATCTCAGACTAACCTCCCTCACAGGGTTGTTGTGAGAAAGTGGACAACCATGTATATCACACTGAGCTCCTTGGAGGAAAGGTGAGATATATATGCAATGATAAAATAATCCAGTCTTCAACACCCAGACAAAAATAGGCATTTTCAGCAAGCATTTGAATCACACAACAAGGGAGTCCAGTGTGGTGTAGTGGTTAAGAGTGGTAGACTCGTAATCTGGTAAACCGGGTTTGATTCCCTGCTCCTCCACATGCAGCTGCTGGGTGACCTTGGGCTAGTCACACTTCTCTGAAGTCTCTCAGCCCCACTCACCTCACAGAGTGTTTGTTGTGGGGGAGGAAGGGAAAGGAGAATGTTAGCTGCTTTGAGACTCCTTTGGGTAGTGATAAAGTGGGATATCAAATCCAAACTCTTCTTCTTCTTCTTCTCCCAGGTGGCAACAGGGACAGCATTCCAAAGGGCACGGGACACCACAGAAAATATCCATTTCAGTATTTCCAAATAACAACAACAACAATAATAATAATATCAGACATTAAAAACTTCCCTAGACAGGGCTGCCTTCAGGTGTCTTCTAAATGTCAGGTAGCTGTTTATCTCTTTGACATCTGGTGGGAGGGCGTTCCACAGGGTGGGGGCCACTACCAAGAAGGCCCCCTGCCTGGTTCCTTGTAGCCTCACTTCTCGCAGTGAGGGAACTGCCAGAAGGCCCTCGGAGCTGGACCTCAGTGTCTGGGCTGAACGATGGGGGTGGAGACGCTCCTTCAGGTATACTGGGCTGAGGCCGAGATGGAAGTCTACAGTTTGCAGAGTGGTTAAGGCATCATTGATTTGGTAGTGGAATCAAAAATTAAATATATGAATGCACAAAAAGAGGTCTTCAAAGCAATATAAGGAACACGGTCTGAAAGATAATTTGATTATTTTAATTATTAAATGGTAGCAGTTTGAGTTGATGTTGAGAAACATATGATTTCTAATGCAAACTTAATTAGAATTTGTTCTTTAAGACTTTGGTAGTAGATGTGCTCTTTTGATAAATATATAAAAGTTCCCAAATCAGTCACGGCATGCATGTACTTCTGTCCGTCCTCCTTTCACTTTCTTTCCTTGAGTAATTTGCTTGGATGAGGCTAAGAAGTTAAGAAAGAATTGCAGGTAATTATGAAGTATTAATGTCATTGCTTGGACTTCTTTGAAAAGCCAATAAGGATCCTTCAAAAATATAAATCCCTTTTTATAACCATTATCTTTGCTGTAGCTAGGAGCTGATCGTGGTCAAAGTCTTTCAAATTCAATGTCAGGAATTTTTTTTGCTATTAATTTGATCAGGTCAGCACTGACTCCTAGGACAAAGCTGGATGTCTGGAGCACAATTTCCAATTTCAGAGAGAGAGTGATTCACTGTGGAGAGCAAAATTCTCAGCAAGATTTAAAAGGCCTTCTCTTGAAAATATTAAGAGCATATGCTATGATTACATTCTATACCTTCTATTAATTCTTATGCCATAAAATAATGGTATCAATTTTGTGAACATAAACTGGGCACTCTCTCATTTTAAAAAGCCAACGCAGATATTTTGGCCTTGAGCAAGCATATCTAGTATTTATTTATCTCTATTTACCATATTTGTATAAAGCTACCCAATAACATTGTTCCTGGGACTGCCAAGGCCATAAAATGATTTTTAAAAGACCATCAAAAACACACTGGCCTAAATGCTATTGGATTCCATCTCCCATGAGTCCCAGGCAAGAAGGACAATGGTCAGGGGTGATGGAGGTTGTAGCCAAACAACATTTTGAAACCCTGGCCTAAATCTAACATTTGCCTCATTACAAATTCCAGCAATGAGAAGAATAAAATCAGACAACTAACAAATATATCGCATATAAACAGTGGTTCCTTACATTAAAAACACCGATTTTTAAAAGATCTGGGACAAAGCTTTCTACCAGCTCCAAAATGACCCCAGAGAAGGTGGGCCTCTCAAGACCATTCCACAAGGTAAAAAGGTAAAGGTAAAGGACACCTGGATGGTTAAGTCCAGTCAAAGGCGACTATGGGGTTGCAGGGCTCATCTCGCTTTCAGGCTGAGGGAGCCGGTGTTTGTCCACAGACAACTTTCTGGGTCATGTGGCCAAGACTAAACCACTTCTGGCACAATGGGACACTGTGATGGAAACCAGAGCACACGGAAACACTGTTTACCTTCCCCACCCAGCAGTTCCTATTTATCTACTTGCACTAGTGTTTTTTATGTATTTTTAATCTTTTGTTGGAAGCTGCCCAGAGTGGTTGGGGAAACCCAGCCAGATGGGCGGGGTAGAAATAATAAATTATTATTATTACAATGGTACCTTGGGTTAAGTACTTAATTCATTCCGGAGGTCCATTCTTAACCTGAAACGGTTCTTAACCTGAAGCACCACTTTAGCTAATGGGGCCTCCTGCTGCCGCTGCACCGCTGGACCACGATTTCTGTTCTCATTCTGAAGCAAAGTTCTTAACCCGAGGTACTATTTCTGAGTTTGCAGAGTCTGTAACCTGAAGCGTATGTAACCCAAGGTACCACTGTATCATTATTTCAAACTGCTAGGTTGGCAGGAGCTGGGACAGAGCAACAGGAGCTCACTTGTTCGTGGGGATTTGAACCACCAACCTTCCGATCGGCAAGCCCAAGAGGCTCAGTGGTTTAGACCACAGCGCCATCTCAGGATGCTCACTCTTGGTAAACCTTTTGCTTCAATAGACACGAGCAGGTCCATTTAACTGTTATAACAATGGTCACAAATTGCTGAAAACCTGTGTGTCAGCTTGAGGCGAAAGATCTGCTAAGTTATGGAAGGGCTTCTTTTGGCTACTTTTGGCTACTTGGCTACTTTTCACTGAGGTGCACCTATGGACTGCCATTGCCTGATGACTGGACTCATTGCACGTGGAAAAAAGAGAGGCTGTGAAAACTGAGGAACAAAGAGGAAACGATGGCTTTGACAGAAGCAGGGAGCAAAGAGCAGTGAGTAATGGAACAACTGAGAGATTCTGAGGTAAATCTGTTGGCAGGTGTTGAGAACCTGCAGGGAAATGCTCATTTGGCAGGTCCAAGTGCCCTCATCTCACCTCAGTGCAAAACACGTAGTATTAGTCTTTCTCTGGTCAAAATGAATCCAGCAGTGGACTGGATTATGGAAGAGAGAGGCCAAAAAAAGAAGAAGAGAAGAACGAAACATGAAAGGGTTAATTTAGCCAGAATTGGTGTTGTTCTGGTTTAGATATAACAAAGGCCACATTCAAACCATACATTTTTTTAATCGTTTTTTATTTGATTTTACAAATAAAAAGTTATAACAATACCAAATAGGTAAAGGTAAAGGGACCCCTGACAGTTAAGTCCAGTCGCGGACAACTCTGGGGTTGCGGCACTCATCTCGCTTTACTGGCCAAGGGAGCCGACGTTTGTCCCCAGACAGTTTTTCTGGGTCTATGACTAAGCCGCTTCTGGCAATACAGAAATGCTGTTTACCTTCCCGCCGGAGTGGTACCTATTTATCTACTCACATCCTTAGCTGCAGCAATTGCCTGATAAAATAATACTCCTCCTCACCACTGCTGCTTCTATTTGCCTCCAAAGGTGTTGTTTAAGCACTTCTAAAAAATGTAATGTGTGCTTTCATTCTATGGCTCTTTCCACTGAAGAGCGCATGAAGATTTTCGCTTGTGAAGAGCGAGTGTCAACAACTGCCAAAATTGGCGCAAAACCTACCTTTCAACTAATGAAGGAACAGAGGACTGGCTCTTTAGCAGAAACAAGCTTTGCTGTTCCGTATAGCTGCCTCATAATTGCAGGCTTAGTATGAATGCCTACAAGCAATTGTAGCAGGGATGAAGGTCACAGTCCGTCAGCAGTCGAGGAAGTGTGGCCAAGCGCTCTTTTTGACAAACAGGCGAACGGGATGCTGGCTCTTCAGCTGCCATTGTGGAAATGTGTGAGAGCCTTCCAGATAACTGACACATAATTACAGGCTTAATTTGAACTCATGCAAGCAATTGTGGCAGGGATGGGAGAAGGTCACAGAACATCAACCTCGTCGCTTGCAAAGCAATATTGGCACGCTGGGGTGCAACACTTGTAGCCCAAAAGGGGTTCCTGCTGCGTGGATGTCCCTTTTTAAATAAAAAAAGTATGTATGCATGTAACGAGAAAAAACTGCACACTCAACGAGATATGGAGGGCTGCACAAAACAGGCAGATGGAGACTTCTAATGAGCTTTTCCTTGGCTGCCTGCCATTCGTAGAATTTGTGACTGATCAAGAAAAAATAAACTTGGGGAAAAGCTAGAGAATGATGCCTTATAATGCTGCAGTCATCTACAGTCGTTTCTGAACCTAATCAACCTTCTGTTTCTCAACTGATAAGTATTGGGAAACTCGCTAATATGATACTTACATTTTTTAAAAATATATTTTATCTAACACTTTGGAATGCCTGCCTAGGGAATCTCCTTACCTAAAAGCTCACTGCCAAAAACTGTACAGCATATGGTTTCCTATATAAACACGTAAAGCTTACTATAACTGAGTCAGAATATTGGTCTAGCCCAGTGCAATCAACTTTGGCTGGTAGCTACTTATCAAGTCTCGGTCAGAGATATATCCATGGGGGGCATGAGGGGCACAGGGGTGTTTGCCCCGGGTGCAATAATGTTAGGGCATGCAAAATTTCAACACCCAGTGCTGCCTCAATACAGCTGTGCGCTTCCATCACTGGGCTCTGTTGAAGACAGCATCTCCATGCAAAACAGGAAGTCACCTCTCCAGACAATGGAGCAGGTCTTCTTATCTTATCTTTGTGGCTGTGATCTCCTGGGTGACATGGATGCCATTAGGCAGTTGAATGTGCATGCATACTCCGTCCATTCCCCTCCCACCCACACCCACCTTCCACACAGCCCCAGGCCCTGGCAGTCCATGCTACACCACTGGGTATATCCCCTATCTGCCAGCTGAGGTACTTTAACCAGGGTTGGTGAGAATCTGAAAGAAGAATGAGCCCTACTGGGCTAAACCAAAGGCCCATCTATCCCACCATCCTATTCTCGCAGTGGCCAACCAAATGCCTTGGGAAAGCCTGCAAGTAAGATTTATTGTGGGTGGAATGTGTGTTCTATGGCCCCTTCCCAACAAGGGTCCACTTTCTTCACAGGCATCTCCATCCAAGCAGGACATCCTGTTTCACTGCCTGACATGAAACAGGAAGGTGATGCCACACAACCCTGCTGTGAAATTAACATATGAGTGTGGTGGAGATGAAATAGTTAAACAGGTTACCCAATCAGGACCCAGGGGGTGGAGTCAGAGGGACTATAAAACCAGCTCTGGGAGGGGCAAAGGGAGGAGTTCGTTGGGAGTTGGGTGGTTGGTTGGAGTGGGAGTGGGAGTGAATAGGGATAGAGTCTGTGGGTAGGTTGAGTTAGTGTAGCAAAATAAGCTGAGTCAGGAATAGTTAGGGGTTGTTGTTGTTTAGTCGTTTAGTCGTGTCCGACTCTTCGTGACCCCATGGACCAGAGCACGCCAGGCACTTCTGTCTTCCACTGCCTCCCGCAGTTTGGTCAGGCTCATGTTTGTAGCTTCGAGCACACTGTCCAACCATCTCGTCCTCTGTCGCCCCCTTCTCCTTGTGCCCTCCATCTTTCCCAACATCAGGGTCTTTTCCAGGGAGTCTTCTCTTCTCATGAGGTGGCCAAAGTATTGGAGCCTCAGCTTCACGATCTGTCCTTCCAGTGAGCACTCAGGGCTGATTTCCTTCAGAATGGATACGTTTGATCTTCTTGCAGTCCATGGGACTCTCAAGAGTCTCCTCTAGCACCAGGTTAGGGGTTAGGAAGACAAGTAAATATCTGAGAGGTGGTTTTGTGAGTGAGAGCAGGTAGCGGAAGTTATGGGTCTGGATAGGCACCCCATGTTTGTAATTAACCGATACCATTTATGAAACCACACGCTTGTTAAACTGCAATAAATAAACCAAAGTTTATGCTCCAATTTAACCCTGACTGGACTCAGTATTGTACCAGGTAGGGCCTGGGTGGTGGCAGCAGGAAATAAAGTGGTGGCACAGGGATCAATAGACGGTGAAACGTCCAGGGACCCTGTGTGATCGCCACACCTGCCCCCGCCTAAACCTTCCTGACCTGGGCCATGTGGCAGCCCACCCCCCCTTAAGCACCAACAACAGCAGTGGGTTCTGGTGAGATCCTGTGATCTCACAGAGTTCTTGCAAGATCTCATGAGAACTTGCAGAGCCAGTAGGGTAGGCAGTCTTGACGTTCCACCACCCAAGGTGACTGACTCAGCCCTGTCTCCTAGCTTCATTGTAGACCTAATTGTAGCTCAGCAGCCTCGACCAGTGTTCTCCCCCTTGCCCATTTTACAGATGTATGTCCCTCTTGTTACAGCCATTACCCGCCCTGCAACCTGAACACACCAGAAACCTATTCCAGTGATGTTTCCATATGTCACGGTCCGGTTCATGGGCAATCGACGTCCCAGCAGAGGACATCAGGACCAGGGGCAAGATGGCTGGGTGGGAGCAGGAACGGGGTTCCAGAAACCAGGAAGCCAGGAGTCCGAGGGTCAGAGAGCAAGGAGTCAAGAAGCTAAGGGTCTGAGGATCAGGAAGCAAGGAGTCCCGAAGTCAGGGGTCCGAGGATCAAGAAGCAAGGAGTCATGAGTCAAGGGTCTGAGCAGCAAAGAGTCAAGAAACCAAATGCAGCAAGGCAGGGAATGTGTTGCTATGGCAAAGAACTGAAGGGAAATACTGACCTTATATCCCTTCCCAGCTCTTGCCACCAGGTGCTGTGAGTTACCAATCAGCCTCACCTGTGAGGCTGTGCCTTGCCTCTTCAGAACAAATTTAGGAAGGCCCCAGTCCTGGTCACAGGACCTGGCTTCTGCATGCACACCTGACACCATAGGTCCATGGACCTTACAGCTCAATCATGTGAGACTCCTGTGTTATTGCTTTCCTTTGCTGAGCAGAGCTGCCCAAACGGACACATGGCAATTAGGGCACATAAAAGCCTTCTGAAGAGATTTCTTCTTTTTTCTTCCCCCAGCTGTGGAAAGAGGTACCCAAAAAAGCAACAAGGTGAGAAAGTGATGCAATTGTACACGCATGACTGTTGGATCATTAACTGGCAACGAAGAGCACAGGGAGGGAAGAGATGATAGCTGGCTTCTAGAACACCTTTTGTTCACCATGTGCTGCAGTCAACTCAAAAGTCGCGGAAAGGGCACAGAAAGTAGCTTTTTGCAAAATCTTGTAAAGGGTTAGCACTTCAGAAGTGATCTCACATACACACACCGGTCTTAGAGGAAGTTATTTTTGTTGCCATTCAGAAACTATAGACCAGCTGTGTCAAATGCTGTTCGGCCTTTTTCAATGAAACAAGAAAAGATGAAAATGGGAAAATAAAGATATTTTGGAGTGGAGGAATACTTTTGCTTTCCACTAAAAGAGAATGGGCTTTATGCACACCATACATTTAAAGAACATTTCCCCCATCACTGAGCTACAGTTCTCCACATGCTTAACAAACTACAGCCCCAAGGATTATTTGGAGAGAGAAATGTACTTTAAGTGTATGGGGGGGTGAAATTGAATATTCTGACTTAACTGTATTTTATTTAATGTGAATTGTCTTTATAATATACTAGCAAAATGGCTAGGAAGCAATGGTGGTGGCCAGTTTATGGTTGGAACCCATGGTGAGTATATACCGTATTTTTCGCCCTATAGGACGCATTTTCCCCCTCCAAAAATGAAGGGGAAATGTGTGTGCATCCTATGGGGTGAATCCAGGCTTCAGGAAGCTATCCGCAAGCCTTGGGAGCCCGTGGGAGTTCCCACCAGGTTCCCTAGGCTTGCGGATAGCAACATGCACCCCGAAGCCTGGGGCGCACTACTCAGTGCGCCCCAGGCTTTGGGCAGATAGCCACAAACCTGGAGAGCCCGGCGGGAGTTCCTGCCGGGCTCCCAAGGCTTGCGGATAGCAGCCTGTTCTGGGGGCTGGGGTCGGAGGAAGCTCGGTCTTCCCCCGCCCCCAGCCCCACAAGCTCCGGGAATGATGGCGAGGTTGAGTGCAACCTCGCCTAAAAACGAAGCCAGGACAGCCAGCGGGATCCATCCCGCTCGCTGTCATGGCTCTTTGCTCTTTGGGGCTCGGGGGGGGGATTTTTTTTTCTTTATTTCCCCCCACAAAAAAAAGCACACAGAGACTGAACTCCATCTCCAAGATCCTAGGCAATGAAGCACCTTCAGCTTCATTCATACCCTGAACTGAACTTCATTCATACCCTGAACAAGCTTCATTCATACCCTTCATTCATTCATACTCAAGCACAGCCAGGGCTAGTTGTCAAGGGGCCATGGGTGCAGAAGTCTTTTGGTAGGGCCCACCTGCCTCCCAGTATTTTCAGGTCTTCTATTTATTTAAAATGGTGACATCTAAAACATTATGAATAAAGCAACTAAAAATATTACATTGTTGATCGCCACTGAAATGAGCACATAGAAAGCTCAAAGTTAAATTGATTAAGGCATTCCCTAGAATGAGATAGGGACACGTGTGGTGCTGTGGGTTAAACCACAGAGCTTAGGACTTGCCATCAGAAGGTCGGTGGTTTGAATCCCTGCAGTGGGGTGAGCTCCCATTGCTCGGTCCCTGCTCCTGCCAACTTAGCAGTTGGAAAGCACACCAGTGCAAGTAGATAAATAGGTACCGCTCTGGCGGGAAGGTAAGCAGTGTTTCCGTGTGCTGCTCTGGTTCACCAGAAGCAGCTTGGTCATGCTGGCCACATGACCCAGAAGCTGTCTGCAGACAAATGCCGGCTCCCTCGGCCAATAAAGCGAGATGAGTGCCGCAACCCCAGAGTCGGTCACGACTGGACCTAATGGTCAGGGGTCCATTTACCTTTACCTTTACCTAGAATGAGATAACCCAATTCACTTCAAGGCATTTTCTTCATTTTCTAATATTCAGGTACTGCACTCAACCTGTGCTGAGAAAGTTGGCATGTTGGAGAGGGTTTAAAAAACAAACAAACCTGCCACATTTTCTCTTGAGCATTTTTTCCCACCTGTTTGCAGCCATTGCTCTCCATCTGTTTCTCCTCGAATGCCATTTTTTAACTTGCAAGAGCTTCTTCATTCAGTTATGCCAATCTGACCATGACCATAGCATATAGTCAGTCAGTTCTGCGAGATGACAACACCACTTTGGGCCAATTAAGCCCTTCCAGGTTAAACCACAGAGCCTAGGACTTGATGATCAGAAGGTCGGCGGTTTGAATCCCCGCAACAGGGTGAGCTCCCATTGATCGGTCCCTGCTCCTGCCAACCTAGCAGTTCAAAAGCACGTCAAAGTGCAAGTGGATAAATAGGTACCTCTCTGGCAGGAAGGTAAGCGGTGTTTCCGTGCGCTGCTCTGGTTCGCCAGAAGTGGCTTAGTCATGCTGGCCACATGACCCAGAAAAACTGTCTGCAAACAAACGCTGGCTCCCTGGCCAATAAAGCGAGATGAGTGTCGCAACCCCAGAGTCGGTCACGAGTGGACCTATTGGTCAGGGGTCCCTTTACCTTTATCTTTATTGCCTACCCTCAGAATGTCTGTGTGAAGTTTTGCATCCTCATTATTCAGCAGACAACAATCTGTTACTTCCTTGTCTTGCTGTGCCGGCTGCCTCAATCGTCATAGGTACTGGGAAGCAAAGCTTACTCCCCACCCCCCATCCCAGTTAATCCAGGTATAGTTACATGTAGACAGATACAATAGACCAGTTGGGGCACAATGGGGATGCCCTTTTGGGTGTGCATCTGAATCCACAAGCCACAAAGTAATTTACTGCAAAGCTTTCAATGCAATGGGCATTGCGGCAACTGGATCAGGCTTGACTGAGTAATAATGGGGGAATTTTTCTTTTTCTCCCAATGTGCTTCTCCTCTCTGAAACAGAGCATAATGGGGAGGCTCTTTACAGGGTGAAATATATTTGCAAAACACGCACACCCTATAGCACTCAGCCGCACTAATTAAAATATCAAAAGTGAGTTTTCTCCATACCATGATGGATATTGCAGCTTTAAGTGCATACTGCAGTAAACAAAAGCGGGAGCCGAGTCTTTGTGGAAAATCACTACAATTGCATAATAGCTTGCCTTCTTAGTATAATGCATTTGTGATTGATGAATATTTAATCCGAGGGATGCATTTACTTTTGTCAGAGGGATAAATGCACAAAAGATTGTGTACTGCATGGGAAGCATCAAATGGAAATAGATGTTTATATGGCTCCAATTAGCATGGGGTGCATTTAGCAAAGCACACAGAAAGGCTGAAAGTCAGAAACTCACGGCTCATTTTGATCAGTTGTAAAGCAAAAGATAGTGCTTTGATGGTTACTAATGATGTTCAGTAGTCAGATGCCACACAGGTAAGCCCAACTGTCCAGTAGTGGTTTGCTAGATGGGCTTTTTGAAAGGCATTTCAATGAGACATAGGACTGGTTCAAACATATATATTTCACCACATAATGGCTGTAAAACTGAGTGGTGACTTCATGTACGTGCATCAGGGTTGCCACAGCCCAGGTTTCATGGGTTTTATCTACAGATATATCAACAAAAAATATCCTCCTATACAACAGGGATGAAGTAAATGTCCTCAAGAGAATCATTTACTGTTTGTTTGTTTTCGTTCATGAGGTAAAGGTAAAGGACTCCTGGACAGTTATGTCCAGTCAAAGGGGTACAGTGCTCATCTTGCTTTTAGGCCAAGGGAGCTGGCATTTGTCCACAGACAGTTTTCCAGGTCATGTGGCCAGCTGAGGAGTGGCCACTTCTAGACACTGAGGAGCTTCTCCACCCCCCATCGTTCAGCCCAGACACTGAAAACCAGTGTTGAGGGCCTTCTGGCAGCTCCCTCACTGTGAGAAGTGAGGTTACAGGGAACCAGGCAAAGGGCCTTCTCGGTAGTGGTGCCCACCCTGTGGAACGTCCTCCCATCAGATGTCGAGGAAATAAACAACTATCTGACTTTTAGAAGACATCTGAAGACAACCCTGTTTAGGGAAGCTTTTAATGTCTGATGTTTTACTGTATTTTTAATATTTTGTTGGAAGCTGCCCAGAGTGGCTGGGAAAACCCAGCCAGATGGGTGAAGTATAAATAAATTATTATTATTATTATTATTATTATTATTATTATTATTATTATTACCTGAGCCCTCAGTGATAGAGCTGGATCCAGAAGCAGCCCCAGACTGTGAGCCTGCTCCTTCAGGGTAACCCCATCCACAGTTGGCAACTGACCAATTTCTCGGACGTGGGAGCTACTCAACAACACTGCCTCCGTCTAGCCAGAATTCAAGCTCAGCTTGTCTTTCCTCCCCCATTTCACACTGCAGCCAAGCAATGGTCCAGGGATTGCACAACCTCTCCTCCTTCAGATGTTGGAGAGAAATAGAGCTGAGTGTTATCAGCAGAAACGCCAAGCGGCTTCATGTAGATATTAAACAGCGCTGGAGATAAGATAGTTCCCTGCAGAACCCCACAGTGAGCTGAAAGACACTCTCTCAATGCAACTATTTGGACTCAGGTTGGAATACAGTGTCCCCAATTCTCATTCCCTGAAGCCATTCCAAGAGGGCCACAAATCTCATCATCCCTGACGAGGGGCCATGCTGGCTGGGGCTGGAATCCAACAATATCTGGAAGGTCACAGACTCCCCACTCCTGCTATACAATATTAAGCGTACTGATATCCATTTCTTTCAAAATTCAGCCTCATTGAATATCCACAAGTTCTAGCTTTAGGACAGTGGGAGAAAAACCTTATCCTCTTTTTTTCCTACTATGCCATGTGCAATTTTGAACACTTTGATCATGTCCTCTCTTACTCACTCGCCTTTCATCTAAACTGAAAGACTGGAAATGCTGTAACCTTTCCTCACAGGGGAACTGATCCTTTTGGTTGGCCTTTTCGAAAACATTTTCTTCCGGCTCTCAAAAAGCACCTGTACTGGGAAGCACACAATTTTGAACAATGTAATTGATTGATTATCAGTAAGGATGCCAATTCCCTACCCCCCACCCGCTACTCTGCAGTTTAGATTTGCAGGTGACAGGCAGTGAATAACATCACCTGTCGATTTCCACAGATTAAATCATTGTTAAAAACAGGAACATGCCAACTGGTTTTGCTTTTTTCTGGTGGGTTGGCAAACCCTAAGGATCTATTAAAAGGCACCATGGGGCATTTAAAAAAACAAACCACTTGTTCGTTTTTTTAAAACATACATTAAAAAAACCCACATTTATTCATTTTTTTAATTATTAAATGGTTTTTATTTGATTTTTTTAACAAATTCATTCACACTCGTAATCACAAATAATAAAAATCACACAAGATTCTTCCGAATCTCAGGACTTCCCTTCTCTCCTCCGTGGGTTCTTTAACGAACTTTTTCAACTGCATATTATAAGTCCTTCTAATTTTCAATCCTCCATCATATCCAAAATCTATGCAACATTACAAGAGTTATCTAAGACCTGCCAAAGAGTTCAAGTGTTTTCAGTGGTCTGTCAAATATAATATAAATTTCTCCCATTCTTTATTCTAGAATAAAGCATTTACTGAATCCTCCTGCTTTCAGATTTTCCCGGTCATTCTTGCCATCTCTGCATAATCCAATAGTTTAATCTGCCAGTCCACCCTGGTAGGGATCTTTAGTCAAAAGTTACACTGCAGTTTTGACCACTGCCATAATACCACAGAACGATCACTCCAATCCTCAATCCCTCATCGCTGTCATGTTGGCTTGCCAAATACCCTCAACAGGAACCCAACAACCAGTCTGGTTTACTATATATTTTCCATCAATATATCCTCTTCACAGACACCTAACTGAAACAAAATACAAGAGGGTGTAATGGAGTTTCATCAAGATATAAACGCATCAGCTCCTGTGTGTTTTCTTTCATTCTATTTTGAAGCCTTTCCCTCTACTATTCCCCCCGCCCCCTGGTAAATCAGTGGGTCATTTTGCAGGTCTTTCTCGTGATGTTCAATCGAGAGCATTAGCCAGAGAGAGGAATTGCTGCCTTTTATGTATCCATCCAGTTGGGAAACATCGATTCTGCCGCTCATACTTAGAAGCCTGCAAATTGGCACTTTCCATACCTCTCTGAGAATTAAAATGTCATGTTCACACTGGGCAAGAAAGGAGTCCTCAGGTGCTCATTATAGTACTCAGACTAGAAAGTGCTTCCAAACCCTTTGCTCTCTCTACATGATAAGTTTTTAAAGGTTAATTAACAACAGGAAGTGATAAAAATTTATAACCTACCACTTATCATTTTTTAATGGCCGCGATTTCGAGCTCCTTATTGTGAGGCGGCCTAGGGTTGTTGTTTTTCAACTCAGCTCCTGGCTGTTTACAGCTGAGGAACCCCTTGGACAAAAATACATATTTAATATCCTAGAAGTTCTGCCCCATGCTGACAAGATGGTATTTTTTTTACTCCGTCTAGCTTCCAACAACAAGTTAGAAATAAACATTGCTTTGGAATGTAAAGAAGGGACTCGTGAATGTTAGTTAAGCTGAGAGTCTGAATTTATTTCACAGCAAAGATTCACCATTTAGAGCGTAAGATTATCGTGCTGGATCAGGATTGTGCTCCATCTAGGACAGCACTCTGTGCTCACAATGGCCACCAGATGCCCACAGGAAGCCTGCAAGCAGGAGCTGAGCTCAGCAGCACTCAGCAGTTGGAACTGAGAAGAATACAGGCTCCAGCCGTGGAGGGAGCTGGAAACCACAGGAAGAAGAAGAAGAGTTTGGATTTGATATCCCGCTTTATCACTACCCAAAGGAGTCTCAAAGCAGCTAACATTCTCCTTTCCCTTACTCCCCCACAACGAACACTCTGTGAGATGAGTGGGGCTGAGAGACTTCAGAGAGGTGTGACTAGCCCAGGGTCACCCAGCAGCTGCATGTGGAGGAGCGGGGAATCGAACCCGGTTCCCCAGATTACGAGTCTACCGCTCTTAACCACTACACCACACTGGGGAGACTGCTCTTGTGCTTTAATCCTGTTTGCTGGTTTCACACAGGCATCTGTTTGGTCACTGTGAGAACAGGACACTGGACTACATGGGCCCTTGACCGTCACGGTGCCTCATTGCACCAGAAGCTGTTTAGTCATGCTGGCCACATGACCCAGAAAGCTGGCTCCCTCGGCCTGAAAGCGAGATGAGCGCCACAACCCCATAGTCAAAGGTGAAATTAATTGATTTGCTGCATTTTCAGAGAACCCAAAATCAACTACCTGAAGCTAAAGGGAGGGCTTCTTGCTGGTCCTGCATTCAGGAGTTTTCTGTGTTAGAGCTATGCTGACTGGAACAAAATGAGCCAAAGCTGGAGCCCATTCAATGCTTATTCCAAGATCAAAATAAAATGTTTCATAGAAACTTAGCATTTATATTGCTTTCAGGGGAAGCATTTTTCTCTGCAGCTTTTTCTTTATACAATACTCTATTCTCTTGCAAACAGCAGTTGTTGCCCTCTTTAATATTTGTTTGATGGTTATGATATATCTTTTCCACACCGTAGTTGATTTAAACACCACTCTCAGTTCCCTCCCTACTCAGCTTGCTTTGTCTTATTTGAAAGTGGCCAGGCTTCATTAAAATAAAATAAAAAGATTTCAAGGTTGCCAGGTTTCAATCTGGTGACCCTCCAGTTTCCTCAAAAGCACTGCAGTTCTTAATAAGGTTGTCAGACCACAACTGTCAGAGACCAGGTTGAGGAGTACTGCTCTGATGACAAATGGTGGGAGCCTCCACCTTTCCCTGCTCCTGACCAGAATCCTGAAGCTGCCCAGGAGCAGTGGAGCAGTATAGATTTGGAACAGTGGTTTGAAGAGGGGCATAGTTCTAAAGACAAAAGTTGGGAAGAACTGGAGGGTGAACAGCAAAGTGTAGAACAGGAAATGAGAGAGTGCTAACAGACTTGGATATTTATATCCAACCTTTTCTGCCTGCCGGGACTCAAGACAGTTGACAGATAAAACAAGAATCACAAAAAGAACCACAGAAAAAGCAATCATCAAAAAAACAAATAAACATTAACAGAATTAAAGTTATAAAAACAGCATGGCACCAGCACTTTCATTAAAAGCAATCAATTCTCAGAGCTTCTTGGAACAAGAAGGTCTGCCTCTGATTTTGCCTAATGGAATAGTGCTGCCCTGTCTATGATAGATAGTGCCAATCCAATCCTATGATGCAGGGGGTGAGCAAGAAAAAGCAAGGCTAGATATTGCCCCCTGCTCCTGCCCCTCATATTTAGCCTGGTGACTACACAGCCCCCAACATCTGGACTTACAGAGTCATTATGCTGCATCTATTTGTCCTGCATGGTTCCTGGTCCAGCTCAGGGCATGTGTACAGAAAGCTACTTTGGTGCACAAATGCCTCTGTGCAGATTGGTATAACGATCTCTGGCAGGCAAGCAGCCTGATAAGCAGCAAGGACTCTCCATCAGTTTTATGTGAGTTTATTTACAAGAAAAACACGTCCAGAGTGTGGCGATCAGCCTGCTTTCATTAACAGTAGTTGATCAGTCTGACTCATCGTCCCTCCCACAACAGGAAGAACACCAAAATCCTGCCTTTCTCCTCCTTCCCTTCCGTTGTTCTCTAAACTTTTCCAGTCTCCTAGTACGGGGACTCCTAGTGCTGGCCTGTCTCTTCCCCACTCCCAGAAGACACAGCCTCCGACTCTGGCTTACCTGCTGGTTGCCTGGCAACGCTCTGGCCAACTTCCAACTCTTCCTCTCCTTGGGAGCTAACAGCTTCTTCCCTGGGACGGAAGGGCTCTGGGTTGTCCTCTCTAAACTCTGACAAACAGCTCTCATCTGCGCCTTGCTCACTTAGCTCAATTTCTGAGACGGACTCTTCCGCTGAGCTCTGGGGGGCCACGTTCCTGACAACACTGATAAGCAGTTCCTGAAGACTTATTTGCCACCTGCCTTCTGTTTTGAATATATATATATTCTGTTTTACAATTTAGAATATTCATTTAAACACCTTTAAAATATCAATGACTTTACTTCTTCTCCTTCCATGGTTCATTTTGCATATCAAAAACCCTGTATATTTTACATAAACTAAACCATTCAGTATTTCATTATTACATCCATCAAGACTTATTTACATTGTTGAATTTAACTTAATGCTGCCAGCGTTTTCAAATATACACAGGTTCCCCCCATATTTTCAGCCAATCTTCTTTAAACGTATGTTCTTTTTGTTTTCTTATTCTATGTGTTAATTCTGCAAGCGCATATTCCATTAGCTTAAGTTGCCATTCTTCTTTACTTGAGACCTCGCTTCATTTTCTAACAAAACACAGACCACAGTAGTGGCATACATACATAATCATTTTTGACACCTGGGAATTTCCATCTGAATTATCCCCAACAGAAAGGACTCTGGTTTTTTCAGGAAAGTATTTTAAACATATTTTTTTCAATTCATTGTGGATTATCTCCCAATACTCTTTTACCCTTTTACAGGTCCACCATATATGAAAGAATGTTCCCACAACCTCATTGCATCTCCTGCACTTATCTGATTCAGTCTTATACATCTTAGCAGGCCTACTCGGAGTTAACTACCACCTGTAAATCATTTTCAAGTAGTTCTCCTTCAAGGAATAACACACTGTAAATTTCAAATCACTTTTCCAAAGTTTTCCCCAGACTGATTTGACTTTTGTACAGTGCCTAGACCTTTTTTCAGATGCAGTAATAAAATGGTTGGTGATTTTGCAGCTACTCTTAAATCATGGAGTACCACGAGGCTTAAAAAATACAGGGTTTGAGTACCAAAGCACATTTGCCCTTTTCACTATAGATCTCACATGGAGAGAAAAAGATTGTGATCTCAATTCCTATTCCAGCACATTTGTGAAACTTTCTGTACTACCTATGCACACCCAACCTTGATCCATGCTCATCTTTAATGCACACAAGGATCATCCAGATAATCTATAATATAATAATAATAATTTATTATTTATACCCCACCCATCTGGCTGAGTTTCCCCAGCCACTCTGGACGGCTTCCAGTCAAGTGTTAAAAACAATACAGCATCAAGTATTAAAAACTTCCCTAAACAGGGCTGCTTTCAGATGTCTTTTAAAGAGAAGATAGCTGCTTATTTCCTTCACATCTGAAGGGAGGGTGTTCCACAGGGCGGGTGCCACTACCGAGAAGGCCCTCTGTCTGGTTCCCTGTAACCTCACTTCTCGCAATGAGGGAACCGCCAGAAGGCCATCGGTGCTGGATCTCAGTGTCCGGGCTGAACGATGGGGGTGGAGACGCTCCTTCAGGTATACAGGTATATAATCTGATAAATATATGTATTCTGAGAGCAGTGCTTTGCCGTAGCAATCCCAGTTCTCCCACATACACATGTGTTCATTGTACCCGCAAGGATGGTGTGAAAAGTACTCTTGTTATTTATAGATGGCAGTATAAAATGTTTTGGAGGAACACATGCAACACTTGAAAAAAAATGCTCACAGCATGAAAATGTTCATTGAATTCAGAAGCAGAGAAAGGGGTACAGATGGTGCATTGTGACAGATTTTCTCATTTCAAAGAATTAAAATGTGGACTTTTGCCGGACCTTCTGTCTGCAGTGAAAAGGGCAAATCATTATCCTGAATCTCATCCGCTCTCAAGTTGCTGTGACCTTTCCCCTCCAGTTTTCTCTGTGTACAAACAATTTTAATTAGTACTGCAATAAAGCATCATGAGGATTCAAACACTGGGCATCTGAAGCCAGCAGTGTCAATTTGAGAATTTGCACAAATCACTGATCGTCAAGATCTGGGATGCAAAACTTGTGTTTTGGGTTGTAATATATGCTTGGAGGTTACGTTCCTCATCCATGCATCCCGTTTGCATTTTTAAACATTGACTACCCCCTCCTTATTCATGGGTTCAAGTAAGAAAGCATTTCTGTCACTCTCCCAACATAGCAAAACCTGTGGTCATCCAATTAAACTGATTGGCAGGCAGCAGAGTCAGGTCAGACAAATGACTTTTTCAAACAATACATAATTAATACATGGGAATTTCTCCCACAAGATGTGGTGACAGTCACTAGCTTAGGCAGATTTAAGAAGAGATCATGGAAGTTAAGCATTTCAGTGGCTGCTGTCATTATGGCAATTATATGGGATTGCAGATTCAAAGGCAATATGCCAATGAGCCTCATTGCTGGAGGACACAGCAAGAGGAAGCTATGGCATTTAAACTCTGCTTGTGACTGGAGGAATTTAGCTGGACATGGGACTAGATGCTGGACCCAAATGAAATCTGGTCCAACTCCACTGGTCAAAAGATCTTGGGTATGATACACTTGTCATCTTGGGAAAAGTTATGGAAGGAAGATTTAAAATTTACAGCATGTTGTATGCTGAAAGAGAACTATATGAAAATGATGTACCGATGGTATTTAACTCCTACTAGGTTAGCAAAAATGTACAGAACTGCTACCAATATATGTTAGAAAAGTAATGATAAAGAAGGCACTTTCTACCATATGTGGTGGCTGTGCAAAATAGCAAACGTTTTCTTGGAAATGACATATAATGAATTGGAAAAAAATGTTTAAGGTAACTTTTGGGGGGAAACCAGAAGCTTTTTTTACTATGAATTGCAGGTGAAGAAATACCAAAGGAGCAGAAAAGACTTTTTATGTATGCGACAACAGCTGCGAGGATGCTTTTTGCCCAAAGATGGAAGGAGGATAAAGTCCCAGCCAGAGAAGAATGGATAATCAAGATGATGGACTATGCTGAAATGGCAAAATTGACTGGGAGAATCAGAAACCAAGACAAGAAATTTAATAAAGAATGGGAAAAGTTTATAGACTATCTTAAAGAACACTGTAAAATTTTTGAAAACGTTAGCAGGATTGACATAACACTTGTGAGGTATGAATTTGATGGTTAAAATGGGATACAAACAAAATTTGGATAAATACAATAAGATGCAGTAGAGAAAATATTTGCAGTGGAAACCGTGATGGAGCGGGAGGGAAGTCCAGGGATTAAGGAAATCCTATATATGTATTAAACTGATGATATTGGACTGTAGATGTTATATGAAAAAAACGGATGAAGAAGAAGAAGAAAGAAGAAAGAAGAAGAAGAAGAAGAAGAAGAAGAAGAAGAAGAAGAAGAAGAAGAAGAAGAAATCTGGTTCTTTTCAGTAAGCCTCTTTTTAATGAAAAACCAGAATCCCAGTGCCGCCACCATTACCAGTTTGGCACACAGACATCACCATCAGGAAAAAGAAAAAAAAACCACCCTCTTAAATAATTGATCCTAAACTAAGACCAATACCTTAGGTACATTATATTATGATTTTCAGTCACCTCTTTGACTATCCTATAAGCAAGGGACTCTGAGATTCTGAGAAGCAATGCATTAAATTAATAACTACCAAAGTTGTCTGTATCCCTGCAAATAGTACATAATGCATTACTTGTTTCACATGATAATCTCAGCGCTTATGCCTACAGGGAGTAGTAAAATAAATGTTAGCTTTACTCTCTGCACTGGGGAATGATATACATGTTTCATTAAGGATGCTTTCTGGTGGGTAATTGAAATAGGAGAGAATTGTTCCCTTAGTTAAGAAAAAGTCTGAAATCAATTCACTTTCCTTAATAGTCAAACACACACAGAAAAATCAGTAGCAATCACCCCTCTTGCTCATTATACAGAATGTTTGTAATAAAGTGTTTAATATACTCCTTAGTTTGGGAGGTCCATGAAGTAGAAAAATTGAATAATTTTATATGTCTAGATGCTGCCGAACCCCCACACGGTGTTAACTGCTTCTTCTCACTTGAGAGTTAAATCACAGTTATTGAGGACAATGTGTTCTTCTGCCGATTTTTAAAATATGCAGTTGGAATGTGTGTCTCTCTGTTTCAATTTACTTAAAAGGGCTCTGGGCAGGTGGACAAAACTTATATTGGGCACTCTGGGCACAGTGACAAAACAGAATATCATCCGAGTTCGCTGTCCAAAAAGGAATTAGACTCCCTGCAACATAAGGCTGCTCACCCTCAGTCTCATAATCCAAATTCCAACTCATTTTTCCGCCTCCTCCAGACAAACCAAAGAAGGATGGGGAGAGATTTTAAACTGCCTCCAATTCATTGGAATTCATGGGGGAACTCTGAGCGATCTTGGGCGCAACTGGCAGTTACAAAATCAAATAAACACAAGCAGGACTGTAAACTAAATTTTGTAGAGTAGACCGAGGTAGAATTTAGCATGGTGACACCAGGGCCTGTGAGGAGGTTTACCTTTACCCCTGTCTACTTCCATAGTTGCAATTGCTACTCTGAACAATGCCAGAAAGATTTTTGGTAGGAATCTTCCTGGCCAAACACCAGAGCGACCTTTCTGACAGTAAGAGCTATTCGACAGCAGAACAAACTCCCACAAGAAGTGATGGACTCTCTTTCCTTAGAGGTTTTTAAGCAGTGGTTGTCATTGAAATTCTACTCAATATTACCAATTCTACTCAATTTTCCCAGTTCTACAAACACTGTCATATTACATTACAGGACTTACTATAATATAATTCCCAACATGTATACAAAAATTATATACAAATTTTATATACAGTGGTACCTCAGGTTACATATGTTTCAGGTTACATACGCTTCAGGTTATAGACTCCGCTAACCCAGAAATATTACCTCGGGTTAAGAACTTTGCTTCAGGATGAGAACAGAAATTGTGCTCCGGTGGCGCGGCAGCAGCAGGAGGCCCCATTAGCTAAAGTGGTGCTTCAGGTTAAGAAACGGACCTCCGGAATGAATTAAGTACTTAACCCGAGGTACCACTGTACCTAGAAAGAAGATGAAACAAACAAAAAAGAACAAAGAGAAAAATTTTAAAAAACACACGTATACATACCAACACACTAGACTTCCTTTCTATCCCGTTGTCTATTCCTTTTTTACAAATGAACGTACTCTTATTATTGTATATTTCATTGCATTTTATCTAATACATTCCTATATCAATATGTGCGCTTAGTCTTATTTCTCAGCTCAGTCTCACTCCAACGCCAATCAAATGCTAGCATAGATAGCGAATCTTTACTGTATTTTTGAACATATGTTTTATATCTATCCTGATGGTCACAAATCCAATACATTCAGGATTGGCACTGTCCATAAGAAATCCAGTGGCAGCAGACTCAACTGAAACTTACAATAACTTATAAGATGTCAAAAACTTAACAGGAAGCATACTATGTGCAGAACACCACACCAGAAGGAAAAGAGATAGAAAGAGAAAGGGAAATCCAGGCTCCTTCTGGCTCCTACTTTTACAGTCAGCATGACCTTGACAGAAAGAGATAAGAAAGCCAGTTTAAACCCGCTGTACTCAGCTTCTCTGAAGGAATAACCCAAACATCAGGAACCTTCTGCTTGCTTCTTCCACACAGAGAAGCTTCCAGAAGCTTCCAGAAGCTTCTTGAATTAAGTAGAATTGGAAAGATCTCTACACATCAGATCAATACTTTCTGTACTAAGAAATGCAAACTGACAGAGGTTGGATGGCCATCTGTCATGGATGCTTTTGGTGAGATTCCTGTACTGAAGGGGTTGGTCTACATGACCCTCAGCATACCTTCCAACTCTATAATTCTATGGTTCATAAAGGTAAAGGTAAAGGTACCCCTGCCCGTACGGGCCAGTCTTGACAGACTCTGGGGTTGGTGCGCCCATCTCACTCAAGAGGCCGGGGGCCAGCGCTGTCCGGAGACACTTCCGGGTCACGTGGCCAGCGTGACAAAGCTGCATCTGGCGAGCCAGCGCAGCACACGGAAACGCCGTTTACCTTCCCGCTGGAGCGGTCCCTATTTATCTACTTGCACCCAGGAGTGCTTTTGAACTGCTAGGTTGGCAGGCGCTGGGACTGAGCAGCGGGAGCGCACCCCGCCGCGGGGATTCGAACCGCCGACCTTTCGATCGGCAAGCCCTAGGCGCTGAGGCTTTTACCCACAGCGCCACCCGCGTCCCTTCTATGGTTCATATTAAGAGCTTAATGGCAATGAAGACAGACACCCAGCTACCCCTGATGTGTTACCACAGAGAATCCCCACCCTACCCCAGGGTGGTAGCTCAGCTGGCTTTACACAGCTGCAGGCTTCCAAATTTCAGAATTATCTTCAGCTGATAAGTCTGCAGCATTTTCCTCCAGTGAACATGGAATAAATGAATCTGCTCTGTATAGTTCTTTCTTTATGGCAGACTGGCTCTCTCACCCCCCCCCCCCATGAACAAAGGAAATACAGTGGTACCTCAGGTTACATACACTTCAGGTTACATACGCTTCAGGTTACAGACTCCACTAACCCAGAAATAGTGCTTCAGGTTAAGAACTTTGCTTCAGGATGAGAACAGAAATCGTGCTCCGGCGGTGTGGGGGCAGCAGGAGGCCCCATTAGCTAAAGTGGTCTTCAGGTTACGAACAGTTTCAGGTTAAGAACGGACCTCCGGAACGAATTAAGTACTTAACCCGAGGTACCACTGTACCTGATCTTGCCAATGTCTATATACATTTGAGATATTGAATTGGCTTTTGGTACAGGAGCACATTTTCAGATTACAGTGGTTCAGTATCTGAAAATGTTCTAGAAGCTTCCGCCTGTCTTCATCCTGACTGCCTCTGAAGAGCTTTTAAAACATTGCATGATGTGAATGGAGAATTGCACTTCTTGGTCCTTTGCATTGGCCCCCTGAAGGAGCGTCTCCAACTCTTTCATTCAGCCCAGACACTGAGATCCAGCTCCAAGGGCCTTCTGGTGGTTCCCTCACTGTGAAGTTACAGGGAACCAGACAGAGGGCCTTCTTGGTAGTGGTGCCCACCCTGTGGAATGCCCTCCCATCAGATGTCAAGGAAATAAACAACTACAGTGGTACCTCATTTCTCGAACATAATCCGCTCCGGATGACTGTTCGAGTTCCAAAATGTTCAAAAACCGAGGCACAAAGGGCTGTCTGCAAATTCAACTGAGAAAATTGAAAAACACACAGCGCAAGCCATTCAACTTCTGAGGTGCGTTCAAAAACGGAAGCATTTACTTCCGGGTTTTCAGCGTTGGGGTTCCGAATTGTTCGTCAATAGAGATGTTCAAGAACTGAGGTACCACTGTATCTGACTTTTAGAATACATCTGAAGGCAGCCCTGTATAGGGAAGATTTTAATGTTTGATACATAATTGTGTTTTTAATATTTTGTTGGGAGCAGCCCAGAGTGGCTAGGGCATATAAAGAAGAATTAGAATTAGAATTAGAATTAGAACTAGAATTAGAATTAGAATTAGAATTAGAATTAGAATTAGAATTAGAA
>JAXCMG010000014.1:152876-202749 GCA_034642415.1 Podarcis siculus
TAGAATTAGAATTAGAATTAGAATTAGAATTAGAATTAGAATTAGAATTAGTCATATAATGAATCTGCAGCATTACATAAGTACAGTGGTACCTCGGGTTACATACACTTCAGGTTACAGACTCTGCTAACCCAGAAATAGTGCTTCATGTTAAGAACTTTGCTTCAGGATAAGAACAGAAATCGTGCTCCAGCGGCACGGCAGCAGCAGGAGGCCCCATTAGCTAAAGTGGTGCTTCAGGTTAAGAACAGTTTCAGGTTAAGTACGGACCTCTGGAACGAATTAAGGACTTAACCCGAGGTACCACTGTACTGCATCATCCTATGCATGTCTAATCAGCCCACACCCACATACCAAAACACACACACACACAATGGGGAAGTTGTGGAAGGTTCATTTACTATATTATGATGTAGATCAGCAGGAAGCACGAGGCAGTCTCTGCTCTCCGTCCATTAGGATAATAGCCAAAACCACTCTGAGAATTCACAAGTTCATCTAGGCATTTGGCCAACTTTTTCAGCAGCTCAATGAGATTTATTTATTTATTTGTTGCAAGAATTTCAACAGCTAGAAGTCTGGCACTGAGAGGATGATGATGCCCTACTGAAAATCAATGGCATTTAACACATAGACAAATGGGAACCATACCAGGAAAAAAAACCCAGTGTTTTCCATCTGTGTTTTGTCAATAAGTGTTGCTTCTTCACCTTTACTCTTTGGCTCATTCATGGTTTAGGACAAAGGAGGTTTATGGGATGGTTCCACATAGGAACGGATGCCACTAGAATTCTTTACCTACCAGCGTAATAGCCAACTCCTACGGGCTGTGGGGGCTTCAGCCCCTACGGAACCGTCTCTCTTGGTATGTCCCATGGAGAACCTTACGGTCTTCAAACAAAAACATCTTGGTGGTCCCGGGCCACAGAGAGGTTAGGCTGGCCTCAACCAGAGCCAGGGCTTTTCCGGCTGTGGCTCCAATCTGGTGGAACGCTCTGTCACAAGAGACTAGGGCCCTGCGGGACTTGACATCTTGACATCTGCAAGACAGAGCTGTTCCACCAGGCCATTGGCCAAGGCACAGCCTGACCCCCTCCTTTGGTAATTTCTTCACAGAACTGTAGCCCAATGGTTGCCATCAATTTGATTTGAACTGGTTTTATAATGAATTGATTTTAGAATGCTGTATTATTTTACTGTTGTTAGCCGCTCTGAGCCCAGCTTCGGCTGGGGAGGGCGGAATATACCGGTAAATACAATTATTATTACTATTATTATTATTATTATTATTATTATTATTATTATTATTATATTAGATGGGGCTGGGCCCCCCCCCAAAGTTGATGGGGATTCCCATTCAAATGGTGTGTGCGCGCTGGGTCATGTGATCATGCCTACCAGAGAATTCCATGTCAAATGACAGGAGCCATCACAGAGCACTTGGTCCTTTAGAAATGAACACAACACAAAATGACCAGAACAGGCTTCCTAAAGCAGTCCAAGGATTAAATCTGATATACATCAGATGTATTTAGTCCATTGATGAACTGCTTCCTATGAAACAAGTGATGGAACAAGGGAAGCATGTATAAAAACAATTTCAAATGCAATGCAGGCACACCATTGTGTTCCAATACTAGTCCTACTCCGAGGAGACCCATTGAAGTTATTGAACATGACTATCTTGGGTTTCAATGGGTGTATGCTGAGTATAATTTAGTTGGATGCAACGAAGAGAGAGGGTCAGAAGTGCAGGCTTTTGCTCCTAAGGCAAAATTTGTAGATCCGGCACTAAGTCTGCCCCACTGAACCACTATGCAAACACTTGACTTCAGCTGATTGTTGTTGTTTAGTCGTTTAGTCGTGTCCGACTCTTCATGACCCCATGGACCAGAGCACGCCAGGCACTCCTGTCTTCCACTGCCTCCCGCAGTTTGGTCAAACTCATGCTGGTAGCTTCGAGAACACTGTCCAACCATCTCGTCCTCTGTTGTCCCCTTCTCCTTGTGCCCTCCATCTTTCCCAACATCAGGGTCTTTTCCAGGGAGTCTTCTCTTCTCATGATGTGGCCAAAGTATTGGAGTCTCAGCTTCAGGATCTGCCCTTCCAGTGAGCACTCAGGGCTGATTTCCTTAAGAATGGATAGGTTTGATCTTCTTGCAGTCCATGGGACTCTCAAGAGTCTCTTCCAGCACCATAATTCAAAAGCATCAATTCTTCTCACAAGCCTGAAGTCTGCCTGCCCTTTCTGCAGACAATGCTGAGCTAAATGAATCTACATTCTGACTCTGTGCAGGGTGACTGCTTGTGTTTTTCAGTGGGGAGAAGAGAAGTAAGAGGCAGGAGCTGCTATTTTTGGTTGCAACTGACACCTGCAACATAGGGTGGGAAGATGGAAAAGGGGGCAGGAACCCGACACCTTGAATAATCGGGTAGAGGAGGAAGAATTTAGTTGCTGCATTTCCAGGGCATAGCTTAGAAGCTCTACTGTCAGTATAAACTCCCCAGCAGTACACATACCACAGTTTATTTTTAACTTTTTAATTGGTTCCTCTCCTCATTAGAGAATTGCACCACAGCCTAGAAATTCTTCAAACAAGCAAGTATTGTTTTTGGCTGAATTGTCGTCTTTTTAATCAGTGTGTTGGGAAGGGCTCCTAATTATATGTTTACCTAAAATGGCTTGGGTTCCCCCCTCAAAAAGGTAGCTTTTGTGCCAACGATAAAGTACTGCTTTCCAAACTCAGTGTCTAAAAGTTACCCCAAGTGACAATGCTATTTTTAAAAAATTGTGTGTGTGTACATGTTCATCCATTTAGGGATGCAGGTGGCGCTGTGGGTTAAACCACAGAGCCTAGGACTTGCCGATCAGAAGGTCGGCAGTTTGAATCCCCGCGACGGGGTGAGCCCCTGCCAACCTAGCAGTTTGAAAGCACGTCAAAGTGCAAGTAGATAAATAGGTACCGCTCTGGCGGGAAGGTAAATGGCGTTTCCGTGCCCTGCTCTGGTTCGCCAGAAGCGGCTTAGTCATGCTGGCCACATGACCTGGAAGTTGTACGCTGGCTCCCTCGGCCAATAAAGCGAGCTGAGCGCTGCAGCCCCAGAGTCGGCCACGACTGGACCTAATGGTCAGGGGTCCCTTTACGTGTTCATCCACCTGTATGTGAGTCTACAGGCAGACAATGCAGTTGTCACTTACGTCCATTAATCTCAATGGGGCTGCTCTGAGTGTAACTTAAGTTGGATGCCACCCAGTGAATAAGTCACAGAGCAGATAATGCCTTATTAAAATATTGATGGAACGTAATTGTACAAAAAAGCATCAGGACATGACAAATGAGTCCATTTTAGAAAGAGAGGAAGCACATCCTGGAAAGAATTCTTAAAAAGAGGTAATGTTGGTCCACAAAGGATCATGGGTAATGGGATAGAGAAACACAAATGGAAAATAAATGAATTTCCATGGCAACCACTGTGTTTATTTTCCATCTGGCAACCAGACTGAAGACATTCTGGACCTTTAAATATTTAATTGGCAAGAATATTAAGCTTGCATATTGGGCAACTCATTCCGATGTTCTTGTCTTGCCAGGCTGGGCATCGGCCACATGCTCCAGGTGGTCAAATAGGAACCTTCATTTTGTTTCTAATTCTGCTCTTTTCAGTTCTCACTTTCGCAGGTGACTGCGAGAGGCCCGATGAGGCCCGTGGGGAGGTTCGGGGAGACCCCGCTCAGCCCTATCCCCACATACTTTGGCTCCTATTTTCATTCAATTGGAGTGGCAAGAAGTGTGTGTGTGTGTGTGTGTGTGTGTGTGTGTGATACACATGTGATACACCTTCATGGTGCCCAGGTTTTACTAAGTGTTGGTGTTGACTTTGAAAGCCCTAAACAGCCTTGGCCCAGTAGACCTGAAGGAGCATCTCCACCCACATCGTTCTACCCGGACACTGAGGTCCAGCACCGAGGGCCTTCTGGCGGTTCCCTCGCTGCGAGAAGCCAAGTTACAGGGAACCAGGCAGAGGGCCTTCTCGGTAGTGGCACCCACCCTGTGGAACACCCTCCCACCAGATGTCAAAGAAAAAAACAACTACCAGACTTTTAGAAGACATCTGAAGGCTGTCTTCAGGGAAGCATTTAATGTTTAATAGGTTTTTTTATTTTAATATTCTGTTGGAAGCTGCCCAGAGTGGCTGGGGAAGCCCAGTCAGATGGGTGGGGTATAAATAATAAATTATTATTATTATATTATTATTATTAGGTACATTTGCTTGGCAGAGGGAGCAGCCATCCCTCAGCAGCAGAGAATACCCTTTGCACGGAGAAGGTTAGAGGGTCAGAGCCTGACATCTTTCATTAAAATAATTAGAGTGGGAGGAGTGCTTGATACCCTGGAGAGCCAATCAGATTAGATAATACTAGGCTAGATGGACAATGGCATTCCTGTCCTGAGGTGAATTAGCCTATCTCAATCAAGAGGAAGTCTCTCTCTTTTTCCCCCATCACAAAGTATTATTTAAAAAATAATATAATGAAATAAAACTGCTTTGGTCTAAAAAAGAAAAAAGAACAAAGGCAGAAAGGGGGAAAGGGAAGGAAAAGAAAGAACTAAATAGAAAGAAAGAGAAAGAGATAGGAAAGGTTTTTAAAAGATAAAGAAGAATAAAAGGACTTCCGGCTCCCTGTCTTGCAACTGTGGTGCTGTGGTCTAAACCACTGAGCCTCTTGGGCTTGCCGATCAGAAGGTCAGCGGTTCGAATCCTGGCGATGGAGTGAGCTCCCGTTGCTTTGTCCCAGCTCCTGCCAACCTAGCAGTTCGAAAGCACGTTAAAGTGCAAGTAGATAAATAGGTACCGTTGTGACAGGAAGGTAAACAGCGTTTCTATGCGCTCTGGTTTCCGTCACGGTGTCCTGTCGTGCCAGAAGCGGTTTAGTCCTTTTGGCCACATGACCCGGAAAGCTGTCTGTGGACAAACGCCGGCTCCCTTGGCCTGAAGCTAAATGAGCGCCACACCCCATAGTCGTCTTTGACTGGACTTAACTGTCCAGGGGTCCTTTACCTTTACATTTTATCTTTTATTAATACTGCAGCTAAGTATAGTATTGTACTAATTAAGATCCAACCATTCTATCTTCTGTAAAGCAGTATTTTTCAGTCCTCAGATCCAGATATTACAAGTTCATTTTCTCTTTCACGCCAAAAGTCCATAAGAAATTTCCAATCCTTGATAAATGTCATTAACGATTTTTCTCTAATTAAACATGTTAACAGCCTTTCCCACAATGGTGAGATGCAATGCATCTCTACTTAAATTATAGTAATTATTTATAAATTTGTCTACATAAAAATTACCATATGCAATATTTATGCCAATCTATGTCTTCCTTTGTACTCTTTTTGATGCTGATGCATAAAGGAGCCACCATATACATATCCCTGTGATCACCACGCATCTCATGTAGTATGTGGGGCAGATCATAGAATCTCAGAGTAGAATTGTCGAGTTGGAAGGGACCATGAGGGTCAGCTTGCCCCGCCCTGTAAGATGCCCAATGTGGGGCTCGAATTTTCGGGATGTAATCCATTGGTGCAGTCAAATGCAACATTCCTTATTTCCCTAAAGTGGGCACAGACAGGGGGACATCCAGTTAGTGTAACTTCCTGTTCCACTGGTCTGGAACTGACCTGGGAGATGGGAGTGGCTCTGGCTGACTCCACAAAAGAGCCAAGTCATGCAGCCATTTTGTCAGTCTTGATTCTTGTTGGCCTTGATACTGTTCTTTTGCTGCCAGGCTGCTCTCCTGCAGCCATTTTGTATTCTATTGATGTGTGTGTGTTTGTTTGTTTTTTGCTGTCTGCTGGCCCTCAGCCAGCAGCACATGAGTTCAGTCTCCCTATGAGATGAACTCACAGTTTCTTTGTCTAACCACTAAGAAAAAGCCTGCCTTTCAGGGATCAAATCGTGAACTGAAATGTGAGTAAACTTTTTGTTACTTTACTCAGAAAGAGTCTCGTGACTTTATTCTTTTAAGAGGGATTAAAGGGGACACCAGGAAAATACTCTTAACTAAGAGATTCAAACGAATCTGCAAACTAGCTTCCAGCTATACTGAGGGGAATCTTCTCTGCTACTGTAGCCTTATTGGTATTCCTTCCTATACTTCTGACCATAAAAGGATATTCCTTCCTGTGCTTCTGACCATAAAAGGATCTTCCTGTTCCTACTCTTATCTTGGAGCAAGAGGTCACCATCTCCAAGAACACCCTCTGGCGCTGTTCCCAGACTAGGTCTGCCCGTCTTTGTGGTCAGGATATAAGATAAGGCACAGTCGTGTCTTCCCTGTTCTACTGGTATAGTCAAGGTCATCCTTGCCGTCACAAACTGATAAAGGAGAGGGCTCTGAGCACTTGTTTATACAGCTGGGTTTTGGGCTCAAGAGTTCAAGTTAAAGCATTTTAGCTAAGGAAAAATAGGGATTTTGGTGCAGTTTCAAACTGCCTGCACAGTCAGTTTTGGGTTTGGGAAACCCATTCCTTCACTACACCACTTTCTAGCGTGAGTGAAGGAAGGATAATACTTAATATATCCTTTCCTACAATTCTTGACATTCCCACAGAATCCATGACCCTGAGATTAAGACTCTTATGCTCTACCAAATGAGTATCTATGTGAAGGATTTAAATGGGCACCATCTTTTTTCCTGAGTTAAATTAGGTGTATGTTTCCAAGAGGGACTTTTGTGAAAGGTCAGCTAGCCTGCCTATTAAGTCCTTCAGCAAGCCTTATTTATAAGAAGGTCCCAAGTTCAATTCCTGACATCTCCAGATAGGTTTGGGAATGCCCTGGCTTGAAACTCTGAAGAGCTGCTGTCAGTCATACTAACAGCAATGTCATACTGACAGCATACCAATGCCCTGACTCAGTAGAAGACAACTTCCTGTTGCTACACCATTAACTACTACTTTTATTACATTCCTGTTTGCCACCATACGAGATGGTTTTTTCCTCCCTGTTTTAAAGTAAGCGTATTGAGCATCTTAAAAAGCAGAGACATCACCTTGCCAACAAAGGTCCGTATAGTTAAAGCTATGGTTTTCCCAGTAGTGATGTATGGAAGTGAGAGCTGGACCATAAAGAAGGCTGATTGCTGAAGAATTGATGCTTTTGAATTATGGTGCTGGAGGAGACTCTTGAGACTGCAAGAAGATCAAACCGATCCATTCTGAAGGAAATCAGCCCTGAGTGCTCACTGGAAGGACAGATCCTGAAGCTGTGGCTCCAATACTTTGGCCACCTCATGAGAAGAGAAGACTCCCTGGAAAAGACCCTGATGTTGGGAAAGATGGAGGGCACAAGGAGAAGGGGACGACAGAGGACGAGATGGTCGGACAGTGTTCTCGAAGCTACCAGCATGAGCTTGACCAAACTGCGGGAGGCAGTGGAAGACAGGAGTGCCTGGTGTGCTCTGGTCCATGGGGTCACGAAGAGTCGGACACGACTAAACAACAACAAATTGATTTCTGGGGTAGGGGAATGACTTCATGTTTATAGCTCTACAGTCTCTTTCTTCTCTCTCTCTCCCGCCCCCCCTCTATCTTTTTAGCAGGCACATTACCATCTTGCTGTGAATTGCATAATTCATATTAATTAAATCCCCCCCCTTTTTTTTAATCCCAGCTGGAATAAAGCACGGTCACAATGAATTCCATCCTCCTACTGGCTTTGGGGGAAATATACAGGAGAAGCTGCTCATCACCTCTTCCCTGCACAGACCACCTCTCGCGGAAGGATAAAGAAGAGTTTAATTTGAGAGCAAGGTTCAAAGGAAAGGGTTTATGAAATTTTCATCACAGGCCAATTTGACAATGTTTGTTTTGGCTATACCTTTTGAGTTTTAATCCTAACGGAAGGCAAATGCTAATAGCTCGTCACCTCTAGCTTCAAGAGGCAGCAAGCTGCTGAGATGCTATTTAACATCCCAGCAGGAGCCTCTTTTCCACATCACTTAAGACCTGAGAGTATAAAAAGAGAGAGCGAGAGAGCCTTAGAAATAGAAGGGAAGTGGAATGCAGTCTGTGATTCCCCTCAGAAAGAACTTCCACACAACCAGCTCACACAAATAGTTGCTCTTAGGTTAGATATCTGAATTTGGGCCTGCACAGCTGGTGAGCCATGGAGCCAACATGGCAACCAACCAGTCAAGTATGGTGGCCCAGGAGGACCTCAGTAAACACCCTCTCTTTGCTGCCTGCCTAGAACTGCTAAAAAAAAGAATGAGTGTGTTGTCCAGCACAAGGGAAAAGTTTAAGCCTTATGGGCTGTGTTCAGCTTGGTGGATCACAGTTGTGGAAGCTTCAAATTAGGGTGACCATGTGCCCTGCTTTGCAGAGGACAGGCCTGTATTTGAAGATCTTCCTAGTCCAAGTCTGTTTTAAAGATCAAGAAAGAAGAGAGCAGGAATGTTAAGTCTCCCATCAACAGTTCTGTGAACTGCCCTGGGACCCCCGGGTATAGTGTGGTAAAGGTAAAGGGACCCCTGACCATTAGGTCCAGTCGTGGCCGACTCTGGGGTTGTGGCGCTCATCTCGCTTTACTGGCCGAGGGAGCAGGCGTACAGCTTCCGGGTTATGTGGCCAGCATGACTAAGCCGCTTCTGGCGAACCAGAGCAGTGCACGGAAACGCCGTTTACCTTCCCACCGGAGCGGTACCTATTTATCTACTTGCACTTTTATGTGCTTTCGAACTGCTAGGTTGGCAGGAGCAGAGACCGAGCAACAGGAGCTCACCCCATCGCGGGGTTTCGAACCGCCGGCCTTCTGATCGGCAAGTCGTAGGCTCTGTGGTTTAACCCACAGCGCCACCCGCGTCCCTTATAGGGTGGTATATACATTCAATAAATAAAATAAGAGTTTGCGCATGGACGGCAAACTGATCAAACATGCTTCCCTACCTTGTGTAATGCCTTTCTCTCTATACTGGAGAGAGAAATATTTCTTGATTTGCATCTGTACACAAACATGAGCACAGGCGTTACAGGTTTTCCAGCACTGCAGATACAGACACCAGATCCCTGATTCATCCAACACCGAGATGTTTCCTACTGCGTAGTGATACTGCACTTTGACATTTGATATTGCTACAGGACAACCAGCCGCTATTACATCCTAGCGTGTTGACAATATGAGAGTTAATCATTAATGAAGTTTAATTGGTTGCTAATCCAACAATACAAAGCGGCTAATTGTTTGCTTTGTGTAATTGTTACCAAACGAAATCCACGGCTTTATTAAATGAGAAATGTTGACTCCTTCCTCAGTCCCACTTTTGTGTCTGTGTTCTGAGGCTGCAATTCTAAACACGCTTATTAGGGAGCAGGCCCCTTTGAACACAGTGGGAATACTTCTGAGTAAACATGTATAGGATTGGCCTATCAATTGTCCAGAAATTGATTCTGGTCTTGGCAATCTCCACTTGTCTTTTACTTGATCATTGGCTATTCTTTTTCTGTTCACCAGCTCACCATACAGAGAGCTTGCTATTCTTTTCTCTTTTTTAATTTATTTATTTGGTTTTTCAACTTAGAATTTTACAGAAATATAAATCATAAAAACAAGTTTCCAAGGAATCTCCTGGACTTCCATCCTCCCCCTTGTGGGTCCTATTATTAATTCTTTCCTCCCGCATCTCCCTTTTATGATAATCCAAATCTTTTACACCTTTATTATGTCTAGAATTCAGCCTTAGACTACAAGTGATATTCCAATCCTACTAATGATTTTAACTGTTTACAATGGTCTTTAAGATAAGTTATAATTTCCCCCCATTCATTGTTAAAAATTTGGTCTGCCTGATTTCTTACTCTTTCAGTCAAATTAGCCACTTCGGCATGGTCCATTAATTTCACCTGTTATTCTTCTCTGGTAGGGACTGTATCTTATCTCCATCTCTGGGCCAGTAACAACCATGCAGCCATTGTCGCATACATAAAGAGTGTTTTCTGCTCCTTTGGGATTTTGGCCCCTAGAATTCCTAAAAGGAAGGCTTCATGCTTTTTAACAAAGGCTATTTTAAACATTTTTTAAAAACTCATTATATATCATTTCCCAAAAACCTTTTACCACCATACAATTCTACCACATATGATAAAAGGTGCCTTCCTTTTCCTTACATTTCCAGCATACATATGAGCATGTTTTATACATTTTAAAAATACATTTTTGTTAATTTAAAGGTAAAGGGACCCCTGACCATTAGGTCCAGTCGTGGCCGATTCTGGGGTTGCGGCACTCATCTCGCTTTATTGGCCAAGGGAGCCGGCATACAGCTTCCGGGTCATGTGGCCAGCATGACTAAGCTGCTTCTGGCGAGCCAGAGCAGTGCAGGGAAATGCCGTTTACCTTCCCACTGGAGTGGTACCTATTTATCTACTTGCACTTTGACATGCTTTTGAATTGCTAGATTGGCAGGAGCAGGGACCGAATAACGGGAGCTCACCCCGTCACGGGGATTCGAACCGCCGACCTTCTGACCGGCAAGTCCTAGGCTCTGTGGTTTAACCCACAGCACCACCCGCGTCCCATTTATGCTAATTTGCTAGGAGTACATCATTTTCATATAATTTTCTTTCGATGTATAACATGACGAAAGCTTGCTATTCTAGGCTACAACAGAAACTCCCACTATTGACCCTCTTCGCTTCGTAACCCTGTCTCCTTTCTCAGAAATTAATATCTCAACTAAAGTTGTTTCTAGCACAGTGTTTGACCCTGGAAATCAGTACTGACCACTGCATTGAAGAACATTCCCCAATGTCTCTTTGACCATGTGCTGTCAACCTGTGGTCAAGATAGCGAAGGGTGTTAAAGAAGACAACTGATCCCCTGATAGTTGTGGGGAAAGAGCCTGGACAGAAGATCCTATCTTTGTGGGAAGAACTGTACATCCAGTTGCAGCTAAGAATGAGGCAGCAGTTTGCCTTTACAGGGAAACCTACCTAGTTCATACTTTCTGAAAAGCTGTGAAGCAAAATCCTCTGAAAATTTGCACTTCTCTAAATTTTGCAGTGCAGTTCTCCAAGCAAAGTGTAGAAAAATACAAAATGTGCATTTGTGTGTATATATTACTGAAAATAGCATTCAAACATGCATTACATTTGGGGAAACTGCTGTGCAAAAACATGTATGTTGGGCAAAATTGCATACAAAAAAATGTGTCTATTAGAAGAAATCCATACTCAAATATTGATGGTATTTTGGAAGGACTTTTTTAAAAAAAAGCAGACTGACGCGGAAATGTGGAGGACCACATTTAAGAATGGGTAAATGAGAGAAAGCAAATTTAAAATATTCTCCCATCCCTGATAGGAGCACATCATGTTCTTTGTCAACTGTTACGCAGAAATATATTGCCACTGATCACTGAGGTTCAGTTTTAGGTCTCCCTTACAAATAGGCTCCCAACATTTTCTGAGCCACAAAATGTTGTTCTAGGCTGCTGGCCCATCCACATCTATAAATATTTGGGGCACAGCTGCCTACAAGCCTTTGATAAACCCTTCCTTGCATCAAGTTCCCTCATCCCATTGTGAAAGACACCAAGGCATCTATCAGCAATACCGCATGTTGTGGCAGTGAATTTTTTTTTACATGTGACTCCATTTACATTTACCGTATTTTTCGCTCTATAAGATGCACTTTCCCCCTTCAGAAATTAAGGGGAAATGTGTGTGCGTCTTATGGAGCAAATGCAGGCTCCTTAGCTTCAGCGATAGCAACGTGAAGCCTCCAAAGCGCAGAGGGAGTGCTCCCGCTGCGCTCTGGAGGCTTCGCATTGTTTTCACTGAAGCCGCTGGAAGCCTGAAGCCTCCGGAGCATAGCGGGAACTCCTGCTGCACTCCAAAGGCTACGGGGATAGCCGGCTGAAGCCTCCGGAGTGCAGCGGTAGCTCCCACTGTGCTCTGAAGGCTTAAGGTTCCTTTTGCTGAAGACAGGAGAGCAGGACTCTCCTGGCTTCAGAGAAATGAACCCGAAGCCTCTGGAGCGCAGCAGGAACTCCTGCTGTACTCTGAAGGCTTTGGGTTGCCTTCACTGAAGCCAGGAGAGCTAGAGGGGTCGGTGTGCACCTATCCCTCTTGCTCTCCTGGCTTCGCTTCACTGGAGAGGCGCTGTGGAGCTTTCCCTCTCTGCGCAGCGCCCCTTCAGCGAAGCGGGAGGAGAAATGGAAGGGGCTCCGTTTCTCCTGCCGCTTCACTGAAGGGGCGCTGAGCAGAGAGGGGGAGAATTCCCCCCCTGTTCTCCCCCTCTAAAACAAGGTGCGTCCTATGGTCGGGTGCATCCTATAGAGCGAAAAATACGGTACCTTAAACTTGGTATCAACCATTCCTAGCACCTGTAGTAATTGTTTTTGCTGGGACAAGAGAAGTTAGGGCAAATGCATTGAGAACTTCAAATTTAACATCTAGTGAGTGATGTCCTAATGTCTGTCCTATTGCTTTTGCCCAAGTGGAATGCTCTGAGCCATGGGTAGGCAAACTAAGGCCCGGAGGCTGGATCCGGCCCATTTGCCTTCTAAATTCGGCCTGTGGACGGTCCGGGAATCAGAGTGTTTTTAGATGAGTAGAATGTGCCCTTTTATTTAAAATGCATCTCTGGGTGATTTGTGGGGCCTGCCTGGTGTCTTTACATGAGTAGAATGTGTGCTTTGATTTAAAATGCATCTCTGGGTTATTTGTGGGGCATAGGAATTCGTTCATCTCCCCCCCCCCCAAAAAAAATAGTCTGGCCCCTCACAAGGTCTGAGGGACAGTGGACCGGCCCCCTGCTGAAAAAGTTTGCCCACCCCTGCACAGCTTACAAACAGAAATGCTACATTAATACAGTGGTACCTCGGTTTAAGAACAGCCCTGTTTACGAACTATTCAGTATACGAACTCTGCAAACCCGGAAGTAGTGTTTCAGTTAGCAAACTTTACCTCGGTCTACCAATGGAAGCCAAATGGTGAAAGGGCACCGGCGGCGGGAGGCCTCATTAGGGAAAGTGTGCTTCAGTTTAAGAACAGCTTTGGTTTAAGAACGGACTTCTGGAACAGATTAAGTTCATAAAGCGAGGTACCACTGTAGACAAAACAAAACTGCTAGTTCATCAGCACAACAACGCAAAAGGCAAAGGACAGCTAACATTGCAAGCTTAACCATGTCTACTCTGAAGTAAGTCCTGTGGTGCTTTCTCCTAGGTAAAATGACTTGTTGTTGTTGTTTAGTCGTTTAGTCGTGTCCGACTCTTCGTGACCCCATGGACCAGAGCACGCCAGGCACCTCTGTCCTCCACTACCTCCCGCAGTTTGGTCAAACTCATGCTGGTAACTTCGAAAACACTATCCAACCATCTCATCCTCTGTCGCCCCCTTCTCCTTGTGCCCTCCATCTTTCCCAGCATCAGTGTCTTCTCCAGGGAGTCTTCTCTTCTCATGAGGTGGCCAAAGTACTGGAGCCTCAGCTTCACGATCTGTCCTTCCAGTGAGCACTCAGGGGTGATTTCCTTAAGAATGGATGCGTTTGATCTTCTTGCAGTCCATGGGACTCTCACTGCCTTGCCGTGGCGAAGGGGCTTGAAGAACTCAGAGAAGCTATGAACTACGCCGAGCAGGGCACACAAGATGAACAGGTCATAGTGGAGAGTTTTGACCAAACGTGATCCACCTGGAGGAGGAACCAGCAAGCCACTCCAGTATCCTTGCCAAGAAAACTCCATGAACAAAGACAACAGGCATATAAAATGACTTAGGATTGCATAAAGATAAATTATAGTCCTGGAAAGCTACCTAGAAAGGCAGATCTTAGTAACAATTTAAAAATAGCAAACAAATCTTGCTCGCATTGTCCTTGTTGCAGAGTGCATGGGGTTTTTTTTGTTTTGTTTTGTTTTTTGTTTTAAAAAGAGGTGAGTGTCTTGTAACAGCGCTCCTGGCAAACAGGCTGTGAAATGTATACCGCATGCCCGCAGTCACATCTTATAATCATAGGATTAAATAAAAATAGAGAGGCAGATATAAGGAACTGTCAAACAATTCCTGCCCCAGTTCACAAAACACAAGCGTAAATGCTGCCTGGTGTCAGATTGAATCATTTTCAGTTACAGAAAAGGAGAATTAACAAACACCACTGTGTTAGTAGAAGCTGCTTTGATCAATACGGGACTGTTCGCCAGCCTCGTTCAAAGACTATTAGATAAAAAGTTAATGGCCTCTGAGTAAAAGCACATTCTTGAGCATTTTCTTTGTGAAATCCTGGGAAAGGCATTACAGACCACAATCTGAGGTGTGTGCCAGCTCCTTAAGCCGAAGAAATAGGTGTACACAAATGTGATTCCATAGAAATGGAGGATCGAGAAGATCAATTAAAAGAGGTGTGGGGAAATTATGGGAGAAACGTACGTTGAAAATGCTGTTTATACAAATGAAAGAAGACTATTATAAATTAGTCTGGAGATGGTATTTAACGCCAGTCAGATTAAATCAAATGAACAAGGAATATCCATTGTTATGTTGGAGGGGGTGCCAGGAAACAGGGAATTATGTCCACATGTGGTGGGGGTGTAAATATGTACAATTTTTCTGGCAAAGGGTGTTTAAGGAGATAACAGAAATCACTAGGGTAAAGCTGACCGAAAGTCCAGAGGTAGCATTACTATCAATTTACGATGGCATGGAAGGTTCACAGGCTATGAAGGACTTGCTCACAAAATTATTGACAGTTGCACACGTTATTATAGCTAGGAAGTGGAAGGGGCAAGCAGAATATAAAATGGAAGAATGGTATAATGAGGTGTGGGATATAGCTATTAATAATAAATTACATGTTCCATTAAGATAAGATGGGGAATATGCAGGAGAAATGATTTTGAGGAGATATAGAGGGTTGTTTGTAGAATTTGTACTGTTAAAACAGAAAGGGGTCACACCATCGCAACAGGTGTTGAAATTTTGGGAGGTTGGATAGTTACAATGGAATGGTCTCGGGGGTGGGGTGCACTTTTTATTCTTATTTATTTATGATTATTACTTTGTCAAAATAAAAACACACACACATGTGATTCCATAAATTGGGACCACCTTCTCCAGCTACGTGGCATGAAATTACAGGCCCCCTTTCCTCCTCTGAACATTGCAGAGAATTCTGAGAGTGACAGTGGGTTTTTCACTTCATGCCGGTCAAGAGAGACAAAGCAGTTTTCTTCCATTTAAATAAAAAGGCAAGGCTGTTAACTTTTCGCCCTGCCCCCAACACCATGGTCGCAATCACCTTGTGGTCACTTAACACTTTCGGTTTGTCCCAGACGGAACATAAACTGGGTTATAATTTATATTAGGCTGCTTTTAATGCTACTTAATCATACCAACTCCCCCCCCCCCAGTACAGAGCCAACTATACTGGGAAATCCATATTAGTGCATTTAGCAGGTAAGCTCTGATAGTTAATTTCCAATATTTCATCAATTAGAAATTCAATAGACACCAGCTACCATTTAGACTCAGTGCCCAAGTAGCTATTAAGCATTGGAGGGGCATCGGCTGAAGCACGCACTCATGTGATCTTTTTAAAGCTCCAAATCTTTTTCTATTAACAACGTTTATCCAATCTAATCAAAGCGTTTCTGAGTCCAATTTGGCACTCTTTTGAAGACGGGAACAATTTTGTTCAAGCCCCATTCTTTTGCCAAGAGTATTCAGCCTCACAAAGCATTTAGCAAGGTTGAGAGTCTACAGATCAGGATTCAAACAAAGGGTAGCAGGGGATATTTGTTCCTTCGTGCATCCAGATGAGCTTTTACTTTCACAATGGAAACCAGTGGGCAAAGGGATTGTGCAGATAACATTGAAGTGACAGAATGACTTAAAGGAGGAGAGAGGAACATGAGCTGTGCTGTTACCAGAGCCTGCAAGGCAAGAAGAATTCCTGTAGATCTCCATTCTGGGGAACATTGGGGCAAATGGGGCACTGCCCCACCATTCTCACTCTGTCCTCAGGCAGCCCCAACCTTCCTGACTAGGGGTGAGTGAGTCTGCCAATTTCGATTTCCCCCTTCTTTTCTCTTCTTTTCCAGTTCACATTTCCACATCAATTTTCGAAAGTCATTGCGAAAATTCATTAGCATTTTTCCTGCAAATTTGTCCTAACATACGCATTTTTTTGCAAAGCAGTTTTCCCGAGTAGAATTGCTGGATGAGTCCTGGTTTGTCTTCAATGATTTCATTTGTCCAATCCATAATCCCTCATTGGCTAGGATTGCCCATGTGACCTGTCCAGGATGCTTTGCCTTCACTCTAACCTGATTTTGTAAGCCCTCTGTGATGTCGTTATGCAGCTAAATCTGAGTGGTTACATAACATTGTAATGTTCTCAATTTCAGGGTGTGATCCCTGGTTAGCTGTGATTACTCTGGGAAGAAGACAATGGGGGCAGAATTTTGCCAAAGAATTTTGCCAAAGGTCATGGAAATAAAGGGAAGATAATGGTACACAGTATAGTGATTTATTTGGAAACATTTCTGCCTCCGGGAAGTACGATGTACCCTAAAAAACTGATGAACATTTGGCTCCAAGTTATGATCTCTGTAGGCATATTCCTAAAATGGGGCTGGCTAACCTGTGACACCCCCCCTCAATGTTGTTGGCCTACATTTCCCACCATCTCTGATTATGACCATGCTGGCTGGCACTGACAGTTTGGTCAAAACGCAGTTTGGTCAAACTCATGCTGGTAGCTTTGAGAACACTGTCCAACCATCTCGTCCTCTGTCGTCCCCTTCTCCTTGCACCCTCCATCTTTCCCAGCATCAGGGTCTTTTCCAGGGAGTCTTCTCTTCTCATGAGGTGGCCAAAGTATTGGAGCCTCAGCTTCAGGATCTGTCCTTCCAGTGAGCACTCAGGGCTGATTTCATTAAGAATGGATAGGTTTGACCTTCTTACAGCCCATGGGACTCTCAAGAGTCTCCTCCAGCCCCATAATTCAAAAGCATCAATTCTTCGGTGGTCAGTCCACAGGTTAGCCACCCATTGTCAAATATTGTAAAAAGGCTTCTTCAGGAGTGATGCTGTCATGCTTCGGGGAATCGCTTCCTCCCCTGTGGTAGTAAACAAAAGATCAAACAAAAGGAACGTCTTACCAGTTAGAATCTTTAATCATCACAGTGCGAGAAAAAAGAATACTTCTCCTATAAATGGCGGTGCTCCCAGTTAAGGATCATCCCCCCCCCATCCCTATTAATCTACGTCACTCCTACGTCTTGTAATCTGAGTTTGTAGCCTCTGAGCTTTCTGTTCTAATACTTGCTGAGCTCTCCATATCTTTGGAGATGGGGGTGAATGCTGTCCAGAGACTGTGAATCTGTGAACTCTCTCTCTCGTCTAGAGTTTCTTCTGCTAGCTGTTCCCCATCCAGTATTTCCCAGCTTCTACCTTCTGAACTAGGACCCTCTGCAAACCACTGTTTCAAATCTATACTGTCCTCCTGCTCCTGGGAAGATTCAGGGTCAGGCGGTGGCTCAGCACAGTTTCTGACAGATGCTCACTGCTTGAACCAGGCTTCCAGATTGCATGGAAGAATGTAAAGTCTTTCATACACACAAAATGTCCGTTGCTGCCAAAGTTCTCACAGATATGTGGATCATGTCTTTTAGAAGACATCTCAAGGCAGCCCTGTTTAGGGAAGTTTTTAATGACTGATGTTTTAATGTATCCTTAATATTTTGTTGGAAGCTGCCCAGAGTGGCTGGGGAAACCCAGCCAGATGGGAGGGGTATCAATAAAAAAATATTATTGTTATTATTATTATTATCAGTCAGGGGACATGGCAAGCTGCTGTGTGGTGTTGGGTGTGGGGCTAGCTGGCATGGGCCTGTTGACACTCTGGTTCATAAGTGTGAATGTTGCTTCAGAAACAGGCTAGAGAACGTTTAGAAATTGGTTCAAAGGGTATGCGGGGATAGAGCCACTTCTGACCTAGGGAGGAGGTGGTATTGCAAGCTTCCCGCCCCCAACACTTGTGCGGTGGCTGACTCCCAGCCCCGCACGAACAGGGGAATCCTCTGCCGCGTCATTCCCTGGCCATCCAATCGGCTGGCTCAGGGGGTGTGGCTTGCCCCATTTAAGGGCAAGCGCAGCAGAGGAGCGTCCTCTTTTGCCGCCGATCAGCTGGGGTCCAGAAAGATCTTGGAACGCTCAGTGGCTCGTAGAGTGGTGGCACTGGGGGGACTGGTTATTGCCCACCCCAACAGTCAATTCAGCAAGGCGACCCTCTACCACAGGGATGGCGTATATCTACCCTCTACCCTCTACCACAGGGATGTCTGGCTGGCTGACATTTTTGCGGGGATTAAGGAATGGTTGCAGGTCTGAGGGTATTGGCGGCGAGCTTTGCTTGAGTGGCGGTTAGGCATTGGTCGGGGTATTGTTATGTAGATGAATGGGGGGAGGAGCACCATCATCTCCCCCGGATAGTGAAGGGTAGTCCGGTAAAGGACTCTGGGGGGCGTGGCCCTGTCCGAAGCCTATGGAGGCCAGGGCCCAAGGCACGCCCCCGAGCGGTGGCCCCGGGGGAGTGCCTAGTTGATGTGCATCAGCAGGGCTTCCCCTGCTGGTGTTAACCCTTCCCGGCCTCTCAGACAGACAGATTGAAGCCGGATAGTTGATTAGGTCCAATGCCTAAGCCAATACCGCTCATCACCTGTAACCAATAAAGTTGTGGCCAATTTTAGCCCATTAACCTAAATAATGTTGTCCGGTGTCTTTATTTCTACTGGTGGGAGGGGGGAACTCGCCACGCAACTAAACCTGCAGGATCCACAGGGTCCTTCAGAAGGCTGTCAGGCAGGTTAAGTTGAGGCTGTGATCAATATTCACATAGAAGTTTGGACAGTTCATGCAGAAATGTTCTGTACAAAGCTGTGCCTGTGTTAAAAATATACTCTTCACAATTAGACACCATTTGACAAGAATTTAGCGAACAAGATCTATTTAGGGTATTAAAGACAGGACAGCTATAGCAACATGTTTTCATTACACATGGCTTCAAACAGTTCCTGTGCTGATGTGAATATTTCAAAATTGTTAAACACCGGTCCAATTAGGAGGTGTGCACACTGCTGGTTTTGTTGAGGAAAATAATCCGAACTGCCACACACATACACAAACATGAAGAATTCTAACACCGTAGTACACGTTTAAGGTGGAGAGAACAAACCTGCGATTCTGACATTTACTTTTTGGGAATTATAGAAAGGTTTTGCTTAAATTAATTGCCATTTTAATATAAAATAATAAATAACGTTTATATATTAAGTTAAACCACACTAAAGAGCATACAGTGGTACATCGGTTTACGAACTATTTGGTTTACGAGCTCCACAAAACCAGAAGTAGTGTTCCAGTTTGTGAACTTTACCTCGGTCTATGAATGGAAGCCGAATAGTGGAAGGGCACCGGCAGTGGGAGGCCTCATTAGGGAAAGCGCACCTTGGTTTAAGAACGGTTTTTGGTTTAAGAATGGACTTCAGGAATGGACTAAGTTCATAAACCAAGGTACCACTGCAATGGACTTCCATACAGGAATTTCAGGAGGGACAAGCTAGTTAGTCCTGGCTGGAGCAGACTTTGGTATTTCAAATTTCAGAGGCGCCCTGTACAAGGCCAAAATTCACTCCCATGCACACTTCGCCTTCCATTCTGTTCAATTCATGACATCACAGTTGTGGTGCCCTGCAGCACCCCCTGGGCTCAGCACAGTGTGGTGGAACCGGTTGCACTTTCCTAAATCCATCTCTGGTCCTAGACATCGTCTTCCAATCCAGAATGTTGGAGAACAAGTAACAGTATGTTTGTGGAAAGTATGTGAAGGTTGGAATGTGAAGGTTGGGTTTGCAAGAGAACCATGTGAGAATCGCCTCCATCAGTTGTATTTGGATCTGGAACAATAGTGTGGACATTCAAGTTTCTGTGCTGGTCCCGTGGGTTACCCAAGAGGCGAGGTCCAAGTCCAGTCCAAGGTAAAGGTGCAACGTGGAGGCAGTCCGTAGTAGCTGAAGCTGGGTGCAGGGCAGGGAGTTGGGTGAAGTCAGCAACAGGCTTGCAAGCAGGGAGCCAGGGCGGGTCAGGAGCTCTGGCAGGAAAGCAGGACAGGGTTCAGGCAGGAACTAGCAACCAACAATGTTGCTCCCACAACTTGGGATTGGGGCTGGCCGGCTTTTATCTGCCCCGAGGCATAGGGTGGCCCCGATCCTCTGGTGACTCACCTCTCCTGGCCTGGAGGCAAGCACTCCTCCTGTAGGAACTTAGTTCCCTCCATCTCTCTGCCCTGAGCCTCTGTAGCTCAGGAGAGGCTGGAGGGTTACCAGACCCAGAGGCAACCTCCTCTTCCCCTGACAGGGCTGAGAGTAGAGCACCTGCAGGCAATGGGTCCTCCATCACTTCAGGAGCCAGAGCAGACTCAGCTGGTGCCTGCACCTGAGGATCCAGCACAGGTGAGAACCCTTCAGGCTCATGCCCCAGCCCCAGCTCAGCTGGTTTTGGAGGTGGGGAATCCTGTGCAGGCTGGGATCCCTCAGGTTCAGCATCCAAGTCCGAATCCCAGGCCATCACCGTTTCTCTCTAAAGTGTCATCACATGAAGGTGACTTTCTAGGGAACAGTTTGAATATTCCCACCCTTCCCTCATTTCATTGCTTCTGCTGTTGCCATAGAGATCTTTTCAGTAAAAAACCCATTGTGCTGGCAACCATAGCAGCCGTGGCTATGATGAAGCAGAAAGATGGTGGAAGCATTCAAGTTGCATTCAAGCAACAGCCTTGCTATGGCCCAACGTGGTGGTGCAGCAATAAAACTGCTAGCACATTTGCCAAGCTAAGCACATTTGATGGAGGACTGCGTGTTGAGATTCCTGCATTGCAGGGCATTGGACTAGATGACTTTCTGGGTCCCTTCCAACTCTATGGTTCTACATGAAACCATGTGTATGGGTGGAAGAAGACTGGAAGAAATTCAAAGACTACCTACAGAAATACTGTAAAATTAATGAATGTTAAAATGCTGTTCGATTGGACCTAAGTGGACTTAGTAATAAGATCAGTAAGAATATGTAAAAATGGTTTAAAAATTGGTTAAAGTTTAAAGAGGTAAATTTGTTGAAAAATTGAGTTAAATGTTTTAGGGGAAAAAAGGGGTAAGGATTTGCCGAATTAATGATGTGATTGGGAATACAAAAAAGGGAGGTGTGAGGAGGTCAAAGAAATAGGTTAATGAGAATTCTGAAAAATGTGAAAATTGATTTGTTTTTTAATTATTTTTCTTTTTGTGTTGTTATGTGTTTTAGTCATTTATTGTTGTATTTTTTGTAATTCCTTTGTGTATGTTTTTTTTCTGTTATGATTTTTCTGTTTTGTTTTTTTCAAAAAATCTTAATAAATATCTTTTTTTTAAAAAAAAACCATGTGTATGACTAGTGACACCAGCAAAACTTCTAATTATGTTGTCCATCCTTCGAGTTGAGAAGGATGTATAATCATCTCTGACTGCGAGACAGTGAAATTGTAATATGTCCGTAATTAAAACTGAATGCTGTTGCAGTTTTTCCCCCTTGCACCTACATGTTCTGGGTGGTTGGAATTACTAAGCATTCAGAATGCACCAGTTCCTGGTAAACGGCAAGGACAGAAAATGAGACTGGTAGGAGCTGCAACACACTAGGTTCTCTGATGAACAATGTGGTGCTTCTGCTTTTGGTTTCTTCATGGCTGCTGTCTCCTTGGTTGGCAAACAAAACACGTGATAAGACTGGCTGGTCAAAGAAGGGTGCATCCTGACTTATGATACACACGGGTGAAGAAAGTTGCACTTGCCTGATGCATATGCACTAAAAATATGGCTGTTTCTGAAATTGATAATATAGGAATGTTTTGTTCAAGAATATACCACTGGACTCATAAATCAGGGCCCAACTACACATTACACATGTATTTTACAGAGGGGCGATTCCTATTGGAAATGCATTATGCATGGAGGGGAGGTTTATCTCTTCCCTTCCCAATGTGATCAGAATTAAAAATTGACCCCCAGTGGTCAGATAGCTTAAGGGGGTAGGAACTTCCCACTGGTGCCAATGGGAACATTTATCTTGCCGATGTAACTCCAAATCACAAAACGGTCATTTCACCCAACATTGGTTGAGTTTGGGGTTTCTGTTCAAGTAAAAGTGCAGGACATGATTATAAGAAGCCTCGTCAGTATCTCAACACCAGTCAAAGATAGTAGATTCCCATTGCTGTTGTTTTCCATGTCATCATTATAAAGCCTTAAAAGGCTCAGGACCGGAGTAACTTAAGGACCACCTCTTTCATATGAACCTACCCGGACCCTGAGATCTTCTTCTGAGGCCCTCCTTCGTGTGCCTCCTCCTTGAGAGGTCCGGAGGGTGGCAACACAAGAACGGGGCCTTCTCTGCAGTGGCCCCCCATCTGTGGAATGTTTTCCCCAGGGAAATTCGTCGGGTACCTTCATTACACACCTTTAGGCACCAGGCAAAATATTCCTTTGTAACCAGGCCTTTATTCTGATTATATATGTTGTGATCTTTTCTGTGAACCGCTCTGAGACCCCCCGGGTATAGGGCAGTATGTAAATTCAATAGATCATCATCACCATCATCACTGAACTGGTTTATGTGAGGAAGGGAATCAGAATGTCCAAACCACTCATTTATTGACATTAGATGGTGGATGTTACAGTAAGTACATTTGGGGACAAGGAGGGGAGTTTTAGGCAGAGGACAAAATAAGAAATGCTATGGAGATTTCTAAGCCCAGCAGGCAAACTCAGTGACACCCCAAGTCTTGAGCGAAAAAGGCTATACCAACAAGTACCATAATCAAGTTCTTTTGGCAGAGCCTACGGGTGGCGCTGTGGGTTAAACCACAGAGCCTAGGACTTGCCGATCAGAAGGTCAGCGGTTCGAATCCCTGCGATGGGGTGAGCTCCCGTTGCTTGGTCCCTGCTCCTGCCAACCTAGCAGTTCGAAAGCAAGTCAAAGTGCAAGTAGATAAATAGGTACCACTCCGGCGGGAAGGTTAACGTCGTTTCCGTGCGCTGCTCTAGTTCGCCAGAAGCGGCTTAGTCATGCTGGCCACATGACCCAGAAGCTGTACACCGGCTCCCTCGGCCAATAGAGCGAGATGAGCGCTGCAAGCCCAGAGTCGGCCACGACTGGACCTAAAGGTCAGGGGTCCCTTTACCTTTACTGTAACTTGAGGAACAACCCCTGTTATGCAGCTGGTGAGTGAAGCTCTCTTCCTATTCTATTCTAGTTCTTTACCTCCTCAGATTCTGGTGAGATTTTTTGAGACATTCCTTTCTCCCAGATGCCTTAGGTGTTCAGTGCAAATGTTGTAATTTGGATTTTTAAAAGAGCCTTGCCTCAAACAGTTTCAAATATCTTTCGATGGATATTTGATTGACAGCAAGTATGCTGTTCCAATTAATATCGGTCTTGGAACCTACATAGGAAGATTGCTGGGGATATGACTTTAGCTCAGCTGCTGAAAAACTAAGATTGTGGTGATTGATGGAAGAAATTTTTGTAGCTGCAATAGCTGGTTAAAGTCCAGAAGACCTGAATAAGAAACAGAGCCCTTCTTAGCATACTAATTTGCATTTTGACATTCTAACATGGATTCCAGTCTGGGCTGTTTATGAGCCTGTCAGCAACAGTCACATTTAAGATGACAAAATGACTGACAACCATATTACTATGCCCATCTTTATAATCTTCTTTGGCGGAAAATAAGTGACAGCTTACCTAATACCTGTCACCCTTCATCAATTAGTTGTAAGCCATCCAGATACAAAGGTCCAAATTGGATCAAAGAAGACACAGTTGGTGAGGCGTGAACATTTCGTACATTTTGAAATGAGGATGTGTTTTACAACAGAACCCGTCTGAGTTATTTATTAAGAATAGTTTATCACATTTTATCCTGCTTTTCTTCCACGGGTGGCATGCATGTTAGCAACACAGCAACTCTGAGAGGGAGGTTAGTCTGAGACATGGTGATTAGCTCAAAATCATCCACTGAGCTCCATGAATAACTGGGGATTTGACATTGGACACAGGTGGCACTGTGGGTTAAACCACAGAGCCTAGGACTTGCAGATCAGAAGGTCAGCGGTTCGAATCCCCACGACAGGGTGAGGTCCCGTTGCTCGGTCTCTGCTCCTGCCAACCTAGCAGTTCGAAAGCACGTCAAAGTGCAAGTAGATAAATAGATACCACTCCAGTGGGAAGGTAAACAACGTTTCCGTGTGCTGCTCTGGTTCGCCAGGAGCGGCTTAGTCATGCTGGCCACATGACCCGGAAGCTGTACGCCGGCTCCCTCGGCCAATAAAGTGAGATGAGTGCCGCAACCCCAGAGTGGGTCACGACTGGACCTAATGGTCAGGGGTCCCTTTACCTTTACCTAACAACTTTAAAGGGTCTCTCGGTATCCTGATGGGTGCTGACATCCATTACTCTGAAGTCTGTTCGTGGAAAATTATTAATAAATATATGTGAAGGCTGTATTTGGAATAACCATGTACATCATCTCAAAAAGAAAATGGTGGCACTGGAAAAGTTTCAGGGGGGAAAGTAATAAGATCAAAGGATCTGAGAAGGATATACTTTATGGGGGGAAAGGGCTAAAATGTGGAGCTTTCTTTTTAGTGAAAAAAGATGACCAAAAAGAAGTCCATAAAATTACATATAGTATGGAGGAGAATCATGAGGGGATTTATTTCCCAGTTTCAAAATAACAGAACTCAGGATTACCCAATAAAAGTGGTCTAGAGCAAGTTTGAAATGAACAGAAGGAAGTCCTGTTTAATATAGTAATATATTGAACCCACAGCTGTGAAGAATCAGGCTAGCTAAAGTTGGAAATAGGATACTGGTCTAAATGCACCCTTTGTTTCATCCATCAGGGATCTTGTTATGTTTCCATGATGGGGATGTGAGGTGGAGAATGCAGGTTCAGTTCCCTACAAGATTTGAAATACTACAAGATACAGTATGTGAGACATGGAGGAGGAAGAGGAGAATTAAAGCATATTTGTTTGCTTGTTTAAGCCATTTTTGCCTTGCAGCAACATTCTCTTTCTACTGCACTTCTGACAGGCAGAGCTGTCACTGTATGCAGGAAACATATCTTAAGCATTGATGTAATCAAAGACTGTCCAAGGTATGTTGGTACCTGCTGAAGAAAAATATAAATTGGCCCTCTGGGAAAAATAAAAATAATTGAAATAAGGTAATTAACATTTTGCCATTCTTTCATGCATGGGTGATGTCAGGCCTGAGGAATCCCTCCCTCCCCTCCCTAGCGATTCAAGGAGCCAGGAGGAAACAAGAAAGCTTTTAAGTAAGATTTATTCAGTCTCTGTGATAACAGACAAGATGAGCTGCTCACTCTGACTGCTCCTCCTTCCCTCTTTCCCAGCAACACCTGCTCCTACAGAGTCTTCTCTTGGACAATTTCCTCTGCACACGCTGCTCTCGTATCCTCAAAAACCTCCTCGTTTGAAAGGAAGGCAGGTCACCTACGCTGTCTAATGAAGTGTCGGTTGCCTGTGCCATTTCTGTTCCTGCTTCTGTTAAATCCTCATATCTAGGCTGTTCGCCAGCCTCTGCCTGATTCTCTGGGTCATCGCTTGGGGAATAAAAAGTTATCCACCCCTGTTTAAACTTTTTGTGTGTGTGTGCTTCAGGATCTTTTATTCAAGTAATACAAAAGGGTCTTATTCCCCACGCTTCTCTTCTTGAGGTGGTTCATACTGAGCGAGCTTTGCTTTTAGCTTATTTTCTTCCAACATGGCTTCGTACTTCTCTTTCATCTCTGCCACTTCCAAGCAAAGTGAAGGAACAGGTTAACCAAGCCTGAAACCTGTTTGCGCAGAGCTACCCAAATCAGGCCCCAATAACTCCCAAATCCCTTCTGCAAGGATCCATTAGCTAAAGTCCATTAACTTGAGCCAATGTATAAGCATTGAACCCAGCTGTACAAACATAGCTGTCTCCCTTATCAATCCATGAAGGCTTAACGACGGATGGCCTTGTCAGTTCCGAGTGGAGACGGGATGGAAGATCCGGGTCTTATCTTGTAGGTTGTAAATATCCTGACCACAGACCTTGCCTGTCCGGCCTGTCAGCCCCCACTCCGGGAGATGGCGCCAGGAGTACCCCTATAGCTGGGTGACCTTTTTGACCCAAGATAAGCACACAGGAACAGGGATATCTGTTCATGTTCAAGGATGTCAACTTACGTGTACAGGCTCACGAGGCTGGATTCCTGGGGAAGGGGGAGAGGGTGCCTGGAGAAGATATATACTGTATGCAATTTCTCTTTCTTTTGTGCTTGCTGTGAACCGATTCACGCAGTGCCTTTCTGCTGCTCCGGAGAGCAGAAATAAAGACTCTTTCTCTGAACCAAACCTCGGTGTCTCTTGACTCCTTCCTCCCCTCTCAGGAGCAACACAGACCCAACCAATGGGAAAGGTCTGAAAGGCTACAGAAGGGCTTCCACTTCAGGATTTTCTGGAGCAGTAGCTCCTAAATGATGTTTCATAAAGTCCAAGGCACAGCTTGCTTTCTCCGGTTCTTCGTATAAGGCCACCAGGACTTTGGTGAGGCTGTCCATGACGCCGGACTTCTCCAGGTAGCGGCGGAACTGCTATCCACCCCTGTTTTAACGAAAATCTGCTGCCTGAGATGAGTTTCCTCAACCTGCCTAACGGATAGGCTGGCCCTGAATGACACTTGGCTTGGCCAAAAACGGACAATTTACTGGCATTAAAGAAAAGGCAGCATCAAGAATTCTTCAGAACGTATATGAGCAGGAGCCAAGTGCAGCAAAAACAGATGAATTTCCTTGACTTAGCTAATCAGAATTAACTACCTGGTGAGCGACAGAGCTGTTACAAAAGTGTCAGTCACCGGGAAAGTGTGCATTTATGCCCTTTCAATTCTGGAGGGGGAAGTTATAAAGCTTCTGTTAAGCCAAGTGTGCTGGAGTTCAAGATATTTACGAAATCTAAGACATTGTGGGGGATGGGAAGGAATCGTTGGCATTTACAGAACAGCTATTATAGTTGGCAATGAAACAGTTCTAAAAAGAAACAGACAGCATAATGATTACCCCCAAGCAGTGGCGTAGCGTGGGTTGTCAGCACCCGGGGCAAGGCAAGTAATTTGCGCCCCCTAACCCGTAGATTTGCGCCCCCTAACCTGTGGATTTGCGCCCCCAACCCATGGATTTGCCCTAACCCCAGATGTTGCGCCCGGTGCGGCTGGCCCCCCCTGCACCCCCCACGCTACGCCACTGCCCCCAAGCAATGTGCTGCAGACATATATGGTTATGCATATTAGTACTTTGGGAATATATGGGTAAGTAAAACTTCTTATAAAATGTCTCACTGCAGGGTCTCTGTTCTCTAATTTAACATGAATTGTCCACTAACTACCTGACAGCTTGGGAGAACAAATTGGTTCTATTATTACATACCTGATTGTTGGAGAGTTTTCCCCCTCTAGTCTCAGTGTGTAGTTACTTAGGTTGCAAATTGATTTAGATGTTGTACTGTTTAATCTTTCTTTTCTTTACCTTACATTTTTTTTGATATTTTTTAAAAAAGCAGTTTGCTATAGACACCACTTCTGCCGACATTTTTGTGGTTCGGAGTTTGTGAGTAGCAGGCGACAATGTGGTATTCAAAGTGGCTTTATCTGGGTTGCAGCCAACAGAGTGTATATACATGGGCAGAGCTTTGCAAAGGATTTTTGTGCTCTAATAGATTATTGAGGCATGAGCCACTACTGCCAATTCCCGTGCAGTATATTCAACTATGACTCTGTTTACACTCTTGTTTACTGTGAACTCACTGCATTCCCGGTGCTGGGTTTATAACTTGTGTCCACACAAAATTATCCAATATTCATTGAAAATCCAGGCTTGGCGTTATGGCTAGATAAAAAAATGCTTCTGCTTCTTGCCATTTTGACCTTGAATGAAGCTGATACGTCAACATGCTTGCTGAACATTTCAAGAGAGATGGACTCTGGGTTGTTTTTACTGAGAGTGCTACCGGAAGAAATTGCTGCAAAGAAATAGCAGAATGAATACAGAGAGGCCAACAATGCTGAATCTTGAATATCATGCAATTGATTGTGCTACAAGATTCCCATATGCCACTGTGTATTAACAACAGTTATTACAAAAGCGAGGAGGAGGCTCAGGTATCATGTTTTCTTTGTAGTCTTCCCATCTGGGCTTTCACATAACACATTCATATGCCCCTAGGAAACTATCCTCTTACAACCTTATCAACAATACAGTTGGAAATTAATCTCCAAATCAGATTTGAAGCTTGCCTTCTGCTTTATTTATTCTGCTGGAAATGCCAGAGGGAATGATCGCAGTCCAGTAGGATTGCTTACTTATGGGTACTTCAGCATTGCCTTCAGTTTAATTGCTGCTGAAAGATACAGCAGTGACAGAGCAATCCTCTGTTTGCCAGGAGTCCAGAAGAGGGACCTTTGGAATCTGGGTAAATGTTGCTCCACCAGGGGAGGGGAGCGCTATCCACGGGGGGGGGGGGGAGCACCTGGTATGCTGGTCTTTTGTGAGTGGTAGGAACCAAACTGGGGTTGATCAAGGCTGAGACTGGGTGGTGTCAGGGTAACCAACAGAATCCAAAGCCCCTTCATTTCCCCAATGTACCCAAAAAGGAGCATGTCATCCACCCCACCCCAGTGTGACTAGCAAGGAAAATAAAAACGAAACGTTTAGTGGAAGGGGGGAATTGTCCTCCCATCCTGGCTAGAGTGGGCTGGTGGTAAGGTAAAGGTAAAGGGACCCCTGACCATTAGGTCCAGTCATGGCCGACTCTGGGGTTGTGGCGCTCATCTTGCTTTACTGGCCAAGGGAGCCGGCGTACAGCTTCCGGGTCATGTGGCCAGCATGACTAAGCCGCTTCTGGCGAACCAGAGCAGCGCACGGAAACACCGTTTACCTTCCCGCCGGAGCGGTACCTATTTATCTACTTGCGCTTTGATGTGCTTTCGAACTGCTAGGTTGGCAGGAGAAGGGACCGAGGAACAGGAGCTCACCCCATCGTGGGGATTTGAACCGCCCAGTAAAGAGTTTAAAACCGTAAGACATGCTTGATTGGGATCTCCACATCATGATTCAACAGGACTGTATTGCTCTTGTTGGGACCTACCAGGGATCCTTTTGGTTTTTTGTTTATTTACTTTATTTATGTAACAAAATTGATATACTGCCTGATTGTAAAAACTAAACAAAAACTCTACTCAGTTTACAAAAATGTAAAATAAAACATTAAAATTCTCAGTAAAAAGCCAAGTATCTAAAAGCATTCAAAAGATAAATTCAAATCAACACTAGCTAAAAAGAGGGGAAACACTTATAACCTATGCATGTCTGGATATGCTTGTCTAAACAAAAATTGGTTAAGAGTACAGGGAAGGCGGGACACGGGTGGCGCTGTGGGTTAAACCAGAGCCTTGAGCTTGCCGATCAGAAGGTTGGCAGTTCGAATCCCCGCGACGGGGTGAGCTCCCATTGCTCGGTTCCTGCTCCTACCCACCTAGCAGTTCGAAAGCACAAAGTGCAAGTAGATAAATAGGTACTGCTCCAGCAGGAAGGTAAACGGCGTTTCCGTGCGCTGCTCTGGTTCGCCAGAAGCGGCTTAGTCATGCTGGCCACATGACCCGGAAGCTGTACGCCAGCTCCCTCGGCCAGTAAAGTGAGATAAGCGCCACAACCCCAGAGTCGTCCGCAACTGGACCTAACGGTCAATCAGTCACATTCTTGGTTTGTTTGATTCCTGATTTTCCCTGTCATCTTTGCCAATTCTACATATTCAAATAACTTCACTTGCCATTACAGTTTAGTTGGTACTTTATCTCCCTTCCACCATCTAGCTCTCTTTTTGTGTTATTGTCAAGGCTCAGAAGTAGAGGAGGATGAGCCAGTCAGGTTTGCTATAGTGCCAGATGGATGACTGACCTGGGTTCCTAACATTGAACTGATGCTCATGGACCTGCACAGGTGTCTTCCCCTGAGCCCAATTTGCTTGAGGAACAAAGTGCCCCCTGCTCTTCACCTCAATGGTGGAGGGGAAGCTACAGCAAGAAGCAAGAAGCTACAGAGCAGATGTCAAGCACTCACCTTCAGGTCAGGGAGCTGGCCACAGAGAGTACATTAGGCATGTCCAAAGTCCATTTTGCGGCCCTAATTCAGCCCGGCAGTCAGTTTAATCCGGCCCCTATGGCATTTAATTTCCTGGGGGTAAATCCTAAAAAAAACCTCAGCAACTTTGATTGGCCCTCACGGCCCTTCACTTCATCAAATCTGGCCCTCTTTGAAAAAAGTTTGGACACCACTGGAGTACATGGAGCTCAAGCCGTGCTCGAGAGTTGTTCACATGGAGCTATCCAAGGTACTGAAATTCAAGCTGTTGGTTTCTATTTCCCTCACTGAGCAGCAACTGCATGTCACAAGACATTGTTTGCATTCCACAGTCAGAGTTACTGTTGGGTTCCCATGGGAATGGGAGACTGGATGTGACATACACTGGTTTCCTGTTTTTCAGTGTTCTCTCGGTTTCTTTGTGTCGAGAGGAGTTGCTTCTCTGCTCTCACAGAGGCAAGATGTATGTTTGTATGCTCTCAGCATAGCTTGTAAATAAACTTCAGCATGTAGCATATTACCTGCTTATCCTTTCATTGCGGGACTACGCTCTGCTTGTGCTCAAGATAAGACGAGCCTGTGCCAACTCCAGATGGGCCGGAGCTGGTCAAAACTCACAGCCTTGCCTCATGAGTTCCTGTTGAGTACCTGTAAGAACATCTTGATCCTGTCTCCTGGTTCTTTGCCACAATTTTCTTGTGGTCCTAACTACAGTGGAACCTCGGGTTACAGTGGGGGTCCATTCTGGAGGCCCTGCCGCAACCCAAAAATGATGCAACCCAAAGCGTCGCTTCTGTGCATGCACGAATGGCGCAAACCCAGAAGTAACCTATTCTGGTACTTCCGGGTTTGTGCCCGTCTCAAGCCGAGGGTGATGTAAGCCGGAGGCAACCTAACCCAAGGCTCCACTGTACTGGATTTGTCCTCAAGTTTCTCCTGACTCCTACCTCAGCTCTGGCTGCTGCGCTCAGCCCAGCCCTGACAGTTCTTGGGTGCTTCAAAAAGCAAACAACACCTGGCTATCATTAGCTGATCTGGACTCCTATAGATGGTAGGGTGGGATATACCACTCAAAGAAACACCCTGGGGCTCCTCTAAGATCAGATGGAGATACCACCACTCTCCCTAGCTCATGTAACTTGATCTCCTCCAAGATCTGAGAATTCTTCACCAGCATTACCGCCCATCATTACCACTATCACCTGATTCAGTGGCTTCATATGGATGGTAAAGAGCATCTGTAACAGCTAAAGGCTCCAGAGCTGACTCAGCATCTCCAAGGGTTACTCTATACATATGTTCAGATAGAAATAAAGTCAGTGGTGAGCCGTCAACCAGCCTTGAAACAGTAGTCAGATAATAATAATAATAATAATAATAATAATAATAATAATAATAATAATTTATTATTTATATCCCACCCATCTGGCTGGGCTTCCGCAGCCACTCTGGGTGGCTTCCAACAAAATATTAAAATACAGTAATGCATCAAACATTAAAAGCTTCCCTAAACAGGGCTGCCTTCAGATGTCTTCTAAAAGTCTGGTAGTTGTTCTCTTTGGCATCTGGTGGGAGGGCGTTCCACAGGGCGGGCGCCACTACCGAGAAGGCCCTCTGCCTGGTTCCCTGTAACTTGGATTCTTGCGGTGAGGGAACTGCCAGAAGGCCCTCGGCGCTGGACCTCAGTGTCCGGGCTGAATGATAAGGGTGGAGATGATCCTTCAGGTATACTGGGACGAGGCTATTTAGGGCTTTAAAGATCAGCACCAACACTTTGAATTGTGCTCAGAAATTGTGGGAGCCAATGTAGGTCTTTCAGGACCGGTGTTATATGGTCTCAGCGGGCGCTCCCAGTCACCAGTCTAGCTGCTGCATTCTGGATTAGTTGTAGTTTCTGGGTCACCTTCAAAGGTAGCCCCACATAGAGCGCATTGCAGTAGTCCAAGCGAGAGATAACCAGAGCATGCACCACTCTGGCGAGGCAGTCCACAGGCAGGTAGGGTCTCAGCCTGCGTACCAGATGGAGCTGGTAAACAGCTGCCCTGGACTCAGAATTGACCTGCGCCTCCATGGACAGCTGCGAGTCCAAAATGACTCCCAGGCTGCGCACCTGGTCCTTCAGGGGGACAGTTACCCCACTTGGGTCAGGAGAATGCTGTGGTTTGGTTATGATCAATTAATTTATTAGCTTGTTATAAGTATACTAAATTTATTCAATCAAATGGCAAGACTAATAGAATACAAGCTGTGTGTGTGTGTGTGTGAGAGAGAGAGAGAGAGAGAGAGAGAGAGAGTTCCCTGTTTCATCAGCAGTTGAAGAAAATAAAATTAAAGAGATTCATCATTCTATGCATCATTAGAAAGATGGTTCCCAGTTTTGAAAACTATTTCCAGTGAAAATGAAAAGCAGATTGAAAACTCTGTTTGGAATCACTTTTAACAGGGTGTCTTAATGGATCTATGTGAATGCACACATTCCTATTGTTGTTTTACTCTGCCAAGGATATGCAGTTTATGTCCCACGGTTGGAAAGGCAGTGGAAGATAGAGAAATACATTAAATAGAAAATATAGTGGAAATTCAAATTGTATTTCTTTTTTTAAAAAAACCAAACCACACACATCCAAGTCTTATCAATGTGATAATAAGTTCTCTAAATCTCCATGCAGGTCTTCTTACCGGCTTCTTCAAGACAATTTGGCTTAAGAAAAGACAATAATAATTTCTGCTCAGCACTCTGGCTCGGTATTATGCAAGACTATACAGTGCTCATACTTACAATAACATGCTTTTCAGCCATCCTACATGTTCTATAATTCATGTTTGCCATGTTCCCAGACAGTAGAATGTTGAAAATAAAATGAAAATTTAAAAAATGAAAATATCAGTGCATCTTTTATTAGGGGTGGTATCCTAGCACATGTGGGAGATTTATGCTGCCTTCCTGTATTTTTATTTACAAGTTGAGCAGGATGATGGCACCTAGAAAGGCAGCACAAGTCTTTTAATGCAGCATGTTCCACTGAAAGCAACCATAAAGCTTTGCAGCCTTCCATTCAGGAAGCTCCTTGACAGCTAGATGCAAAACTCATCTGGTGAAAGAATAGTGCTTTTTCTGAATTTTTTGGCAAAAAGGGGAAAGAAACAAAAATTGCATCCCAGCCATGTGAGCAAAAACATCCTCATTCACTAAAATACTGTGTGGCTGTGGCTCCATGGACCATTCAATAAGGTTGATGGAGAATCCTAGACACATGGGATCTCTGTGTTTCTAGATAGCAACCATAAAAGCCTCTCTTTTTCTTTTTTTCTTTTGATTAACATTATTTGTTGATGCTACCCAGCATTGGGACCATAAAGAAGGCTGATCGCCGAAGAATTGATGCTTTTGAATTATGGTGCTGGAGGAGACTCTTGAGAGTCCCATGGACTGCAAGAAGATCAAACCTATCCATTCTTAAGGAAATCAGCCCTGAGTGCTCACTGGAAGGACAGATCCTGAAGCTGAGGCTCCAATACTTTGGCCACCTCATGAGAAGAGAAGACTCCCTGGAAAAGACCCTGATGTTGGGAAAGATTGAGGCAACAAGGAGAAGGGGATGACAGAGGACGAGATGGTTGGACAGTGTTCTCGAAGCTACCAGCATGAGTTTGATCAAACTGCTGGAGGCAGTGGAAGACAGAAGTGCCTGGCGTGCTCTGGTCCATGGGGTCATAAAGAGTCGGACACGACTAAACGACTAAACAACAACAACCCTATGACCAGCATTGAGACAGCAGACAACTTGGGGAAAGGACATTTCAGCTGTTCCACCCATAGGATTTCTCCACCTACAGAAGATCACCTGGTGCTTAGAGCAGTAACTTTCCAGCAACAAGTGAAGACATATATGTCCAGCTTTTACCAATAGGCTTCAGTTTCTTTTCTGTAAACGATTTTGAAATAATTTGCCCAGATGTGCACATTATTCAGAATCAGCATTACTCCCCACAAGGCATTGTGCTAAAATGATACTGTATTCTATTCTAAAATGATTGTTATCTTGTGTGAAATGTACTCTAGTTAGCCAAAACAATGTTTGCCATTCTCGGCCCAAGATGTCATGGACAGCCGACACTGGAAATATTTGTTTGACGTGAATTTCTCAGGAAATGCACTTGTGTAATGCAGCAACAGATGACGAGGATGAAAGGTCAAATTTGATGTGGTGTGGGGAAAGCCTCTGGGGTCTTCATCACATCTAAGTTAGCACTTCCTTGAAAGTTCAAGGTCATCCTGACCTATTTCTCCTTTCACTTTCAATAAATCTCAGGGTTACTTTGAAACCTCAACAACCAGTTTCATGTCCTCCTGTGATCAGCATGAGCTTCTCACTGAATTTCTGCTGTTAGTAAATAAATTGATTTTATTGCACCAGTTTGGATCCGATACCCCACTTTATCACTACACTAAGGAGTCTCAAAGCGGCTAACAATCTCCTTTTCCCTTCCTCCCCCACAACAAACACTCTGTGAAGTGAGTGGGGCTGAGAGACTTCAGAGAAGTGTGACTGGTGCAAGGTCACCCAGCAGCTGCACGTGGAGGAGTGGGGAAGCGAACCCGGTTCCCCAGATTACAAGTCCACCGCTCTTAACCACTACACCACACTGGCTCTCCAGTGTGCTTAGTGTTTTACAACATACACCAGCAGTGTGCTTATTGTTTTACAACCTAAGTGGACAACCTGTAGCCCTGAGGGGTCAACCTCATTTTATGCAGCCTCAACATTTCCCCATGCTGCCCCTTTCCTCCATCCCATTAGTTCCTGCCTTCTCTTAATTTCCTTCTTATTTTTCTTCTTTGACAGTTACCCTATCAAACCCAGTGGGGCTTAGTTTTGAGTAGTCCTGCGCAGGGTTGAGGATTTTATCTGAGGTAGCCATGATGAAAATTGAACCACGGTGGTCTTGAGTCCAGATTAGTTAATCCATAATACCATTGTGTCTCGCACTGTCCTTCGTAAGTTCTGGCTCTGACCAATGCCAGAATGTGGCCCCTGACAGCTTACTCTTGAGAGAATGCGGCCCTTGACAGAAAAAGGGTTGCCCACTTCCCAGAGTCCATTGGTGTTTTTCTTTGGTAGCCATTCTGGCTACAAATTGACTTAACGGAGTTTCTCCCTGGGAGCCACACAGTGAAGGAATCTTTCTTCACTGCTTCCAATTTTAGGCTCTCAAGAGGCTCATATTAAGGCTCTAGCCATGAATGCAGATAACTGAAATGCTGTAGATTTCGACGAATGATGGCTTAAGAGCCTATTGCTAGCTAATCTGACAGGAAACAAATGCAAGAAATAAAATAAATAGAATTAGTGTCCAAGCCCATTTTTTGATGCCTCCTGAGCAGTAGCAAATAGCAGAATGGGCAGCAGTGCTCACCTGACCTCCCAACAGCTGAATCATGGCAATTTACCAGGAAGGAATGGGCACAGCAGCGTGGAGGATGTTGCAGTTCAAATACACCTGCAGAGCCAATGCAGCCTCCTGCCAGTGCATTCGCACCATTCCAACCTCCCTGCCGACTCACTGCTTCTCTTTTCTTTCCTGGTAAGCAGCAGCGACTTAGCTGTCAGGAGATCAAGAGAGAGCCCATCTGCTACAGCCATTGACTTAAGACTATGACTGGCTGGATGGTTACGTGGGAGCCGGTTGAAATTAAATCCTTCGAAGACAGAGGTCCTTTGGCTGGGTTGGAACGATATGGGATTTGGGGGGCAACTCCCATCTCTTGCGGGGGCGCAATTAGTGCCAGCACCATCCGTTAAGAGTTTGGGTGTAGTCTTCGCCACCTACATTTCCATGGAGGCGCAGATTGCAGCTATAACAAAGGAGGCATTTTTTCATCTCCGCCAAGCTAAGCAGTTGGCTCCTTACCTCTCTCGCCCTGACCTAGCCACTGTGATCCATGTGACGGTCACCTCCAGACTGGATTATTGTAACTCGCTCTACGTGGGGCTGCCCTTGAGAGTGACCCAGAAACTCCAGCGGGTGCAGAATGCCGCGGCAAGACTCCTTATGGGGTCCTCGCTGCGAGATCACAATCTCCCGGTGCTATACCAGCTGCACTGGCTCCTGGTGGAGTACAGGATCAGGTTTAAGGTGCTGGTTTTAACCTTTAAAGCCCTATACAGCCTAGGACCCTCATACCTACGGGACCGCCTCTCCTGGTATGTCACACAGAGGAACTTACGGTCTTCAAACAAAAACATCTTGAAGGTCCCAGGCCACAGAGAGGTTAGGCTGGCCTCAACTAGAGCCAGGGCTTTTTCGGCTGTGGCTCTGATCTGGTGGAACGCTCTGTCACAAGAGACTAGGGCCCTGCGGGACTTGACATCTTTCCGCAGGGCCTGCAAGACAGAGTTGTTCCACCAGGCCTTTGGCCAGGGCACAGCCTAACTCCCCCCTTTGGCAATCTTCACAGAACTCTAGCCCAATGGTTGCCATCAATTTGATTTGAATTGATTTTATAATGAAATGATTTTAGAATGTTGTATTATTTTATTGTTAGCTGCCCTGAGCCCAGCTTCGGCTGGGGAAGGCGGGATATAAATAAAATTTATTATTATTATTATTATTAAAAATGAGTGTTGGGGCCACCCTGCACTGTGTCCTCAGCCACCAAGCAAGGTTGGCACCCTAGAGAGAAGAAAAGGGTAGCGGTGATGAGGCATAGTGTGCCAGCAAGCGAGAGATTCTCTTTCCCCTGTGTGAAAACCGTCAGGGTTTTGCTCCCCCTCTTATTTTCTGCAAAGAGCTAGCCAACTTGTTGTTGCCTACAGCAGCAGCAACAGCAGCAAACCTCAGTGAGTCAAAATGGCCTATTATCAGATGACCTGAGATTCCAAGAAGAAAGGTTCCCTTGCATCTCTCCCTTGCTTCTGCAGCACTATCAAAGGTTATGCATCTGCAAGCTTCTCACCGCTGTAAGCTTCTTTTTCTGCAGTGTGACAAAATACTGAAACTTTTTATCAGAAATTTTAAAGTTTCTACTCCCCCCCGTCCTCTTACATGTCTGGAAAAATTCACACCAGATCTGCTTTAAGTGCATAGTGTTTCCAGTAAGGCCATCTGTAGTCAAATATCCAATTCTGATTGACTCAGCAGTTAAAACTAATATTGTCATTGTTGTCAGGAGTTCAGTTTACACTCGAGTAGGACCTTGGCAGAGACACATGCCCCACTGGCATGTTCTCTCCCTCCTGGTCGATTGTTCGGGAGCTTCATAAGCTTTCCTCAGCCCAAACATCACAGCGACTGATGCCAACCGACACCGGCACACTCAGGGATCCGCAGAGTTTGCGCACCTTGCGTGACAGACCTCAGCAACTCAGCATTTTGGCTAATCTACTTTATTTACATATAAACACACACGGAGCACTGCAACATGGCTCCCTCTCTCTCTAGCATCAGACAGCAAAGAGAAAAAAGACAAAGGACAACAGTCCCACTTCACAGAACACAGTAACACAAACATCCTGTCTCCGTCACTTCCCACTCTGTGGAGTCAAAACATATACCCTCATGTGAAAGACAAAATATTCCATTTCTGGGAGGGGGCTTTTTTCATTCCCCCCCTAAATTCCCAGTGTTCTTTGGCTACTGAGCATGCTCAGTCCTCATTATGCTGTTGTGGAAGGGTTTTTGTGTGTTTGCAACCTTACAGATTTTATCGCTAATTTTTGTGCAAACTTTGGCATTTCCTTGACTCCTCCCTATGTCTCTGTAGCCCAATTGTGGCTAGAATAATGTTGGCATGACTTGAGTTTGCTATTAAAAGCGCTGTTGGTTTGGCACTTTAGCCTCTCATCTTCTGTTCTCTTCCTTAAAATAATAATTAAAAAGTTTTCCATTATTTCCCCTGACAACTTCTGAGATCTGTGTAACACGCTGATAATGCCTACAGTCTGAATTATACAACATGTCCTGTCTCTTTAAACCTAAATCCCGAGTGTGACAATTGAACGCAGCAAATCAAGCCTATAATGTATCAACTGAAAGAATAGGATAAATGATGCGGTTTTCCAAGAATAAAAATGTCATTTAAGTATTGTCATACAATACAGTGCCAAAAGCCAAAGCCCGTAGGAACTCAGCATCTCTAAAAGAATGCCCTAGATACTGAGACCTAAGAAAGGAAAGAATCGCTGCTAAAGTATTTCAGATCATTCTGTTCCAGTTCAGTTTGTGGCACCTGCAGTTCTGCTGGGAATGGCCATTCATTGTGTAAGAAAGAAGTCACCAATTATTTTCTTTATACAGATTATTGTGTGGTTGGCTGAAAGGTCTCACTTTTTCTAGGGTCACATGTGTACAATATTCACAGTTCAAAATAGTTCTGCAAACTTTGCTGAATCTTGACAGCCTGCAGGTTGCAATCAAAACAACAAATATGTACAAAACAGCAATGGGTGGTACCCAATGTATCACTAAATTAAAGTCACTTAGCAGTAAATTTGTGCTATCAGAATAACGTTGAACAAGGCATTCATCAAGCGTTGTCCGACAGATTGCACAACAAGAAACCGCTATTGCATAAGGGAAAACACAAATAACTTTGCAAATATTGTTGTGCAAGCTATTTCACAGCAAGAATCAACTCTTACACAACAAGCTTCTGCTAGAACAACTGTTGCATTGGGTTCCTTGGTGGCCCAACCGTTTAAGCTCTGCCATCTGCTGATTATGCTGCTGGACAGACAACATCGGTTATGGCACAATATGTGCATATGATACATGAGTTTGTTCATTCAACGTTTTCAAGAATCTTAAAACAACTTCTCAGAAGAAGAATGGCCTAGAACCAAAGGAGCTCTCATGTAGTTCCAGGGATGCTTGAACTTGTACTGTATTTCTCAAAATGTATTCTGCCAGATGGTGATGAGGATTCCAAACACATTGAGCAAGAAGATCAGCCATTCAAGAGAAAAACTTTTGACTTGCTCTGGCTGCATCCAAGTCATTAGCCATGGCAGATGTCACCCTTCAGATCCAAACCATCAGTTAGTGGTACTTAAGAGAATGAAAGCAGAGACATCACCTTGCCAACAAAGGTCCGTATAGTTAAAGCTATGGTTTCCCAGTAGTGATGTATGGAAGTGAGAGATGGACCATAGAGAAGGCTGATTGCTGAAGAATTGATGCTTTTGAATTATGGTGCTGGAGGAGACTCTTGAGAGTCCCATGGCCTGCAAGAAGATCAAACCTCTCTATTCTTAAGGAAATCAGCCCTGAGTGCTCACTGGAAGGACAGATCCTGAAGCTGAGACTCCAATACTTTGGCCACCTCCTGAGAAGAGAAGACTCCCTGGAAAAGACCCTGATGTTGGGAAAGATGGAGGGCACAAGGAGAAGGAGACGACAGAGGACGAGATGGTTGGATAGTGTTCTTGAAGCTACCAGCATGAGTTTGACCAAACTGCGGGAGGCAGTGGAAGACAGGAGTGCTTGGCGTGGTCTGGTCCATGGGGTCATGAAGAGTCGGATACGACTAAACGACTAAACAAACAAGAGAATGATGATATGGAAAAATTAATTTAAAAGGTTATAAATGAAGCATAGGCCAAACTACACAAAAAGGATCTGCTGGGGGCATGGCTTCTAGGATCCTGATAATTATCAGTCCCCTCTTCATTGATGCTATTTGCATTTTTAAAGACATGTGCGGAAACTATAAAGAAACAGTGTGGGCTCATTAGTTCTGACATTACAGGAGCCGGAATCTAGTACGAAAAGAGTATTACAACTGATTCAAAACTTTGGTCGAGTGGCGGGATTTAAATTGAACAAGCAAAAAACTAAGGTTTTGGGGGAAAATTTGACAGACACTGAGATGGAACGGTTTCAGAAAGAGACAGAACTAACTGTGGTCAAAAAAGTTAAATACCTAGGGGTAAACATAACAGCAAAAAATCTGAGTTTATTTAAAGATAACTATGAAAAATGTTGGTCAGAAATTAAGAGAGACTTGGATAGTTGGTCAAGATTAAAACTTTCCTTGTTAGGCCGAATAGCTGCCATCAAGATGAATGTACTGCCAAAAATGTTATTTTTGTTTCAGACACTACAGATTGTAGATAAGACAGAGTGTTTTCGGAGGTGGCAGAAAGATATTTCTAAATTTGTCTGGCAGGGCAAAAAGCCCAGAATTAAATTTAAGATATTAACAGATGCGAAAGAAAGAGGGGGCTTTGCCCTGCCAGACTTAAAGTTGTATTATGAAGCTGCAGCTTTCTGCTGGCTAAAAGATTGGTTACTTCTTGAAGATACGGATGTTTTGGATTTGGAAGGTTTTAATAATGCATTTGGATGGCATGCATATTTATGGTACGACAAAGCTAAGATAAACAAGGCCTTTAAGAACCATATTGTCAGAAAATCAGTTTTTAATGTCTGGACAAGATATAAAGACTTATTGGAGAACAAAACTCCGAGGTGGCTGTCACCCCTAGAGGCCAAGGCCCGAAAAAGAGCCAATATGGAGGCCAATTGGCCAAAATATTGGGAGATAATAGAAAAGGATGGTGACAATTGGAAATTGCAGAGTTTAGAAAAGATGAGAGACAAAGTGCAAGACTGGCTACACTATGCTCAGATTAAAGAAGTGTTTAAAAATGATAAAAAGTTAGGATTCCAAGTGGAAAAGTCAAAGTTAGAAACTGAACTGTTAGAACCTAAGACTAAAGTACTTTCAAAAATGTATAATTTGCTGCTGAAATGGAACACCCAAGACGAAATGGTAAAATCAGCAATGATAAAATGGGCACAGGATATTGGGCATAATATTATGTTTGAAGATTGGGAAAGGTTGTGGACCTCTGGGCTGAACTTCACTGCATGTAATGCTTTGAAGGAAAATGTAATGAAAATGATGTATAGATGGTACATGACCCCAGTTAAATTAGCTAAAACATACCATTCGTCTGATAACAAATGTTGGAAATGTAAGGAAAATGAAGGAACATTTTTTCACCTCTGGTGGACCTGCCCTAGAGTGAAGGCCTTCTGGGAGATGATATATAACGAGCTAAAAAAGGTGTTTAAATACACCTTTACTAAGAAACCAGAGGCCTTTCTCTTGGGTATCGTCGGCCAGAGTGTGTTAAAGAAGGATAGAACATTCTTTATGTACGCAACAACAGCAGCAAGAATACTGATCGCTAAGAACTGGAAGACCCAGAAGCTACCCACTTTGGAAGAATGGCAGATGCAGCTGGTGGACTATATGCAGCTAGCTGAGATGACCGGCAGAATTCGAGACCTGGGAGAAGAAAGGATGGAAGAAGACTGGAGAAAATTTAAGACTTATTTACAGAAGTATTGTAATTTGGCTGAGTGCTGATTGGGATGTCAGAGTAGAAAATAACTGTCTATCACTAAATTAGATCTAAGTGTGAATTATATGCTAATCAAATCTAAGATTATGAGTAAAATGATAATTTGTCTGGAATTAATTTTATAATGATGCAAGTGTATGCGGGAGGTGTGGGGGAGTCCAACGTAATAATGGAAAGATGTTGAATGGATAATGATGATTTATGTTTTTCTTAAGTATGTTTTATTTGAAAAATCTCAATAAATATATATTTTTTTAAAAAAGAAACAGTGTGGGCTCATGAGGAATCTGAATTAATGCTGCTTTGAATCTGTTACTGCTTATGTGCTTGCTCCTGCTTATACATTTGTAAATAAACAGATTATTAGGGAGTTAGTACCATATGTATCCAGTGCTCCCTTCTCCAGAGAAAACGGACCCAGCAAAGGCTGCTTTATGCTTCCTAACAAATGAGAAACAGAGAACCTAAAACAATATATTGCCAAAAAATTTGACAGGGCAGTCTAGGCATTTTTCCAAAGCATTTTTATAGTAAAACAAAACAGCAACACTGTCTCAGGGTTATAAAGTAGGTGAAGTATATGTCCACACTGCAATAATCCCCCCCCCCCTTTTGCCAGTATCACAAGGACAACATGCAAGAGTTTCTGGTTTTTTTACAATTGCAAGAGAAACAGACATCCATCTCCCCCTTTCCAATTGACATTTACGGTATCCAGTCCTAAACTGCCTTGTCAGTCTTCTACACATAAACCTTCTGTATTGTATTGTGTTCTTTTGGAAGATAGGATAGCTGAAATGGTAGTGGTGTCTCTAAGTTTTAATTGGATCAGTCGTTTAGTCTTTCAGATGCCAGTCCTACCTCTGGACTGGGACAAGAAGAACTTAATGAGAAAAGTAGGTCACTTAGTTAATGGTGGTTGTTTTGTTTTGTTTTGTTTTAAAAAAAGAACAGATTTTTAAAATAAAAAAATGGCCTCCTGATTTATTTATTTTTTAAAACCTCACCTTAAAAAGCATTACCCATGTTCAGGGGCCAAGGACTTTTCAGGCTGGCTTCAGTCTATCTTATCAAATATGCACTTGCATTTCAAAATCACTGAGAAGATCGCTATAATCTGAAACAACTGTAATTTAAAAGGAAACTAGCATAAAACAGAACAAGGACACTAGCCACAGCTGTCTATATTTGTTGGAATTCAATTGGGCTATCAAAGCAAAAACAGACGGATACCTTCCATGCAGATGTTCAGCGTAGCACTTATTTAGAGACAAAGCATGTGGCAACAAAATTATGAAATGTGTCACTCTGGCCTGAAGGTAGCATCTGTTGAAATTATTGGGTGTCTCATTTATAATTTATCTGGAACAGACTCTCATTGTTCTTGATGTACACACTGTAGTCCACTGAGCCATTATATATTTATTTGCTTCTGGGAATTTAAAAGAATATTTCCATCACAAAACTTGTCTCAACTAGCCCAAGGCAAGGAGTTAGTGAGCAGTTCCTCATGGAAAAATTTATTCTGTATTGCTTACCCACGGCACACAAAGCTCGGTGAATGAGAATTAGGAATGAGCAAATAACTCTGTCTGTTAGGGTAGAAATTATCATTTCTAGATCAGTGATCTCCAGTATCCAGCTCAAGACAAGGCCCTACATCTGCAAGACAAGCTTTTGTCTTGATCCATTGTGTGCTGGATCCAGGGGGGGGTTACCGAGAGGCGTGGTCAGAGTCCGGTCCTGGGTCAAGGGTCTGGAGACTGTCCACCAAGGGCGAAGCGGGGTCCAAAGCAAGAAGCCGGCGTGATCGGGAACTCCGGAAGAACAGGTCTGGGTGCTGGCATAAACAGGTTTCCAACGATGTTGCTCCCGCAACCTGGGCCTGGGCTGACTGGCCTTTATCTCCTCTGAGGCCAGGGGCAGTCCCAGCCCACAGGTGACCCGCCTCTCCTGGCCTTAAGGTGAGCACTCCTCCTGAGAGAACTTAATTCCCTCCGCCTCTCTGCCCTGAGCCTCTGCAGCTCAAGAGAGGCTGGAGGGTTACTGGACCCAGGGGCAGCTTCACCTTCCCCTGACAGGGCTGGGAGAGGCGCACCTGCAGGCAATGGGTCCTCAATCACCTCCGGAGCCAGTGTGGATACATCTGGTGTCTACTCCTGAGGATCCGGCACAGGTTCAAGCCCCTGCCCCGGCTCAGCCGGCCCTGGAGGTGGGGACTCCTGTGCAGGCTGGGACTCCTCAGGTTCAGCTTCTGAATCAGATTCCCAGGCCATCACACATGGCCCCAGAGGAAGACTGGTAGGTGCTGGAATAGACTGGAAGCATAAGGTGAGGAAGATCAGGACCATGGACAAGGACCAAGCTGCTGGTTCAGGACCACAATTAGCACACCTGCAGCGGAGGGTCTAGGAAAGTTGGTTATCAGTGGCACAAACAATAACACATCCCTAATGGGTTTGCCTGTCTCAGATTGAAGTTATCATGGTTAACTTGATTTATGCCTCAGGATATCAGTCTCTGAGATCCAAGCATTAGCCGCCACGACAACAAAAACGCTCCCGTTCTCTTTTACAATATGTTTTGCTGAAAAGCATGCATCAAAAGAGCAGCAGCTGGTAGCATTGGGTGGAAGCTGTAAATAAAGATGCAAAATAAACAGGTGGGAAACAATCTGAAGTACTTTCATGTACAGAAATGTTTCAGCATCAGTTGTGGGTGAATAGAGATGAATGATTAATAGTGAAATCATATGCATGTCTGACCAGAAGAAAGTCCCACTGAAGTCAATGGGGCTTACTTCCAGTCTGAGAAGGGTTACTGTAATGGTTTTAGGGGTTGCTCCTGCGTAAGTTACTGCCACTCTAGGCTAGGTTGCCTGGTTAAACCCTTTCTGTCTGGACAGCCATTCACTTCGTGGCTGTTCAGTCGCTAGCAGAATCCGTCAGTGGGCGTTTCTTGAACTTCTTCCAGCAAGAAGTTCTTTGACGCCAAGTCTACGCCTACTTTCCCTGCGCGGAAGTCTTCTGCACAGGGTGGGTGTGGGTAGCGGAGGACCCGTGCTCTCCCCGCTGGTCTCCGGTGAGGAGTCCTGGAGCCACCTCGCCGATTCCCCCATCTGTCCCCCTTCATCCCTGGTGTCACACTAATTTCTTTCCCCAGCTGATGAGCTGCCTCTCTCCTGCTGGGCCCTTCTCCAGCATCGCTTGGGAGCCTTGCCTCCGCCTCTAGCTCCCATGTCAGTTCCCTGACAGTTACAAACATTACTGGGTGAACTGGAGGGTAGAAAAAGTTTACATGTATGTCGTGCTTTTTTCTGGTGGGGACACAGGGGTACGCATACCCCTAAACATTTTGTGAATCTAAGTTTGGCCTCACTGAGGGGCAGTATTTCCATATGAGTAGGAAAATGAGCCCCTTCATGAATCACTGCCTTGCCGTGGTGAAGCGGCTTGAATAACTCAGAGAAGCTATGAGCTACGCCGTGCAGGGCCACCCAAGATGGACAGGTCATAGTGGAGAGTTTTGACCAAACGTGATCCACCTGGAGCAGGAACCGGCAAGCCACTCCAGTATCCCTGCCAAGAAAACTCCATGGACAAAGACAACAGGCATATAAAAGTTATGACGCTGGAAGATGAGCCCCTCAGGTCGGAAGGCGTCCAACATGCTACTGAGGAAGAGCAGAGGACAAGTACAAGTAGATTCAGAGCTGATGAAGTGGCTGGGCGAAAGCCAAAAGGTTGTTCAGTTGCGGATATGCCTGGAAGCGAAAGGAAAGTCCAATGCTGTAAAGAAAAATATTGCATAGGAACCTGGAATGTAAGAACCATGAACCTGGGTAAGTTGGATGTGGTCAGAAGACATGGGGTCACGAAGAGTCGGACACGACTAAACGACTAAACAACAACAGGAAAATGAGAGTACCCCTAAACATTATTAATTTTTAGGGGAAAACACACTGTACGTATGATTTGACATGTCAAAGACAAGTAGGCATGTTCCAGCTCAATGCTTCCTGGAATTCTAGCAGAGTCAGTTCACACATGTATGTTTATAGTTTTAGGCTGAAATCTTAACAGTAGTTACATGAATATAATCCCCACTGGATTCCGTAGTGCTGAATGCTGAGCAAACATGGTTGGAGTTCCCCGTTATTGGCTGTAACATCAAAAGAGTCCCTTGCATGTGTGAATGCGACAAATCATCGTGGATAGAATTGTGCTATCGCCTATTGTCACTCAAACTCCTTGCTGTTTGATGTTGACAGTTAACAAGAGAAAAAGAAGATGCATGAGTCTCTTTTGAGTTCGGTACTTTTCTCCCACCAGCTGTCCTCTCAAATTTCTGGAAAAAAAACTTCAAACATGCAAAGCTTTCATGAACAACCTGATGGTAGCTTTTGAATTTTAACCATCTCCCTCTGAAGTTGTCCCTGACACAATCTCTTCCTGCTTCCTAAGAAGAGGTAACTAATCTGGACGTTGACATTTTACCCACAGGGGCTCAGATAAAAACTGGAATGCAAGATCTGACTACCACAAGTATACTGACAAGTGTTTCCTCCAGTATTCTTTATTAATAATAACATATTTATTGTGCACAAACTAAGATGCGTTTTTTTCTGAATTCAGACTGGAGGCACTTCTACCTTTGACAAGATTTATTTTAGGGTCAAACTTGACAAGATGGCAATCAAGCAATTGGCAATTGAGTTGGCATATTTAAATTAAATTACATACAGATGCAGAGGGTAAACCAGATTGGGCCCCTGACAAGGGAGGCAGGGAGATAGGTGGGGTCCCAATCTGGATTTGGGGAAGGCAATGACTGCAATTATACATTCTTTATCAGTTGTGTTTTTTTTAGAATACACATATTTATCTGACTTTTTAATGGAGTGATCCTTCATGTGGCTTACAACAGCCTGCCACAACACACACACTTGACCCAAACCCATGCAACCCATTCTTATCTCCTTGGCAAATGGATGGGGCCAGAATGTTCTATCCTTCTACTCTTCAGTCCCAGGTCTACTGACAGTTGGAGCCAAGAGTCTTTTCTTGCAAAGGGAGGGAAACAAAACTCTCCATCTGCACCTTCTCTGGCTGATGAACAGAGTCACACTCTTTCTTCCTGGGAGGCAGAGGGTACAGACTTGCTGCTGCTGCTACTACTACTACTACTACTGCGCTAGTGGACAGAGACAAAAGAGTTTAAAGGGTATAGGATTTCAGTTTGGATGACGGGAGCAAACGGGGAAATTGTCAGTTTTGCAAAGTGGAGAGGGAGGGCCAGGGAGAAGAGGATGGTTTCTTTTATGCAGTGCTTTTTTCCCCTGGGGGGCGCAGGGGTATGCATACCCCTAAACATTTTGGGAATCTATTTTTAAAAAATAGTTTCTTCTCTAGCATGGTGAATCATCAGTTCCGTTGAATAGCACAGTGAAACGTCAGTTCCGTTGCTACCCCTGATGGCGGCCTCATTTCCTGTCACGGTGTTTCCTGAGTCTGAGATGGAAGCGAGCGTTTAATGTGTGAAGTATGAATTGGAATCTAGCACGGTGACTAGTCAGTTTCGTTGTTACCACCTCTCATGGCAACTTCATTTCCTTTCCTTTCCTGAGTCTCAGACGGAAGCAAGCGTTCAATGTGTGAAGCATTTACTCTATTTATTTTTCCCGATTTGAACTATAAAATGGTGGTTTTCTTGAGTCAAAATGAGAGTATCCCTAAACATTTTTTTAGAAGGGGGGGGCACTGGTTTTATGCTACAGAGAGAGAGAGACAATGGAATTGCAGCCTCTTGGGATGCGCTCTCTCCATCTAGGCTCAGGTTGTATATGTGTTTGTGTAAATAAACCATGTATCATAAAGACACCACAGTCTCTGTTGTGCCTCACTGTCCAAAAGGAAACACAGACCCCCAGACTCCCACAGCACTTGGCGATTGGGGTGGCATGCAACACTATCTTGATGGATGCCCCACCTCAAGATCTCAATATTATTCCAGAAAACTTGGATGAAAAGGACAGAATGGTGACAATGCTCAGAAAGACCTGTCAATCTAGGCCAACACCTCAAGGGTTCCTGGGCCTGATTTAACATGTGGGTTTTTTGGGGGGAGGGTCACAAACCAAACGTCAGCTAACCCATTACAGTGGAACCTTGGTTCTCGAACGGCTTAGTTGACAAACAAATCGGCTCCTGAACACCGAAAACCCAGAAGTAAGTGTTCCGGTTTTGAAACGTTTTTTGGAAACTGAATGTCCAACACAACTTCTGCTTGTGTGAAGAAAGCTCCTGCAGCCAATCGGAAGCCGCACCTTGGTTTTTGAATGGTTTTGGGATTCGAACAGAATGGATTGAATTCGAGAACCAAGGTTCCACTGTATTTTTAAAAAACCCACATAATCTGCTAGCAAGCCAGTAATATCTCATTTAAATAGAAGGGGAAGAAATGGAGGCAGTGAGAAATTTAACTTTCTTGGGCTCCATGATCACTGCAGATGGAGACAGCAGCCACAAAATTAAAAGATGCCTGCTTCTTGGGAGAAAAGCAATGACAAACCTAGACAGCATCTTTAAAGTAGAGACATCACCTTGCCAACAAAGGTCCGTATAGTTAAAGCTATGGTTTTCCTAGAAGTGATGTATGGAAGTGAAAGCTGGACCATAAAGAAGGCTGATCGCCGAAGAATTGATGCTTTTGAATTATGGTGCTGGAGGAGACTCTTGAGAGTCCCATGGACTGCAAGAAGATTAAACCTCTCCATTCTGAAGGAAATCAGCCCTGAGTGCTCACTGGAAGGACAGATCCTGAAGCTGAGGCTCCAATACTTTGGCCACCTCATGAGAAGAGAAGACTCCCTGGAAAAGACCCTGATGTTGGGAAAGATGGAGGGCAGAAGGAGAAGGGGACGACAGAGGACGAGATGGTTGAACAGTGTTCTCGAAGCTACCAGCATGAGTTTGACCAAACTGCGGGAGGCAGTGGAAGACAGGAGTGCCTGGCGTGCTCTGGTCCATGGGGTCATGAAGAGTCGGACACGACTAAACGACTAAACAACAACAGATGAAGTAGAAAGCAAGCGGACACACAAACAGGCATTGTTAGTCCCAAAGCAGTGTCAGATCCCATATGCGACCGCACACTTTGAACCTCCCCGAAGATGCATCTTGTCAGCTAGCTCCAGCAGCCCAAACTACTTTATTATTGTCATTTATTTATTTATTATGGCCCTTTATATAATGCCATTCAACAATCTGCATTAACAAAAATAATATAAATAAAATCAATAGGGCAGTGGAAGACAGAAGTGCCTGGCGTGCTCTGGTCCATGGGGCCACGAAGAGTCGGACACGACTAAATGACTAAACAACAACAACAAAAGTAGCTTCACCCGCTATTACTACAGACTTGCTGCATTTTAAGCATGCTGAGCTGCGCACTGCTGCTGCATGGAAAATTAGTAGGTAGATTTCTGGATTTAAAAATGGGTTCTCTTTTAAAGGGTGCTGTGGCATATCACAACATTCATGAAGACAAATCTTCTCAATTGGGAAACCTGCCCTTTCAACTGGGCAGCTTGCCCAAGCAGAAAGCCTCCCTTATCAACTATAACTAATGGCTGCCTCTCTCACCTGTTCCCTTCAATTATTTAGGTGTCCCCAGCACTTAGATTGGCTTCCTGCTGACAGCATCCTGGAGCATGTCTATTAATCATTGACTGTCCTTGTGCTCCTTCTTCTCTTTTGCAATGGACTCAACCAAAAATAGAACATTATTTTTCCGTCCAGATGAACAAGTGACAGTTGTGTGCTTCAAGATTTCACACCTCCTCCAAAACAGGCGATCCATGAATACCCTAACAGGCATGTGCCATAATGTGAGCTGAATGTATATCAAACACAATACGAGGCATGAACAAGATAATAAATACCTAGGACCTCTAATGCACACCTTGTTTCTGTACCCATTGCAGTATGTTTCCTAGATGACCGTTGTGGTCCCTTCCAACTCTGTGATCTTTGGATTCTGTGATTCAACATACCGTAAACATTGAGGAGGTTGACTGCAGTCAGTGGCATAACATGGGGGAGGCACATAGGGGTGCAAAATTGTTAGGGGGGCAAAATTTCAAAATCAGGTGTTGCCTCAATGGCGAGATAGATAGATAGATAGATAGATAGATAGATAGATAGATAGATAGA
>JAXCMG010000014.1:202759-222997 GCA_034642415.1 Podarcis siculus
ATAGATAGATAGATAGATAGATGATAGATAGATAGATAGATAGATAGATAGATAGATAGATACCTGGTTGGCTTCTTGGCAATTCTCCCCCCAAGCCTAAAACCTCATCTGCACCAGCTACTCACAGTATGCAACCATCAAGAAGCGTCTTGGTTCTCAAATGCCGAAAACCTGGAAGTAAGTGTTCCGGTTTTCAAACGTTTTTCGAAAGCTGAATGTCTGATGTGGCTATCAGCTATTGTTTCAGGGCGCCTGCACCAATCAGAAGCTGCACCTTGGTTTTCGAACATTTTGGAAGTCAAACGGACTTCTGGAATGGATTAAGTTAGGCGCTTTTGTTTTTGCTATTTGCGTTTTTGTTTTTGAGGCTTTTCTGGTTAATTTGTTTTTGTGACTGTGTGGAACCCAGTTCAGCTACTGATCGATTGTGCGACTGCAGAAATGGATAAAAGCCCCCCCATCCAAACGATGACTATCATCAGCGCAATTTTTATCATCTACAATACTGTCTTATTTATTTTATAGTACAGTACGTTGATTATCGCTTTCATTTTATGGATCAATGGTCTCATCAGATATTAAAATTCATGTTGAATTGCTGTTTTAGGGGTTGTTTTTAAAAGTCTGGAACGGATTAATCCGTTTTGCATTGCTTTCTATGGGAAAGCATGCCTTGGTTTTGGAACGCTTTGGTTTTGGAACGGACTTCCGGAACGGATCAAGTTTGAGAACCAAAGTACCACTGCATATACAAAGTATATAAGTTTATGAAAGCGTACAAGTTTGCTTTGGCCCAGTAAGGTCAATAAGGGAGGACTAGCTAGAATGAGAGAGCCAATTAGAGGGCAAGAAGCTCTATGTCCTGCCCACACCTTTTATGAGATACATGAAAGGTAACAGAAACAGCCAACAGGGTTTGGGGGTTCAGGTGTGTGGGCATGCAGTACTGGGGTGGGGGTGAAGAGAGCCACTTCTTATGAAGGTGCAAAGTCTGAGGTGAGGTGCTAATATATATATATATAGAAGAAGAAGAAGAGTTTGGATTTGATATCCCGCTTTATCACTACCCTAAGGAGTCTCAAAGCGGCTAACAATCTCCTTTTTCCCTTCCTCCCCCACAACAAACACTCTGTGAGGTGAGTGGGGCTGAGAGACTTCAGAGAAGTGTGACTGGCCCAAGGTCACCCAGCAGCTGCATGTGGACGAGCGGAGACGCGAACCCGGTTCCCCAGATTACAAGTCCACCGCTCTTAACCACTACACCACGCTGGCTCTCTCAAAATTGGAATAATGTGAGGCTATTAAGAATACAGTGGTACCTCGGGTTACAGACATTTTGGGTTACAGACGCTTCGGGTTACAAACTCCACTAACCAGGAAGTGGTTGCTGCAGGTTAAGAACTTTGCCCCAGGATAAGAACAGAAATCGCGCGCCAGCAGCACAGCGGCAGCAGGAGGCCCCATTAGCGAAAGCACACTTCAGGTTAAGAACTGTTTCAGGTTAAGAACAGACCTCTGGAATGAATTAAGATACCACTGTAGAAGAAACATAGGGATAAGTTGCCTGGAATGTTCCTAACAGAAAAAAAAAAAAAAGTTACTCAAAGAAGAAGGTCAGCATTTCATCTGAAATGAAGAAAATTCTTTTAAAACAGGAACAGAATCTCATGGCACCTTGAAAACGAGTTTCACTGTGGCATACATTTAAAAGCAAGAGTGAATCACCTTTTCTCAGAACTTCCGGAGACAATGTCAGCCTGATCCAGAGATTTATGCCTAGAGGGATTTTGCAAAATTATTTTTCCAGGAATCTGGGCACTTTCAGACAAACGTTAAGTGCTACATTTATTTAAAAACCACAAGCATTTAATATTAAAATACATGTTCCATAGCACAGCTTCCTTACATAAATTATGTGTTTTAGAATAAATGTTGAAAGTGACTCTTCACATAGTTTGAAAATACCCTTTTTAGTCCCTTCTCCACCAGGGAAAATTGCTTTTTAAAAGCACATTCCCTTACCTCCAGCAATTATCCCCAGCAGCTACCTGGAGGTCATATTGGAGCTACCTAGAGATCAGAACATCAACCGCCTTTTATTTCATTACTTTCTTTAGTTATAAACTGTTATTAACACTCACAACATCCAAGCCAGGGGTGAGAAGCCTCTGGTCCTCCAGATGCTGTTGGACTCCAACTCCCATCCTCCATAGCAGTTGGCTATGCAGGCTGAGGCTGATGGGAGTTGGAGTCCAACAACATCTGGAAGACCTCCAGTTCCCCATTCCTGCTTTAAGTGGCTTACATGTTGTTTAGTCGTGTCCAACTCTTTGTGACCCCATGGACCAGAGCACGCCAGGCACTCCTGTCTTCCACTGCCTCCCGTAGTTTGGTCAAACTCATGCTGGTAGCTTCACGAACACTGTCCAACCATCTCGTCCTCTGTCGTCCCCTTCTCCTTGTGCCCTCCATCTTTCCCAACATCAGGGTCTTTTCCAGGGAGTCTTCTCTTCTCATGAGGTGGCCAAAGTATTGGAGCCTCAGCTTCAGGATCTGTCCTTCCAGTGAGCACTCAGGGCTGATTTCCTTCAGAATGGATAGGTTGGATCTTCTTGCAGTCCATGGGACTCTCAAGAGTCTCCTCCAGCACCATAATTCAAAAGCATCAATTCTTCAGCGTTCAGCCTTCTTTAAAGTCCAGCTTTCACTTCCATACATCATAAAAACATAAAAATATAATCAAAATATGGCTTACATAAAAACAATCAAAATATAACATGTTTAAAGTTTTATCGTGTTATGTTTTTATTGTTTATATATATATATATATTGGAAATAAATTGAGTACCACACAAAACAAAAAATTAAAATTAGCAGCCAGTGTCTTTGGTAAACATGTACGTTTTAAAAGAGGCATTTAACGCGCATTAGTGTGTCTGCCTCGTCAATTACTGAAGGGAGGGCATTCCAGATTTTGACACAAGAAGTAAAATATAATCCTCCTGCTGACTCATACACTTGGAAACATGGAGTTCATGAACTGTGCCCCAAGGAGATAGTCCAAGGAGGAAAACGAGGTGTCCAAACATCTCCAGCAATGACCCAGAGATGGATGAATATATGAAGATCTTGTTCTTCAGGCTCACTTTTTCAATTCTCTCACATTTCCCTCTTGTAGTAGCACCAGAGCTGAAAAGTTTTCAAGGCTGATTCCAGATTTGAGGGGATCATGGCATGAGCCACCATTGTGCCTCTCCCCATGTTGGTGACGGACTGACTCTCCATTCTCGCTCTTATTTAACTAGATGTTGAGAGAGAGGCAGGACATACCTGAGAGGGATGATGATGGAAGTAATGCAATGATAGTGGCATTCTTCTGAGGAGCACCAGATGGCCACTGCTGTGGTGCACCTGCAACAGCTGCCTGAGGATGCTGAGGAACCACCATTGCTGATGCCACAAGAGATGCTGTGATCTCTTTTCTGGGACACTGCTGAGCACAGCATGGTCACCTCTATAATTGTCAACGTTCTTACCCACTTTTCAGTTAAACTGCATAATTGTGCGCCGACAGCATGTTTGCATTTGAATCAAGCAGCCTCTGATTTCATGTAAACAGCTTAGAAGCCCATCTTGGCAATTAAACAGTCTATAAATTAAATTGTAATAACGTTACATGTGTCAGAATAATACAGTTATAGTGCTGAAACCCAATTTAAAGTGTTTAGAAAAAACACACGATACAGGATACATTTCTGTAAAATGTTCTATTATTAATAACTAGAGCAACATTTTGTGTGATCTCAGAAGTAGTTAACAAGCCACTTACAGAGATAAATATTTCATTTGCAAAAAAACACTTTTGGATTTTTTTCCTCCCCTGCAGTTTCCAGCCATTTTGTAGGGATGTTTCAAGCTCACAGCTACAATGTCTTAACCTTGCAATGACAGCCGTGCAACCTTAGCTATTTGCTCAATGGATTATCTGGCAGAGAGCAGTGTCTGAGCAGTTTGGCTGGCCTCCTTCCTTGAAGATTAAGCAAACAGTCTCTTTGACATCCATCCCCCTCCAACATTTCATGGATGAATATAGGAACATTTGTATCTTTGTAACACCTATTCTCATACTAAAATCACTACTGGGGGACCCTCCAATTACACACTGAGGCTGTTTTCTGCTTGCTTTATCCTTCTTTGTTATTCTACCTTGTAATATCCTGTCCTGCTCTGACTTAGAGGTTCTGTTAGTTGTTGTTGTTGTTGTTGTTTAGTCGTTTAGTCGTGTCTGACTCTTCGTGACCCCATGGACCAGAGCACGCCAGACCCTCCAAACTGCCTCCTGCAGTTTGGTCAAACTCATGTTGATAGCTTTGAGAACACTGTCCAACCATCTCATCCTCTGTCGTCCCCTTCTCCTTGTGCCCTCCATCTTTCCCAACATCAAGGTCTTTTCCAGGGAGTCTTCTCTTCTCACAAGGTGGCCAAAGTATTGGAGTCTCAGCTTCAGGATTTGTCCTTCCAGTGAGCACTCAGGGCTGATTTCCTTCAGAATGGATACGTTTGATCTTCTTGCTGTCCATGGGACTCTCAAGAGTCTCCTCCAGCACCATAATTCAAAAACAGCAATTTTTCAGTGATCAGCCTTCTTTGTGGTCCAGCTCTCACTTCCATACATCACTACTGGGAAAACCATAGCTTTAACTATACGGGCCTTTGTTGGCAAGCTGATGTCTCTGCTTTTTAAGATGCTGTCTAGATTTGTCATTGCTTTTCTCCCAAGAAGCAGGCGTCTTTTAATTTCGTGACCGCTGCCACCATCTGCAGTGATCATGAGGTTCTGTTAGTAAAGAGACCGTAATCCCTTCCTAAGAAAATTTCAAAGTTAACCTGATTTGAACTCCCTAAAGCACCTTGAACTATAGTAGTCTAGCATAACTACCTTGTGGGGAAAACTGATTAAAAGTATCATTATTTATAAGTTGAAGGAGCTGGGTATGTTTAGTCTGGTAAACAGGAGAGTCAGAGGAAACAGGATAGTCATCTTCAAATATCTTAAGGGCTGTCAAATGGAAGATGGAACTAGCTTGTTTTCTCCTGCTCTGGAGGATGGGACATGAATCAATGGCTTCAAGTTACAAAAAAAGGAGATTCCGACTAAACATCAAGAAGAATGTTCTGACAGTGAGAGCTGTTCAACAGTGGAAGAAACTCTCACAAGAGGTGGTGGGTTCTCCTTCCTTGGCGGATGGATGGCCATCTGTCATGTATGATCTAGCTGAGATTCCTGTATTGCAGAGGGTTGGAATAACTTTGATCCCTTTGAACTCTTCATTTCTGTGATTCCTAACAGCACACAGCTGAATCTTTCTGGTCTTTTGAATTGGGTAGTCTCCATGAACCAATCTCATGCCCAGTGTCAATTTTACAGCTCTAAAGTCTACTATCCTCCCTGAACCTGACAGTGAAAGAAGCCAAGAAGTGATTCCTCCATACCTCTGGACTGTTTCTGCCTACATGAACCTTCTACTTCTCCTTGCCCCTGGCATGTGACAGGTTGACGTCTGTTGCAGGTTTGACAGTGCCAGTAGCACTAGAACAGGCATGTCCAAAGTCTGTTTCGGGGGTTTAATCTGGCCCCTGTAGCAGTTTATTTCCTGGGGTAAAATCCTAAAAAAAACCTCAACAACTCCAACCCTAGAAGAAGCTCAACAACTTCAATCCTAAAAAAAGGTCAACAAAGTTGTTTGGTCGGCCCTTTGGTAATACAGTGGTACCTTGGGTTAAGTACTTAATTCGTTCCGGAGGTCTGTACTTAACCTGAAACTGTTCTTAACCTGAAGCACCACTTTAGTTAATGGGGCCTCCTGCTGCCGCCATGCCACCAGAGCATGATTTCTGTTCTTATCCTAAAGCAAAGTTCTTAACCTGAAGCACTATTTCTGGGTTAGCAGAGTCTGTAACCTGAAGCGTATGTAACCTGAAGTGTATGTAACCCAAGGTACCACTGTAATAATAATAATAATAATAATAATAATAATAATTTATTATTTGTACCCTGCCCATCTGGCTGGGATTCCCCAGCCACTCTGGGCAGCTTCCAACAAAGGTTAAAAATACATTAAAATGGTTGACCCCCACGGCCCTCCACTTCATCAAATCTGGCCCTCTCTGAAAAAAGTTTGGACACCACTGCACTAGAACATCAGCACCCCATATCTTCAGTCACTGGGCCCTAGTAGAGATCAGTGCAAATCTCCACTCTGGATCTTCAGAAAGAGGAAGCACTAGTGAATCACGAATCCCCTGCTGGAAACCATTGTAATTCAGCCCTCAGCCTTGTCTAGGTAACAAAAACAAAGGAAGTTTTACTTGAGAAATAAGGTGGTGAAGCAAAAAATGAGAGGCGAAAGGTTCTGTACACACTTCCTCTGATGAATCATTCCATATTCAAGAACTTTCTGGTTTAGTCTGTAAAACTAATACAAGGAAAAGGAAGCATGAGAACAAATTCATTAATCTCTTTGAAGGATTGAGAGGACCATCGCATAAAGGACTATAAATAATAAAAGCCAGAGGTACCGATCAACAACAGAGGTAGCTGAACAGAGGGAGGTAGGCAGTGTAAAGTTCTGCGTCCCCACAGTAAAAGCTGGACTCTTCCCAGCTATACATAGAATGTCTGATGAGGGGCTCGTAAGTTAGCTCAATAAAAATATCACTTTACATAAGTTGTCTTCTTCAGAGATACTGCAACCGTTTAAACTGATTTTTTTTATATTCCCTTTTTTGCTATAAATGGCCCCTGGAAACTCATGGTAAAGGGTGGGTGGCTAAGAAATCAAACAAATAAATACACAGTGCAAAACAGAGGGGCAAATGGCTCTTTGTTGAGGTTTGGCTGCTAACGATGAATGGAAACATTGCAAAGAGGCATTTGGCCTTGCCATGTGCTGCAACCTTCAAGATCAGCCTCTGAAATACAGCTCAGTCCAGCCTGAAAGAGAAGTACCTGACTGGTCCAAAATGTCAACATGCCAGCCATGCTGTAGTTCCTTTACCTATAGCACCCAGAACCAATCAGTCTGTAACCTAGGAGGAGTGGCCATGGGTTTTCCCCATTTCTGTATGAGACATCAGTTGCTGAGATATGTTCCATTATCTTCTCCCCAGGTTATTTTCCCAGAGCATCAGTGATCTCAGTTCCATCAAGAACTACAGGTAATGGCATTGATCCACTAAAAAGGACTAAGTTGAGGCAGACCTGAAATTATTGCTGGCTTTTATATTTTCAAAGGAAGAATGTCCATGTGTCGCTGAACATCTATCCTAAAAACAGAGGTAGGGCAACTCATCCATTCTGAAGGAAATCAGCCCTGAGTGCTCACTGGAAGGACAGATTGTGAAGCTGAGGCTCCAATACTTTGGCCACCTCATGAGAAGAGAAGACCCCTGGAAAAGACCCTGATGTTGGGAAAGATTGAGGGCACAAGGAGAAGGGGACGACAGAGGACGAGATGATTGGACAGTGTTCTCGAAGCTACAAACATGAGTCTGACCAAACTGCGGGAGGCAGTGGAAGACAGGAGTGCCTGGCGTGCTCTGGTCCATGGGGTCACAAAGAGTCAGATACAACTAAACAACAAACAACAACAAAGGGCAACTCAAACTGAGACCTGAGTAACGAGCAGAATGGGCTTGCCCTGACACAGCTCTGCCCACCTGGATATTGGATACAGACCAGATATAGCATTGGTAAACCTGTGGTCCTCAAGACGTTGCTAGACTTACAATTTGCATTATCCTTGACCACTGGCCGTCCTGGCTAGATGTGATGAGAGTTAGAAGCATTAGAATTGTAGAGCTGGAAGGGATCTCAAGAGTCATCTAGTCCAATGTCAACTAAAGTTGTAGCCTAATAACATCTTGAAGGCCGCAGATTAGCAATTCTTGATGAGGAACACAGCCTCAGAGCTAGCCCTGTAGAAGGCAAGCTGTAGAACAGACTTCTCCAAACATCATGTCTCCATTCTCAGGTGAAACTGGCTGTACCTTATCCAAGCAAATGTATGTGCACAAGAAACAAAATAAAAAATAAATCCTTCCAGTAGCACTTTAGAGACCCACTAAGTTTATAATAATAATTAATAATAATAATAATAATTTATTATTTATACCTCGCCCATCTGGCTGGGCTTCCTCAGCCACTCTGGGTGGCTTCCAAAAAAAATATTAAAATACTGTAATACATCAAACATTAAAAGCTTCCCTAAACAGGGCTGCCTTCAGATGTCTTCTAAAAGTCTGGTAGTTGTTGTTCTCTTTGACATCTGGTGGGAGGGCATTCCACAGGGAGGGCACCACTACCGAGAAGGCCCTCTGCCTGGTTCCCTGTAACTTGGCTTCTCGCAGTGAGGGAACCGCCAGAAGGCCCTCGGTGCTGGACCTCAGTGTCCGGGCTGAACGATGGGGGTGGAGACACTCCTTCAGATATACTGGACCGAGGCCGTTTAGGGCTTTAAAGGTCAGCACCAACACTTTCAATTGTGCTCAGAAACATACTGGGAGCCAATGTAGGTCTTTCAAGACTAGTGTTATATGGTTTATTATGTGCACATGTTTAGTTATATTTATATGAATCTATCTTCTGACAACCTTGTGTCAACTAGTTCCCCAATCCAAAAATATTCCTATTCATTTCAGAGGTAATAATTGCACATGGTCTGAGAAACTGCATGCCTCTTGGTACAGTGCAGAGGATGATCTCTATTGCAATGATTTGAGCAGAAAGCTGGATAATGTCGTTCCCTTCCTGAAGCAAGCTTTTTGCAGTTAAATCCAAAAGATATGCATCTGTGAAATACACCATTGAATGTGGATAGACTTCTAGCTTATTCATCATATCCAGGCTTCCCTTTTGGGGAAGTGGAAACCCTTTCCAGATGTCTTGAGCAAGTGAGCCAAGCCACGTGCTATGCTAGAAGGCAAATGGTTGATTCAGTGTTTTTTCCTATCCTAGTCCTCCCTTCATCACATTTCAGAGCACAACTCTGGCACAGCCACGCTTGCAGAACATATCCAAGACGGCATTTAGTAAGACAGTGCAGCATGCTCCATCAGCTTACAGAAATCTCTATTAGGTACAGTAGACTTGAGCCAGAAATCCTACTGATTATTATTTCTGCCACGGGGGGAAAAAACAACCTAGAATCACACAGTGAAATTCCTAGTTGATTGCAAGGATTGTCTCTGAGATTAAGTGCTTTGTTCCAGATCTGGAACAGGTGTAGAGGCTTTTTGGCACATCTGCGGCAGCAAGTCACGAGATAGGCAATGAAAAAGGATAACCTAAACACACAGCTAAATGAGTGTAAAAATACCGGCAGCTGTTGCACTGGATTCCCCAACTGATTTCACGAACCTTAGCAGATCTGGAGAAGCCACCCTAGCAATGAGCAAGACATTTTCAATGATGATGACACTTCTCTGAACATCTTTGCAGGGGTGTCCATAGAAACTATCATGAGATATTAACATGGTTCTTTATCCACCTTTTATTTACAGTCGAGCATTAAGCCTGCTGACTTGGAGGTGAATCCCGTTTAGTGGGTCTTATTCCCAAATAAATGTGCATAAGGACTGCAACCTCAGAGAAATGGTAGAACAGTTAATTTAACAGTGATATAATTGTATATATGTGCATAGGTTTTTAAAATATGTATATAGTTTTAATTCTATCAATGTTTAATTGTTTTTAATTATTGTTTTCCCCCCATGTTTTTAGCAGTTCTTATTTTTATCCGTAAGCTGCTTTGAATCCCTTCAGGAAAAAAGGCCAGGTATAAATAAAGGCAGGGTAATAATAATAATAATAATAATAACAATAACAATAATACTGACCTGTATTTTTTTAAGTGTGTGCTTTGAATTCTGCTCACAAGCTTAATAATTGAATACTGACTATTTTATCTTAAGTACGTACCACAAACCGAAACCATATTTGTGTCGGGGTGCCATTTGTTTTAAATGAGCACCCTTCTTCTTCAAGTAAAGATGTTTAGGATTGCAGCTCTAAATTACCAAATGTACAGAAGGTGCAGCTCAGTTAAACTGGAGGAAAATGCTGATGATATTCTCCATAACAGATGGTCTTCTCTTAGCTTGACTGCAGGCATGTTATGTGCTCCGTGGATCTAGCATCTTCCTAATTGCCGTTTCAAATTCTGTTGTAAGATTACTTGCCATAACAATTTTCTTCAAGAGCGGGGACAAAGCAAGATTGAATGAAGTGCATGAGAACATTTTTGTGGACTTCCTTTCCCTGGTTTTATATTCTAACTGAGCTCTGATTCCCTATTCTGCCAGAGAATCTGTGTGGTCTGGGTCAAAGTCCCACCTTTGCCACAGACTCAGTAAGTAACTTCCTCTAAACCTCAATTTTCCCTTCTGTAAAATGGGAATAGTAACCTGAACCGGGGGGGGGGGGGGAATGTGCTACAAAGGCTATAAAGGTCAGCAAACTTTTTCAGCAGGGGGCCGGTCCAATGTCCCTCAGACCTTGTGGGGGGCCAAAATATATTTTTTTGGGGGGAAATGAACGAATGCATGTTAAATAAAAGGGCACTTTCTACTCATGTAGAAAGAAGTTAAAGAAAAAGAAAAATGGCGTCAAAAAGTATAAAGATAGAAGTAATCTACATTAGACACAACAATTTAGAAAGAGTAAAATTTTTGAGGTCTTAGAACAAAGGAAGTCAATATGTCCATATGTATGTAATGACTAGATTAGAATGAAGATATGGTTTTATTTATAGATGTGTGCTTTTTCTTTTGTTTTTTTCTTTTGTTTTTTGTGGGTTCTGTTTTTCTTTCTTGTTTGTATAGTATGATTTTGGATTCAATGTTTGTAATTTTTGTTGTAATTCTGCATTGAAAATAAAATTTTTAAAAAGAAAAACTTTTCCCTTTTCTCGTGAGGAATCCTATTTGGAATAAGGGAATTTCCCTTTTAAAAAGGGAAACGTTGATAGCTATGGCTCAAATCCCGTAAGACCTGAGATTTCAGGATCTCGTGAGATTTGTCAGCGAGATTTGTGGAACCCTCTAGAAGGGGCCTGCACACATAATACCTCATAACTACTACCCAATTTTATTGCCTCCCATTCTTACTGCCACCATTCCATCCAATTATCCAGAAATAGAATTAAGTTGTTGGCACTGCAGGAATCCCCTGCTGGATAATAATAATTAAAAAAGCTTTAATGGACAGAAAAAGCCTTTCCATTTGCAGAAGGTGAAGCCTAGATCCAGCTCAATAATACCTTTTCTTGAACACAAATATTTAGAAATTTGTATTAAATCCATAGAAACATTTTAAAGCAGGAGGGGGATAAGGATAAAAATGCTTACATACTCTACAATACAAATGGTTCCTTTCCCAAGGAGTTAACAATCTAGGGTAAGATTCGGTTCTTTAAAATCTCTTTGATTTAAATGACGGCTATTCAAGCTCTCTCAACGAGATCCTTAAATGCTTAACTTTGGCTGGATCATATCTAAATTTGGCATTGGGGAAGACAACCGGTGTAGGAGGGGGAAGGGGGGAATGACTAAAAAGAAAACAGAGAAGGGGGAGGAATGGACGAAGCACCAGTAACAAGGGATGGATACGAGCCATATTGATATGATTTAAACACCTACGTTTAGAATTTGAGGAAAACATGATGAGCTTTTACTTATCTAGCTTCGAAGGGAGCTGAGAACGTTAAGACTGCCGCATTTCTTCCTTTCCTCCTTTTTTTGAAAAGGAAAAACAACTCCATTTGACATTTTACCAACACTTCTGCAGTTACAGAAGATAAGGCAGATTTTCTTTAAAGCTGAAGATGAAATAACATTGCTTGTACCACTGCCAGCTGGCAGACCACACTAGAACTTAGAAATGAAAGGGGAATATTTCTGCATTTGCATTTCAGCAGCAGTAGCTAAAAGGAGAAGTTCTGTAGTGCTCCTTTCTTGGGTTTGGTCTGTTTCCTAATGTGAAATAATTCAAATATTAGATCTGAAATGTTGTCGTGCTTCATGACTTCATAGGAATATTTTTCACACATCTCTTCCACAAGTGTTGTTGTTTTTTAATCGTTTTGTTATTATGTTTATACCCCATCCTAACCCGTGGGCTTAGGCAACCTAGACAGCATCTTAAAAAGTAGAAACATCACCTTGCCAATAAAGGTCCGTATAGTAAAAGCTCAGGTTTTCCCAGTAGTGATGTATGGAAGTGAGAGCTGGACCATAAAGAAGGCTGATCGCCAAAGAATTGATGCTTTTGAATTAAGGTGCCGGAGGAGACTCTTGAGAGTCCCATGGACTGCAAGAAGATCCAACCTATCCATTCTGAAGGAAATCAGTCCTGAGTGCTCACTGGAAGGACAGATCCTGAAGCTGAGGCTCCAATACTTTGGCCACCTCATGAGAAGAGAAGACTCCCTGGAAAAGACCCTGATGTTGGGAAAGATGGAGGGCACAAGGAGAAGGGGACGACAGAGGACGAGATGGTTGGATAGTGTTCTCGAAGCTACCAGCATGAGTTTGACTAAGCTGCAGGAGGCAGTGGAAGACAGGAGTGCCTGGCGTGCTCTGGTCCATGGGGTCACGAAGAGTCGGACACGATTAAACGACTAAACAACAACAGCAAACCCATGGACTCAGCACAGGTCATGGTAATTTTACCAAAGTTACCACTGCTCCTGGAGGGCTAACAAATTAAGGGAACGTTCCCACCTTTGGCATTCAATAGGTCTACAGTCGAACACTTCAGTTGAGCGCTATCTGTACTGCCATGTCAGCGAGAACGCAGCTGAATTGGCAGGGCAGAAATGAAGCACTTTACTGTTGGAACCATTTTCTACGGTTTTAGAGTCTAAGTTCAAATGCTTTGTAAGTAATGGGTATGGATTGGTTTATTATTATTTATTTATTACATAATCTACATTTATATCCCAACCTTTCCACCCAGGAGCTCAAGGGGGTCTGCATGGTTCTCCTCCTTCCCATTTTATGATCACAACGACCCTGTGAGGTAGGTTAGGCTGAGAGTGAGTGACTGGCCCAAGGTCACTCAGTGAGCTTCATGGCTGAGTAGGGATTTGAACCCAGATCTCTCATGTCCTAAAATGACATGCTAACCACTGCAGCAGGGGTCAGCAACCTTTTTCAGCCATGGGCTGGTCTACCGTCCCTCAGACCATGTGGTGGGCTGGACTATATTTTGAAAAGGAAAAAAAAAATGAACGAATTCCTTGTTATTGTTTAGTCATTTAGTCGTGTCCGACTCTTCATGACCCCATAGATAAATAGGTACTGCTCCGGCAGGAAGGTAAACGGCGTTTCCGTGTGTTGCTCTGGTTTGCCACATGACCCAGAAGCTGTACGCCGGCTCCCTCGGCCAATAAAGCGAGATGAGTGCCGCAACCCCAGAGTCGGTCATGACTGGACCTAATGGTCAGGGGTCCCTTTACCTTTTACATGGGTTCAAGCTCCATGTTGGCCAAAAGATTTCTGCATTGCAAGGGACTGGACCCTCACCCAAGTCTACGATTCTGTGATTCTTTGTAATGAGGCATTTCATACATTGCCCAAGGTGATAGGTACTACTGGTTGTACCTTGCTCAGAAAGTGAATTCTGACATGATCTAGCTCCAGCAACCAGCTGGACTCTGGGAAAGCCTCTCCTCCTCAATTGGCTGGAAGCTTGGGGGCAGGGTTTAGCCAGCCACTGTGCTGCTGCTTTTCGTCGGATCTGGTTTCCCCGATATTAATAATAATAATAATAATAATAATTTATTATTTATACCCCACCCATCTGGCTGAGTTTCCCCAGCCACGGCTTCCAGTCAAGTGTTAAAAACAATACAGTGTTAAATATTAAAAACTTCCGAAAACAGGGCTGCCTTCAGATGTCTTTTAAAGAGAAGATAGCTGCTTATTTCCTTCACATCTGAAGGGAGGGCGTTCCACAGGGCGGGTGCCACTACCGAGAAGGCCCTCTGTCTGGTTCCCTGTAACTTGGCTTCTCGCAATGAGGGTACTGCCAGAAGGTACTCGGCGCTGGATCTCAGTGTCCGGGCTGAACGATGGGGGTGGAGACGCTCCTTCAGGTATACAGGACCGAGGCCGTTTGGGGCTATAAAGGTCAGCACCAACACTTTGAATTGTGCTTGGAAACGTACTGGGAGCCAATGCAGATCTCTCAGGACCGGTGTCATGTGGTCCCGGTGGCTACTCCCAGTCACCAGTCTAGCTGCCACATTCTGGATTAATTGCAGTTTCTGGGTCACCTTCAAAGGTAGCCCAATGTAGAGAGCATTGCAGTAGTCCAAGTGGGAAATAACTAGAGCATGCACCACTCTGGCAAGACAATCCAAGGGCAGGTAGGGTCTCAGCCTGCGTACCAGATGGAGCTGGTAGACAGCCACCCTGGACACAGAATTAACCTGTGTCTCCATGGACAGGGGCACAGTTACCCCATTCAGGACCAGGCAGTCCCCCACACCCGCCCTGTCCCCCCAAAATAGTACTTCTGTCTTGTCAGGATTCAACCTCAATCTGTTAGCCGCCATCCATCCTCCAACCGCCTTCAGGCACTCACACAGGACCATCACCGCCTAATCCTCCAGCTGGGGGAGAATGATTTAGCCTTCAGAAAGAGCATAGACTTGCTATGGAGCATAAAAAAGGACTTTGACGAGCTGGCTGCTCTATCCCCCAGGACAATGTTGTTTTGATCCAACCTTCTCAAGAGAAGGGTCTGGCGTGGCTCCCATAGCCCTATGGCCATTGAAAAATCCAGGAAACTTTTAAACCGTGTGGTGGTGCACAAATTGCACTATATGTATGGCCAAGTGATTCAGCATGCTGACATCTGGTTCAGCGAATGGTCTTTATTTCGTGGTGACGGAGTTCACCTTTCGGACCTCGGCAATGATTCTTGGCTGGGCGACATCATCAGAAGCCTTAGGGATTGGTTGCAGCTGTGAGGGTATTGGCAGCAAGCCTCTTTTGGCTCGGGTGGCGGTTAGGCATTGGAATATGGCTGTGTGTTGGAGGGCAGGAGGTGGCCATCCCCTACCCCTCCATTTTATGGGTATTCCAGTAAAGGAATCCGGCGGTTGTGGATCCTGTCCAACGCCCTTGCTGGTGGCTAGGGCCATGGCACAACCCCCGGTGACATCAGGGGGAGCTTTCAGTTGTATTTGCATCAACAGGCTCCTCCCACTGGTGGTTAACCCTTGATAGACTCACCCCTCCAAGGGGGTGGAGTCACACTCTGTTGTTTTATCCAATACCTAAGCCAATACCTCTCACATGCTGTAATAAAGGACCCCTGACCATTAGGTCCAGTAGTGACCAACACTGGGGTTGTGGCGCTCATCTCGCTTTATTGGCCGAGGGAGCCGGCGTACAGCTTCCGGGTCATGTGGCCAGCAGGACTAAGCCGCTTGTGGTGAACCAGAGCAGCGCACGGAATGCCATTTTCCTTCCTGCTGGAGTGGTACCTATTTATCTACTTGCACTTTGACGTGCTTTCGAACTGCTAGGTTGGCAGGAGCAGGGACTGAGCAACGGAAGCTCACCCCGTCACAGGGATTTGAACTGCCAACCTTCTGATTGGCAAGTCCTAGGCTCTGTGGTTTAACCCACAGCGCCACCCGCCTCCCTGTAATCAATACAGTTGTGGCCTTTTTAAGCCCATTAACCTAATATACCGTGTCCATGTGTCTTTCTTATCCTCAAGCAGGTGGCGGGTCCTCAAATCCCAAAGCACAGCCCCTTTTCACTGCTCTTGTGTAACTGCAGCTTGCCTTTCATTCTGAGCCGCCTTGGAAGAAAAAGATAATGCTCTGCAAATACATCTTCAGGTACAATAATATGACATGTAGCTGAATTGTGTGTTTCCACTGTTTCAAGAAGCTGCTGTTAGGGAAGGCATAACACACTAGGAAAATGACTTGTTGCTGACAAGATGTTTCAGCAGCAGCTGAATGCAACTACCCAGTAAGATGAGGGGGGGGGGGATGAACAACATCATTAGAGTAACTACTATCTCATTGTGTGCCTTAGATCTGCAAAGCTAAGCAAAGGTCAGCTGTGCTTCAGTCACCGGTTCATTAGAAGTACCAAGGTGTTTTTTCCCCATTTCATACAAGGCCACAAAGGGAGTGACAGCAGCTCTCTCTAAAAGACAGGGCACCGAAAGGCCACATCTAAACTACGTAATCCATTATTAATCATTTATTGAGCTTTCCAAAATACAAAATAAAATCCAAAAGCTGCGTGGATTCTATGTATGCTAGGAAAACTGCTATGCTACACTTTATAGGCATTAATAATATCAAATAACACCAGTACCAAGCCACTCCACTTTCAAGGACATATTATAAAACATTTAACAACGTTTATCAATAGATGCATATATGGTGGGAGTAAATGTTTGTATTCTAATGGTTGTTAATGTTGTTCTAGTGGGTTGTCTTAAATTATTATGTTTTACACTGCCTTGGTAACTTCTGGTTTATAAATAATTTTAATCAGCAAATAATATGTGCTTATAGCAAAGTATAAAGTCAATGGAGTTAAATAAAAGAAGAGAACGACAAAAAGGATGGGAGAAGCTGTTTGGTTGTGTCCCTTTATCATCTTTAATACATGCCTAGATTTGAAGAAATGTATCTTCTGGTTTGTTTCTTGAACACTACCTGCTTCCTGGCTGAATGGTTTGTCATCTGTTTCAGCCATAAATAAAACGATGGTGTAGACTTGGATATGTAACTGCTAGGATTACTATATCACTTCAACTTCAATCATCTACACTGTTCTAACATTAAGATCCATGTGCCACGCAAGTTCAAGTTTCGAAAGAACAATGATAATACAATGAGCTGTTTAATATATGTCTACCGAGGCTTTTAAAAATATATTTAAATATCTCCTTAAAAGAGAAAAGTAATCTTGAAGCACTTTATATGATTACCTGTGTGATATGTATCTCTAATAATAAGACTGATACTTCCAGGTAAGGGTCCACAGGACGGACATATAACATTTGCCTAACCTTTCCAGTGTTCAAGTCTGAAGTATGGGATTTAATATGGGATTGGGAGGAATTGAGAGCCCTTCTACTGCAGATTGTACATTTTAGCTGCATTGTGATCTTAGCCCAACCCTTCCTTCTGTGTCTTATCCTGCTATAAACTGAATGCATAGGGTTTGCATAGGGCCATAAGAAATTATGAAGAGCCCTGCAAGATCAGGCCAGCATCTCATCGAGCCCAACATCCTAGGTACACAGTGGCCAAACAGATGCCCATGGGAAGCCCGCAAGCTGGGCGTGAGCAGACTTGGGTCTTTCAGATTTCAGCAGCACTCTGTGCAAGGCCAAAATTCACACCCCATACGCACACCTCACCGTCTGTTCTGCTCAATTCACTATGTCATAGTTGTGATGCCCTGCAGCGTGCCCAGTGTGGTGAAACTGGTCACGCTGCCCTAACTTGCACCTCTGGTGTGAGGAGGAGGAGAAGAAGAGGAGGAGGAGGAGGAGGAGGAGGAGGAGTTTGGATCTGTGGGTTAAACCACAGAGCCTAGGACTTGCCGATCAGAAGGTTGGCAGTTCGAATCCCCGTGACGGAGTGAGCTCCGTTGCTCAGGTCCCTAGTCCTGCCTACCTAGCAGTTTGAAAGCACGTCAAAGTGCAAGTAGATAAATAGGTACTCACTCTGTGAGGTGAGTGAGGCTGAGAGACTTCAGAGAAGTGTGACTAGCCCAAGGTCACCCAGCAGGAGCAGGGAAGCGAACCCGGTTTACCAGATTACGAGTCTACTGCTCTTAACCACACTGGCTCTCGAGCACAGCAGCATTTTCCCCACTTGTGATTCCCAGCACTTGACATTCAGCCATCTCTGTGGCACAATGGGTCAGTGTGTCTGGCTGTTAACCAGAAGGCTGGTGATTAGAGCCCACCCAGGGATGGCTGTGGGCAAGATTCCAGCATTGCAGGGGGTTGGCACAGATGGCCCTCCCTTCCAACTCTATGCAAGGGTGCCAACTTGAATAAATAGGGGGCAGGTAAACCGTGCCCCACATAATCACAATATGCAATGCACACACACACCATTTGAATGGGAATGACCATCAGCTTGGGGTGGGGGCTTGGCCCTCTCAAATATTTTATTGAGGGGAACCTCAGCCCCTAGGAGTTGAGTGCTATGAAATTTCCAGGAGATTCAAGGAGATCACCCACAACTTTCACCTTGCGAAGTTTGGGTGCGCCCAAAGTGCTCTCGAAAGCAGCTGAGCAACTGCAAAGGCTGCATGATGCGCCCCTGCACCCACTTCCTTACCCTGCCCGTGCCCAGCTGATCTGATGCCAGAGCTCACAGTCTCTCTCTTGCCTCCAGGGGAAACACTCAAGCCCTGCAGACGATTCCAGATCGGCGCCCCCCTTCTTCTTCTCGCAGCGGCTCATCCGGGCCAGGCTCTCCTCGCCGCGGTCTTTTCCTGGCACGCTTTGCGGCTGGGGGCCGGGCAGGCGCCTCCGCCCCCTGGAGGAAGCGCAGGGGTGTTTCTCTGCGTATGGACTTGTGTCTCGGCAATAGGAGGCTGGCAAGGCGGCGGCGGCGGCGGCTGTCTGAGCCCGGCCAGACATCATCAACCTTTCTGCATATTTCATTGGAGCTGCTCGCCGGGACACCGGGACACTGACCGCTGCAAAGCAGCTCGCCGGCTTCCATTGTGCGCGCCGCTTCCTTCCCGTCTGCTGCTTTGACGCTTCAAAGCGGGCTTTTCTCTCGCTCGGTGAATACCTAACCTTTGCTGCTTCCCGCGCGCTCGCCGTGCCCTTGCAACAAAACATCCAAGGGGGTTCTCTGAACTCTTTCCTCCTCCTCTTCTTTTCTTTTTTCTCTCCCCCCCCTCCCCAATTTGGAGCGCCCGAGCCGTGCAGGACTATAAAAATATCTCCTTTGCAGGAGAGAGATTGCACGAGCAACTTCGACGAGAAGACGACTTGGAGGAGAGAGAGAGAAGAGTTGCAAGAGGAAAGCTCAGCCCGAGCTTGCTGGCTTGCTTGCCTGCCTGCCTGCCTGCCTGCCTGCCTGGCGATTTCGAAGTGGCACTGCAATTCAGCCAAACCATTTCGCAGCCTTCCCGAGCCGAGAGGGAAACCGCAGCAGCGGCTAGCGCCTGATCCAAACAGATCTCTCTCCTTTTTTTGCTTGCGCGTTTTTACGCGCGAGAAGGAAGCGGCCGGCTGGCGATGTCTCTCGAAGCGCCGCTTGCATTGAACTAGAGCAAGAGTTGCAAGACTTGAGCGGCCTTGGAAGAGGAGCGAGCGCGGCGGGGTCGAGCAGGGCGCCGAAGGGAACCGGCCCCGGCGTGGCCCTGACATTGCAGCGCGCCCCTGCCGGCCGGGCAGCTCCTACTATCCTCCGCGCCTCGACGACGCGCCCCAGCGCTTGGCCCGGGGCGCAAACTTTTCCTCTCCGGCCGAGAGCGCTGCGCTCTTGCTTCTCCCGAAGCCGCCGCCGCGGCGCCGCCTGAAAGCTTCCCGGTGACCTCCCTTCGCCCCCGCCGCGGCTGGCCCCCGAGGGGAGCTGGCGGCGGTGCGGCGGCGGCGGGCTGACGAGGACCCGCATGGCCGGAGAGCGCCGACGGCGACGGTGGTGGTGGTGAGCCGGGCGGGCTGCGGAGGAAGAAGAAGAAGAGGCGATCGCCCTGAGGGAAGCTGCAGCCGCCGCTTCCTTCGCCCTTCCGCGAAAGGACGGCCGGGAAAGGAGGACGGCGAGGCGGAGGAGGAGGCGGAGGAGGGAGAGAGACGGCGACGGCGATGTGGCCGGGCGGCGCGGCCGGCAAGCTGCCCTGCCCGCGGGACTCGGCGCTGCGCAGGGCGGCGTTCTCCGGGAACCTCTCGGCGCTGCCCTTGCACCTGGCGCCCAGCGGGAGAAGCGTCAGGGTGTTCATCAGCGCCAATCCCGAAGGTAAGCTTGCGCTTCCCCGAGGGGCTCGGAAGTCTTGGCCGCAGCCCCGTCTACCGTCCCTTTCTACCTCGGAGCGGTCGCGGAAGGCTGCTGGGCGCGCTCTGGATGCCCCGGAGCTGAGCCTGGAGGTGTTGATTATGACATATTATTATTATTATTATTATTATTATTATTATTATTATTATTATTATTATTATTATTATTA
>JAXCMG010000014.1:223007-252993 GCA_034642415.1 Podarcis siculus
TATTATTATTATTATTATTATTATTATTATTATTATTATTATTATTACACCATCCATCTGGCTGGGTTTCCCCATCCACTCTGGGCCACGCTCAACAGAAAATTGAAAGCACAGTAAAACATCAAGCATTAAAAGCTTCCCTAAACAGGATTGCCTTCAGATGTTTTCTAAAAGTCAGGTGGTTGCTTATTTCTTTGACATCTGATGGGAGGGCGTTCCACAGGGCGGGTGCCACTACCAAGAAGGCCCTCTGCCTGCTTCCCTGTAACTTGGCTTCTCGCAGTGAGGGAACCACCAGAAGGCCCTCGGTGCTGGACCTCGGTGTCCCGGCTGAACGATGGGGGTGGAGACGCTCCTTCAGGTATACAGGACCGAGGCTGTTTGGGGCTTTAAAGGTCAGCACCAACACTTTGAATTGTGCTCGGAAACGTACTGGGAGCCAGTGTAGGTCTTTCAAGACCGGTGTTATATGGTCTCGGCGGCCGCTCCCAGTCACCAGTCTAGCTGCCGCATTCTGGATTAGTTGTAGTTTCCAGATCACCTTCAAAGGTAGCCCCACGCAGAGCGCATTGCAGTAGTCCAAGCGGGAGATAACCAGAGCATGTACCACTCTGACGAGACAGTCTGCGGGCAGGTAGGGTCTTAGCCTGCATACCAGATGGAGCTGGTAGACAGCTGCATTGGACACAGAATTGATCTGTGGCTCCATGGACAGCTGTGACTCCAAAATGACTCCCAGGCTGCGCACCTGGTCCTTTGGGGCACAGTTACCCCACAGTTACTTCATCGCGGCCTGCTCTGCGCTTGGTGGGAGGCTTCACACAGCCCAGACGCATGCGTTGCCGCTCAGGGTTGCTGGGCATGCGCTCTGGACACCCCAGAGCCGAGCCTTGAGAGACCACTACGCCTCTAACAGCCCACAGAGCAACATTTTGTCCCACGTGCGGCTTTGGTTGGGAGTAGGGGCTGGATGGAATGCTGGCCTCTGTCACGAGGTCAGCTTCATGTCCCGAGATATAATAATAAATAATAATAATTTTTTATTTGTACCTCACCCATCTGGCTGGGTTGGCCCAGCCACTCTTGGCGGCTTCCGACAAAATATTAAAAATACAATAAAACATCAGACATTAAAAACCTCCCTAAACAGGGCTGCCACTGGCCTCATTGATATTGCCCAACATGTGGACATCAGGGGATAAAACAATGGTGTGAAGCTAAAGCACGGATTCCCAAATTTGGGTCTCCAGCTGTTTTTGGACTACAATTCCCCTAATCTCTGACCACTTTTGCCTTTTGGGCGGGAGATAAACTTCCAACTAGTTTTATTATTTATTTGTGTGTCCGTGGACTACCACGTTTTATTTTTCTGGGTGGCCTATGAGTGGTTCCGCCATTTTGGGGTACGCCTCTAGCCTCTCCCCTTCTAGGGAAAGGGGAACGTCTCCTTTTCAAATTGTTTTTATTAAAGATTTCCTGGGGTTATAAAAGCAGTACTTTTTTTCTTTAAAAAAAAGTTTAGTGGTACTCTCATTTTGGCTCAAGAAAATCACCATTTTATAGTTCAAATTGGGGGAAATAAATACAGTAAACTGACAAAAGGACAAAGATTCACAAGATGTTTAGAGCTATGTGTACCCCTGCGTCCTCCCCAGAAAAAAGCATTGAATAAAAGTACATGCACTGTCTCTGTTTTCAGATCATACAGTCCACTCTACAGATCAGTTATATTCAATGTTGTTTGCAGTATCAGGTTGGGGGATAAGAGGGGTGCGTGAGAGATAAAGGGGGTAGTAAACTTTTTATCTTTTACCTAGTATATATGTGAGGTTTTTGTGGGTAGGTGAACATCTTCTGAGGACTCCTCCGGGTCTCCTTTTTATTGTGCCTTCATGGTGTTGTGGGGGGGGGGGGTGTTGGAAGGGACCACAAGCATCATCTAGTCCAACCCCCTGCAATGCAGGAATCTTTTACCCAGCCTGGGGCTCGAACCCACAACCCTGAAATTAAGAGTCTCATGCTCTTCCGACTGAGCTACCCCACTTACTTTGTTTGCTATCGTTGCCCATCCTATAACTTCCTGCTGAAATCCTGTAACTTTTTATAGCACAAATCTTCCGGTTTATTCCCACCCCCTCCTGCTTTTATTGCGCTATAGTGCAAGAGTGCCCCTCCAGATGGCAATAATGTGACAACAGAACAACTAATAAAGTGGAATAGATGTGTGGATTGCGCTGTTATTGCACCAATGACATCTCGTAGAATACACCTGCCCCCCCCCCCCCAAAAAAAGTCTGGAGGGGCCTTTAGACTTTTTGTGTAATCCTAGTGTTGTGTTTGTACTTGAATGCCAGGCCTGGAATCACCCTAATCATTTCACTCCTTGCCCTCCATTTCTAATCTGCACATTTTCCCCTTTCAAACTTCTAGTAAAGTGGGGGGGTGGCGGGAATCCGTTGGACTGTGCATGGCCCAAATTTGAAGGGTCTAGCTAACCTGAAAGTACCATTGCAATTAAAGTGCCATTAAGTCAGTCAGTAAGTGAGGCAATCATTAGATTTAGAGCAGGTTGCCACTTGGGACTTGTATAGTATTTAAAGGGAAATAGCTTGCCTTACAATTCCACTTCGTTATGTATGTCAGTGAGTGCCTTCTAAACTTAGAATCCAATAGACTTCATTTGGCAGTTTATGGTATTTATTCTGTGTGGACATGCACATTACTATAGGCTTGTGGAGCACTCCGGCACGTGAGTGTCATATTTAAACGGGCAGATTAGGTCAGTTTTGAAATCCCTTCCAAACCTATGTAGAAGACAAACTCCATTAAACGCTTCTTTGTCAGTTTCCTTCGGGGATAGACACTGCGCTATTCCCCATCCCCATTTTACTTCAGCCTTGGCTGCTAAAGCACACTAAAGGAAATATCCTAATCAATCTGGTGGCCTTGCTAGCAGGAGACCTTCTCACTTGCCTGCCTTTTTATTGCCATGCTCATTCTCCTAGTTTGAGACAAAAGCACAGCTAAAAACAGAGACCTTGGTGGCTGCAGTACATGATGTCCCAGGGAGCACTGGTGCCTAGCCCATTACTTACAGGAAGAGTAGTGGGGAATAAGAGGAAGATGCTTACAGTCTCTCTTGATGAAGCCTCCTCAGTTCTAGTATGTAGAATGTTATGTACTGAAGTTCTCACCCTGGGCCAGCAGGGGGATACTGTAGATAGTTATGCAAATAAGGGATCGAAAGTGACGTTCAGTGATTGGATAGTTTTAGAAAATAGTTACAGTTACGTTGTACTGGAGCTCTATATAAGCAGGCTGGCTGAACCCTTCAGTTCAGTTCTGTCCTGGCCTGTGAATAAACAAGAGCTGTTTGAAGAATCGCTGTGTCGTATGATATGTTCACCCACAACTTAACATAGAACATCTGTGCATTTAGCTGCAGCCACGTGTGTGTTTATGTGTGTGTGTTCCTGTATAGTTACTGCCTCTGAAGCAGCCCCCAGTGCTGAGTTGAGTTAGCACTCTCGTGACCCTCCCTCCATTCTCATTCCTGCACAGCAAACTGCACTTGCCCAAGAACGCTCTTCCATAAAGCTGTTGAAGGTATAGGAGCCCTGTCCTGTTTTGCATCTGTTCATCTGTGATGTAGAGACGGAAAAATAGTTCCAAAATGTGAGTCCCGTGCTGCCGGGTCAGCTCAGTGGTTCTGCATTTTGGAAAAAAGATGACTCTTAGATTGGTTAACGTGGTTCTCAATCTGTGGGTCCCCCAAGATGTTGTTGGACTACAACTCCCATCATCCCTCACCACTGGTCATGCTGGCTAGGAATGATGGGAGTTGTAGTCCAACAATATCTGGGGACCCACAGGTTGAGAAACACTGAAGGGTGGCAAACTGTGGCCCATTAGGCTGAGTCCAGCCTGCCAAACCACTACAAGTGACCCTACAGCTGCCAGTGATTTGAATCACCATCACAGCACCAGGCTGACAAGAGAAGTTTAAAGTTCTCCTCTCAACATTATGAAGGAAGCATTGCCCCATGGAATTGCTAGGATGATGGGAGGGGCACTTTGAATCTTCACTGCAGTGGGGGCAAGTGTTGTGTGTGCAAGTGAGTTGACGTGTGTTTGAAGATAGGAGTGTGAGAGAGTGAAAGAGTTTTCCTTCATCTATGTGTGGTGTGTGGTGTGAATTTGTGGTGTAGATCTCTGTGTGTACACAACCACTTTGGCCATGATCACGCTTGTGCCCATGCTGGCAAATAGCTTTTGGATGACTGGCCATCTTGAGCCCAATCCTTTAAAAAGGTAGCAGCAACCCCGCTTTAGTTGATTACCAGTTACGCTGATTAAAGGTTGCCACTCTAGAAAGCAGTTGTAGATGAAGGCTTATAAAAATATTGTTATTTTGGTTACTTTATTTATTGGTGACCTTTTGGTTGTAATAGCTCCCAAACTCACAATGAAAACAATTCACAAAGTAGTCCAAAACTGAGGAAATAAATCCACTCGTCAAGAACCCTGCACAATTTGCAAATTACATACCAGTTTGCACTATTAGTCAAATTTGAATGTGATGCATTTTCCTAGCTGGATAGAACTTTCATTGTAACCCACATATGGGTCATTATTTCTGCAATTGCATATCCATATATTTTGCTACATGAGCTATCAGCCAAATATGTAAACATGTAATTGTTGCACACAGGACTTGGGGCAGAATTTCTTACACAGAGGTAATATCTAGGTAAGGAATTTATGAGTCTGCCATATATGTCCCTGTTTCAGGTATAATGCTAAACCATAAAAGGCTGCAATGAGGAAGTTCAAAGCATCCACTTCCTGTTTTTCACTAACTTCAGTTTCTTGGTACATCACACAGACTGTGGTTAGTTTAAACCGTATCTCAAACTATGGTTTATGAACCTGGCTTGTTAATGAACTATAATTTAAACCAGTGCTTTTCACACTTCAGGCTTGTGGGATCTACAACGTGTTTTTCCTAGAAACCAGGGCCAGGTGCAACATGGTGGCTCACGGGCTGGAACTGTCTGACATAAATCATACACTAGAATAACCTGAAGATCTAAGTACATATCTACATCTTCGTACAGATCAGGGGTTTGGAATACAAAATTTTGTGCCAACAATATAACGTATTTTTTGCTCTATAAGACTCACTTTTTCCCTCCTAAAAAGTAAGGGGAAATGTGTGTGCGTCTTATGGAGCGAATGCAGGCTGCGCAGCTATCCCAGAAGCCAGAACAGCAAGAGGGATCACTGCACAGTGAAAGCAGCAATCCCTCTTGCTGTTCTGGCTTCTGAGATTCAGAATATTTTTTTCTTGTTTTCCTCCTCCAAAAACTAGGTGCGTCTTATAGAGCAAAAAATACGGTATGCACAAAGACCTGGTCAAAGGCAAATGATTTATATTCATATTTTACAGGAGAGGAACACAGAGACTAATAAGTGACATTAAAGGCAGGGAGATAAAAATTTACTTGCTATGGTTAAATTATTGGGAATCAGAAACCCTTGCTGATCTACTGTAAGTCATCCAGAAAACTACCATTAGAACCTTGTCTATGTTTTGCCTTCCACTAGTTTAAACTAGCCATAGTTGGCACCATTTTTAGACACAATAAACAATAGTTAGTGAAAGGCAGGAAATGGATGCTTCCAAACCCTCACAGCCACGGGGAGTGTATGAGCCCAAGGTTAATGCCCACTCATTCATAATTTAGTTTTATGTCAAAATAGGCCACTGAGCCAAACCACTGATGCAGCTACTCATTGACTATTTTGGTTGGCAGTGGCTGTCTCAAGGCCACAGGCAGTCCTGCTTCCTGTGGTCTTCTTAACTGGAGGTAACAGGGATTGAATTTGGAACCTTTTGCATATAAAACGTGTTATGTGTCAGAGCTGTTCCCTCTCTGCAATCAGGATTCAAACCTATGACTTGTGGCACATTTTCAGAGTGAAAGCCCTGTGCTTTTCACATAGTGCTATGCCTTCATCAGGATCTTTTGATTTCATCAGTCAAAAAATATATCAATAGTGCAATCAATAACTGAATATAACACTTAAAGTGATAAAGCAATAGGCATGGATAGCAAAGATCCTAAGATTTAACGGCTGTCATGCAGTGATTCTGCATACACAAACTTAGGAGGAATTTCCATTGTACATGCATAAGTCAAGGACAAAGATAACCAAGTTATCTTGTCAACTCACTTAGACAATTTCATTGTCGGCCATCAGTGTTTGGGAATCCTAATTCTGGAATTGCTAATTACAAAACTTTCTAAACATTTAGGGAGGTGTTCGTGTGCGATTTGGATAGGGCATATACCAATTAAACCATATTCATATGATAGGTCTACAAGAGAAACTACTGCATACTTGTAGACTTGATATATTTGGATGCAGTGTATATGTCAGCACAATTATGTGTTCACTAGTTTAGTGTGCATTAGACAAGCTGCTTGTTGCCATTTTCATTTGCAAGCTACTTCAGAATAATCAGCAATGAATTAGTTTTAAAAGCAGGCAGTTAGTTTCAATCCAGCCAAAGTCAGTCTCAGCTGAAATCAACAAGACTTGAGTTAGGCTGCAAGCTTGTTCATATGGATTTGGGAATTAGACAGAATAAGTATTTACTACCAAGCAGACACGCATAGAATTAGACTGGAGGTCGCAAGTAACTTGTATCCGCCAAAAAATCTCAATAGTGAAAACGATAACTGCAGGTATATAAATGATAAAGCAATCTGTCATTGTTGGCAAAGATCCTAAGATTTATTGACTGTAAGGCTGCAGTCTTTATAGGGCAGTGAGAACTGCAGCCTGATTCTATGTAGATTTACTTGGAAGTAAGTCTTCACTTAATTCAACAACCTCAGATATGCAGATGACACAACCTTGATGGCAGAAAGTGAGGAGGAATTAAAGAAACTTTTAGTGAGGGTGAAAGAGGAGAGCGCAAAATATGGTGTGAAGCTCAACATAAAAAAAAGAAGTTCATGGCCATCTTAAAAAGCAGAGCCATCACCTTGCCAACAAAGGTCCGTATAGTAAAAGCTATGGTTTTCCCAGTAGTAATGTATGGAAGTGAGAGCTGGACCATAAAGAAGGCTGATCGACCGAAGAATTGATGCTTTTGAATTATGGTGCTGGAGGAGACTCTTGAGAGTCCCATGGACTGCAAGAAGATCAAACCTATCCATTCTTAAGGAAATCAGCCCTGAGTGCTCACTGGAAGGACAGATCCTGAAGCTGAGGCTCCAATACTTTGGCCACCTCATGAGAAGAGAAGACTCCCTGGAAAAGACCCTGATGCTGGGAAAGATGGAGGGCACAAGGAGAAGGGGACGACAGAGGACGAGATGGTTGGATAGTGTTCTCGAAGCTACCAGCATGAGTTTGACCAAACTGCAGGAGGCAGTGGAAGACAGAAGTGCCTGGCGTGCTCTGGTCCATGGGGTCACAAAGAGTCGGACACGACTAAACAACAACAAAGTCTTCACTGTGTTCAGTGAGTCTCACTACCAAGTAAGTGTGCAAAGAAGTACAGCCATACCCATTTCTAACTTTTGTTAGATTGGAACAAATGCTTTAAAAAGCCTCTGCCTTTTATTATTTTTATATGTGTTCTGTTCAGAATAATCAGCAGCTCAACCATGTTTTGAAGACCGTCTGCCAAATCAACAATGAGCTACTTGAATTACTTGGCAGCTCAAATGTTTCGTGTGGCTTTTTTCAAGCTATTTTTCTGCACTCTTCATGCACTCTTTTACATACACCAATTCTGTGGAAGTTTACAATTGGTTTCTAAGAGACTAAATCACTGCATAACTCAGATATACACACTACAGTATAATCTAAAAATTAATTGCCTCTGCAAGGATGCAGAACTGACTGCTGTCCCCAGGCCCACCCCACCCTGTCTCCTTGCACCCCTTCTCCCCATTGCTGAGCTGTTATCACTGATCAAATTAGCTGCAGGGGGGAACTACAACAGGAACTCCCTTCTCCCACCTGCTTGCTCAGCTGACCAGAGATAACAGCACAGCACTATGGAAGAGGAAGCATGGCAGAATCCTACTGCCAAAGCTGCCCTCTTAACACACCATTGTACCACAAGCTTCACAGAACAGCAAAAGTTCCAGCAGGGCACCTGTTGCAGGTGTATATAGGAAGAGGCACGGCTTCAGATATTCAGAGTCCAAGACATTTAGGGCTTTGTATGTCAACATAGGAGGGACGCGGGTGGTGCTGTGGGTTAAACCACAGAGCCTAGGGCTTGCCGATCAGAAGGTTGGTGGTTCGAATCCCCGCAACAGGGTGAGCTCCCATTGCTCGGTCCCTGCTCCTGCCAACCTAGCAGTTCGAAAGCACGTAAAAGTGCAAGTAGATAAATAGGTACCACTCTGGCGGGAAGGTAAACGGCGTTTCTGTGCGCTGCTCTGGTTCTCCAGAAGCGGCTTAGTCATGCTGGCCACATGACCCGGAAGCTGTACGCTGGCTCCCTCAGCCAATAAAGCGAGATGAGCGCTGCAACCCCAGAGTCGGTCACAACTGGACCTAATGGTCAGAGGTCCCTTTACCTTTACCTGTGTCAACATAAGCATCTTGAATTGGGCTCAGAAGTACCAGTGCAACTATTTTTAAGAATGGATGTCAGCATCCTGTCCTTTGTGTCCTGCACTAGTTGCAGCTTCTGAACCATCTTCAAGGGCAGCCCACATAGAGTGCATTAAAACAAAACTGTGTCCTGCAAGCTCAGTAAAGTTTTAGTGTTTGGCACAGATACACCACACACACACACCAAATTAATATAGTAATTCTCCGTCTCATTCACCCATAAGGGACATTGTTAAAACAATTTTTAATAATAACCGCACAGCCTGTTTGACAAGACCCCATTCTCAACCTGTGAGAGAGTCTTGGAATTGTAAAAGCACCTTAAACTTCAGTAGTCTAGCATAACTGCCTTGTGGGGAAAACTGATAAAAATTGACATAATCTACAGCTGTATGTTGGGTCTCAAATGCCTTGGCTCCTGAACAGATTGGCTGCCAAACGATCGAAACTGTAAGTGAAGCTGAACGTCTGGCGCGACTTCTGATTGGCTGCAGGACGCTCCTGCAGCCAATCGGAAGCCGTGCCTTGGTGGTGTAGGCTTTTAAGCATAGTTATACAGAAGAAGCATCTTGCCTGGTGGTGTAGAGCTCCAATGCTAGCTTCCTGGCATTAGCACAGCTGTCAGGAGCAAGATGGCAACAAAGCCGAGGTTGTGCAAGTGTGCTGGGGCTCTGCCAGCGTGCTTGCACCAGCACAACCACCTTGTCCCTCTGTCTCCCAGTAAGCAGCAGTGACAACGTTGCCAGGAAGTAGCCGTTGCAGTTTCAACCCATCAGGCAAACCACTACCCGCTAAATGCTAACAACCATCATTTCCTGCTGACAATATAGTGAGTAAGGTAAAGGTAAAGGGACCCCTGACCATTAGGTCCAGCCGTGGCCGACTCTGGGGTTGCAGCACTCATCTCGCTTTATTGGCTGAGGGAGCCGGTGTACAGCTTCTGGGTCATGTGAACAGCATGACTAAGCCAGTTCTGGGGAACCAGAGCAGCACACGGAAACGCCGTTTACCTTCCCGCTGGAGCGGTACCTATTTATCTACTTGCACTTGGCGTGCTTTTGAACTGCTAGGTTGGCAGGAGCAGGGACTGAGCAACGGGAGCTCACTCCGTAGCGGGGATTCGAACCGCCGACCTTCTGATCGGCAAGTCCTAGGCTCTGTGGTTTAACCCACAGCGCCACCCGCGTCCCTTAATATAGTGAGTACAGAGCACTAAACCATGGTTTAGCAGTGCCTGAATGAGCCCAAGCAAAGCGTCAAGCTTGCAAACTCCTCCTCCTCTTCTGTCCATCACTTCCTCCTGTGCAGCTGAGTTTTTCTTTTGAAGTTCCTGACTTGGTGATATGTTTGATCCAGGGATCCTGGTTTAACAAGCTCTGTTAGGCTTCATAACAAACCAATTTCGTACCATGGGTCATGAATCTCTGTGCTGTTAAAAGTTTAAACTTGATTAAAGAGTTTGTTTTAAGTCAGGAACCCTGGTTTAATGCTAAGCTATGACTTTTTAAAAGTGAAACAAAACTCTGTGGAAGTGTATCAATAGGGGTGTCGCATGTGAGTCAGGGAAGTGAGAGCTGGACCATCAAGAAGGCTGATCGCCGAAGAATTGATGCTTTTGAATTATGGTGCTGGAGGAGACTCCTGAGAGTCCCATGGACTGCAGGAAGATCAAACCTATCCATTCTGAAGGAAATCAGCCCTGAGTGCTCACTGGAAGGACAGATCGTGAAGCTGAGGCTCCAGTACTTTGGCTACCTCATGAGTAGATAAGACTCCCTGGGAAAGACCCTGATGTTGGGAAAGATGGAGGGTACAAGGAGAAGGAGACGACAGAGGATGAGATGGTTGGACAGTGTTCTTGAAGCTACAAACATGAGTCTGACCAAACTGCGGGAGGCAGTGGAAGACAGGAGTGCCTGGCGTGCTCTGGTCCATGGGGTCACGAAGAGTCCGACACGACTAAACAACAACATGTGAGCCAGAAACTTTGTTCAGGCTCATCCACATATGTAGCTCCTAAGCATGGTTTAGTGTTGTGTGAGAATGTAGCTGCTATACCGCCTACTGTGCTCAGTAATTTGCATAAAATTGGAGAACAGTATTCTAATGGAGTTTAGGGATACTGTGTTTTGAATATTTTTATGAATGAGCTTAGCAGACGTGACTGCTTTGCTTTGATCCAACAGTGCATGTTTAGTGTTTTGTATTTAAATTGCTTAATGTAAATGAGATCAGAACTGGAGCTTTGCGTGCTGAAGAAGTGCTAGAAAAGCGATAAATAACAACTTGAAGATCAAGCTTGTGCGTTGTTAATCATGTCTTAAGTTAGACATTGCTTTCACGCTTCGGCTCAATTAGCATTTGGTCCTCATCTTTTCGCATGCAAATTGTGGTGAAATATTTATTAGGGAGCGTCACAAAAGATTCAAGTCGTAATGATAAATGGCATAGTTTAGGTTATGCAGCTAGGAGGGAAATGTTTCAATCAATATTTTGAGAGCACAAGAGTATGTTTTATTGCCTAATGGAACAGAACACAACATTGTCTCTGAGTAATCAGAAACAAGCATTAAATATGCAAATTCCTTTTTGGCCTTTAAACAAAACAAAAAAGTTCTTTCTACAGTGAATATATATCATAAAGACCGTTCCAGACCTGAAACATGGAATACACTTTTTAAAATTACAATATATATCCTTTCTCTTCCTTCTGTCTGAATTTTCTTCTCATGCGTGCATGCACACACACACACACACACACACACACACACATTTCTGCTACACCTGCTGAAATTCCTTCCTCACAACTAATAGTTGCAGGAGCCAGGTCCTCTTCTGCAGCTGACCACCCTGCAGATTCTGGTCCCTGAGGCAGTGAGAAGCCCATTTTAGCCCTGGGACACTTGCTGGCACATCCCCACACGGCAAGTCCTTCTGCATTCTCCGAAGTTTAATTGTAGACATACCATCTGCACAAAGGGATAGCGGTGCCCTTCCAGAGAGTAGGAAATAGAGCAGGAACAAGTGACAGTAGCTTTTTGTCCTTCTGGTGGCACACACCGTTCTCACTGGCTGACTTGCTCTCCAAAAGCAAACTTAAGCACACCTTCCAGAGAGTAAGTCCCATTGCACAGTATAGACCAACAAGAAGGAGTAAACATTACCAGCTCTCCATAAAACTAGCGCAAGGATGCTAAATAATAATGTTTTTCTTCACTTCTATTAATGCTTAGGCACAGCACAGGCACTGTAATTCTTTTAAAAAATCCTGCACCATAGGAGAGGCTGCAGTCCTAAGAAATATGTCGTCTTGCACTGAACAGGACTTCTTAATAAGCATTCTTCAGAACTTGCTGAAATCCGAGGTCAGCAGTGCCACCCCCTTTTTGCCTCTCCCACTGCACACATTTTGTGGATATTAATGACGATAAAAGTGCCATTTGGAACCACAGTAATAATTGCCTTTCCAGCTTGTTCTGGCAGATCAATGTTTCAGCAATGCTAAAGAAGCCTTGCATTTAGAGGGGTGTGTACATTCAGAATCAAGAAGGAACATGGCGTAATGGGGAAAGGGTTCATTGGACAAAGTGCTGTACATCACTTAACCTCTGACCTAGCAGGGCGAATTAAAAAAAAAGTCAATTAAAAAGTAATCTTATATTTATATGCTTTTTAAAGAAAAGCAGGTTTTAAAATTTCAACTTGTAGAAAGTGTCTCTTTTTCAAAACAACCTGCTCATACTGTTTGACTCTTTCTGGCACTTGTCAGTCTTCCTTACTTAAGGTTGCCATCAATTTGTCTTGAGAAAATCTCTGTGGCTTTAATATTTGCATGACTGACAGAAATTCAACAAGTGTGTCATCTCCCATCTCTGTGTCAGGAAACACTGCACTTATTCCATTTCTGCCTGTCAGTTATATGCTAAAGATTCTGAATTTCTGTTGGAAGAAGAAAAGTGGCAATCGTACTTCAGATTAACATGATGTGAACCTTTTTTGGCAGGGAGAATATATTATTCACATCTTTAACTGTGTTTACCTCCTTATGGCGAGAGGCAGAAGGCTGCTGTGGTTTTGACTACAGCGTTCCTTAGATCCACCTATTTCATATCTTTTTCTTAATTCCCAAGTGCAGATTTCTACACTCCCACATGATGGAAGATACAAAACTGACAGTTGCTTTGTTTCCAGATTCTTTTAGCTCTCTCCCTGGGGTTTTTGAGAAATACAAGCACAGTCTCCAGGTACTTTTGAAGTATAAACACAAACAGCACCTGCCTGGATCTGTATCGATCTGGAGCGACAGAGAAAGCACTGCCAATCTTTCTTTACACAGAGAGGTAATGATTTTGTGCCCCTCAGTAATCCCCTCAACACAAAAGCCCCAGCTTTTAATGGGAAGACATAATGTATAGGGAGCGAAAGGGGCACATCCTCTTCTAGCAGATCATAACAAACAGCCAGTTTCCCCATAGTCTACAACAGAGTTCCCTTTCTGCCGAATAGTTGGCCCACTTTTGGCCCAATTAATGAGGATTTCCTGGACCTGTTCATCCTTAAACATCCATGTGTAGTGGCGCAGTGGGTTTCGTTCTTCATAACTGCATGCACAGCTGCATGTAAGAGCAACAAAACGTAAATAAGCCTCACAAATAAGGCAACTGACATTGCGGAGAGAAGAATTCCATTCCTTTTGTAGTGGTTGCTTCAGCAAAGAAACTTTTATTTATCTCCTTATTAAAGCCCCAACAGACATATGCTAAGCTGTTAACAAATATTTTATGTTTAGATGCAACACGGAGATCTTTACTATCTGCTTGGCTGTGCTGGCTTTCTTAGAACAGAAATTAATAAGTAGTACATGGAGACAAGGTCGTATAAAATTGTTCTAGTCATGCTTCTTTGAGTTATTGAGGGTGGGATATCTCACTCATCGTTGTTGGTGGGCTATAAACATACAAAACCATAGCATACCATAAATAATACAGTGATACCACCAGAAGAACAGATAATCACACCTGAAAAATTCATACTAAAGCCAACAGATACTGTTGGCAGTTCCCTAAAAATACATCATATACATCACATAAGAGCTTGCAGAAATAAATAGGATTCAAGCTGGTTCTGTGCAATAGGGTTCCAGCCTACGCTGAAGCCTACTTGCACTGAGGACTTTGCACATGGGCTTCACCAATGCAGACATCCATGGTAAAGCATGGACAGCAGGTGTGTGGAAGGCATACAGTGCCAGGGCTGAGCCAGTGGCGCATGATCCCACTGCCTCTTTGTATATATACAGCCCCTTAATGCGCTTGACATGGAGGGAACGTCAGCCGTGGGCATTTGGAACCTACATATATTGCACAATTCTTCAGATCCCAATCTGTCTGATGCATAGCTGTCAACCGTCCCTTATTTGGTGGGAAACTCCCTTCTCCCAGCGCCGTGTCCTGCTGCTCTCCCTTATTGATGATGTCCCTTAAATTTCCTGGGTTTCAAAGGAAGCATCCCCTCTCCCTCCCTCCCTCCTGCCCCACCTGATGGAACTGAGAGCTGCAGATGGAGCACGAGAGAAAAGATACAGAACTGCAGCAATATCTTTGTAGCTTGGACTTCGTTTTGCGTGAAAAGTGGTTGCTGCTTGTAGTTATTTAATTGCAGTGTTTCATCAGCTGGTGTCTTGAGCAGCAACCTCTGGAAACAAAGGTCTAAAAACCAGCTAAAAATCTCTCCAAAATTATCTGGTCCCTTTTAACTTCGTATTTCAGCTGGTTGTCTAAAATCCCATATTTTGGCTGCTGATCCCTTATTTTTGATGCTGCTGGTCCCTTATTTTCAAATCTGTAAGTTGACAGCTTTGGTCTGATAATGGTGGTGGTGATGTTGGCATCCATCTGCCTCAAAAGACAGTAGAGTGCATCTCTGGGGGTGAAGCCAAACTGCTGTGTTAGCAGTACTGAAGTTACCTCCCCATGGTACAAGCCTGGGCAGTGTGTATGGAGGTCCTGGGCTGATGTGGTCCAAAGGAAAACAGAGCAAAATGTTTGGCACCAACTTGGCTGCAGTAGTTGTCAGAAGGATGTGTACAAGGTGACATCCAACCATCTCAGGGATGGCACTCCAGTTTTGTGTAGGGTGTGCTGCTTAGCCTTTTCTTCTTCCCAATATATCCCGCATAGCAGCAGAGGTTTAGGATCAGAGTTTTCCTTCTCCTGGATGGACTACCTTCCCAGGTTGATAAGCCCCATCCGCCCCTCACTTCCCTGTACAGGACATGCAGAAACCCCCTTCTTGACCATTGGGCCCCTATTAGTCTTATCTGGTCAATCCACAAGAGCCTGTCTTTGTATGCAGTGGAATTCTCTAACTCACCGAGGGTTTGAGACCCATTGGCTACCCTCACCTGGTTTAGCCAGCTAATTGAAGCCATTTCCTAGGGTGTGGCCACTGTCGAATGCTAACAGCTTCTTGGAGCCACTGGTGGGAGCTGAAAGCAGGGTGGGGCTCAAAGGTGGACAAACTACCCCAGAAGAAACACAGCATGTCCCCCACCAGAGGTACTACCCCTCCCATAACAACCCCCACCTGTTATTTAGATGGTTTTATGCTGCTTTTTTTGCCTAAACTGGTTACCATTTGCCATGAATAGCATGTAATAAATCCAAAGTCTACAAACAATTCTTGCTTGTGTATTGTACGTTGCTGACTTGGCATCATTGCTGACATGTGCCTTTGCCCCCATATATTGTTGGAATCTGGTTGTGGGTGCACACAAGTATATGATTTGAGCACCAGGATTTTCAGTTTGAAATGGAAGACATTTCCTTTGTGGATTTTAATTTCATAAAATTAAAGTGCCCAGCAGATACACTTCTGATAAAAAAGGCTTCTGGGGAAAAACGTGATCATTGTATAGGTCCCTGTAAGCATTATTTTTAGTGGCGGCAGAAGAATTAGCACATGTCATGTTATGACTCCGCTAATAGCATTGGAGTAGCTCAAGATGCTTTGGTGCTTATAATCTAGGTTACAGGAAAAAGTTTGATGATTTCAGCCAGAATAATAATCGAGGAATATTTTTAGAACTTGGAGCATTTTCCTTCATGTAAGCAGAGTTTAAGATAGCTACTTTATCCTCTTTTCTGGGGATTTAATTAAGGGAGGATAACAGAGGATCAGATCAGAGGGCAGAGTCAGTCATGCTTAAGTTCAAATAAACCTAGAATAACTCATACAAGCATAAAGTTGGAAAGGACTTCATGGGTCATTTAGTTCTGTTTACTGCAACTTGAGTCATCATCCATTGTGCCTAATTATTGACTTACGTATGTGGGCCTCATAAGTGATGTTGGTGGTCGTCACTGGGCATCCTGGGGGTGGGGTGGAGTACCTGCAATTTACAGGGCTACTGATTGCTTCAGAAAAGAGGGCTTACTAGTCTTCAAAGAAATTCACTAGTCTCCAGGGGATGGCAGAAGAGGAGCAGTGGGCTATGCCTTCTGGCCCCATAGCACCACACTTGTTTTCTATCATGGGTGCAAAGGACGGACGAGGTGCTAATTCCCTCTAAACCACAGAGCCTAGGACTTGCCAATCAGAAGGTCAGCGGTTCGAATCCCCGTGACAGGGTGAGCTCCCGTTGCTCGGTCCCTGCTCCTGCCAACCTAGCAGTTCAAAAGCAGGTCAAAATGCAAGCAGATAAATAGGTACCGCTCCGGTGGGAAGGTAAACAGTGTTTCCGTGCGCTGCTCTGGTTTGCCAGAAGCGGCTTAGTCATGGTGGCCACATGACCCGGAAGCTGTACGCCGGCTCCCTCGGCCAGTAAAGCGAGATGAGTTCTGCAACCCCAGAGTCATTCACGACTGGTCCTAATGGTCAGGGGTCCCTTTACCTTTACATTTAACCAATCTACAATATTAAGAGCAACTCCAGGGGACATCAGTAATAGGGCTACAGAGAATGGAAATGGGCTTTTAGCCCTTTGTCTATGACATCTTCCCTATGGAAATCACACATCAAACTGCTAACTGCACCCATAGCAGTTTCTTCCAAGGGCTTGTAGTTGGGGTTATTAATAATGATATTTAATAATAATATTAATAGGAATTCTTCCTCACCTTTCACCATAAATATAAAAATGCAATTTTAAAATCAGCCTTAAAAAAAACAAATACCAGCAAGCAGAAGAATGGGGTGGGTCCTAAAGTATCTCTCATGTGTCAAAGGCCACCTGGCACAAGGAGAAGATTTGGAGTGAGTCTCACTGAAGTCAGACAGACTTGCTTCTGAGTAGACATGGTTAGGGATGCCTTGTGAGTGTGAGATTGCATTGGTGTAGCAGCTAGTTTGGCCCCCAGTTTGTTATTAACTCCTGGAGCAAGTAGCAAACAAGCATAAAAACATGTAACTTTTTATCCTGTTATGTTTAGCGTTTTGTTTCTATATATTGAAAGGTACCTTTTAACATTGTTAATGAAGAATTTATGAATGCTACATAGTATCTGTGGACTTGTAGAACTATTTTTTAAAGATGTGGTTTAAGGGAATGGCATATGGAGTTGGTGTCTTTTAAGTGTGCAAAATGAGCTTCAGGAAGGACTGAAAAAACACTATAGTTAAGAGCCGCCAAGCAAGCCAAAATATGAAGCGATGGTTTAAAGCTGGCTTCCAGGTCCTCGTTTGTTTGGAAGCTATTAGCTATCACTCCTGGTTCAAACATAGCTGGAAGGTATGATATCTTGCTGTATTAAGCTAAGATTTGATTGACTATGGCCACTATGGTGTTTTGTTTTGTTTTGAGTCATGCTTACTGCAAACAAGTTTGGTATTTTTTATACATTTATAATCGGCTAATTCAGTACAGTCGTACCTTGGAAGTCGAATGGAATCCGTTCCGGAAGTCTGTTCGACTTCCAAAGCGTTCAGAAACCAAAGTGTGGCTTCTGATTGGCTGCAGGAAGCTCCTGCAGCCAATCAGAAGCCACGGAAGCACCATTGGATGTTCGGTTTCCAAAAGAACATTAAAAAACCGGAACACTCACTTCCGGGTTTCGATCGTTCAGGAGCCAAAATGTCCGAGAACTAGGCTGTTCGAAAACCAAGGTACAGGTGTACTGGGTATTTAAGGTTGCAATCCTTAAGACTGGTTACAGTTGTGCTGCAAGTGCGTCTTGCAGAATGTAGGCATAATTACTTTTTATTAACGAAGCAGGGATTTGGCCATCTCCAATGGCCTAACTGAACATCCCCACCAGCACGGCAGTAGGTTTTGTTCAGTTCGGCTGCTCAAGGGTCCCTAGATCATGTTTGGAGCAAGCAACCTGATACTTTGTTGTTGTTGTTGTTGTTTAGTCATTTAGTCGTGTCCGACTCTTCATGACCCCATGGACCAGAGCACGCCAGGCACTCCTGTCTTCCACTGCCTCCCGCAGTTTGGTCAAACTCATGCTGGTAGCTTCGAGAACACTGTCCAACCATCTCGTCCTCTGCCGTCCCCTTCTCCTTGTGCCCTCCATCTTTCCGCAACATCAGGGTCTTTTCCAGGGAATCTTCTCTTCTCATGAGGTGGCCAAAGTATTGGAGCCTCAGCTTCAGGATCTGTCCTTCCAGTGAGCACTCAGGGCTGATTTCCTTCAGAATGGATAGGTTTGATCTTCCTGCAGTCCATGGGACTCTCAAGAGTCTCCTCTAGCACCATAATTCAAAAGCATCAATTCTTTGGCGATCAGCCTTCTTTATGGTCCAGCTCTCACTTCCATACATCACTACTGGGAAAAACCTGGGGAAAAACTTTATACATCACTACTGGGAAACTCCATACATCACTACTGGGAAAAAACTTTATTTTTTGTTGTACGTAGCAAATATACAGTTGCTTTCTTATGTGCCTGATATGCAGCATTATGAAAATGAAAAGATAGACAGACGTAAAATTGAGGGAATTAAACCGGTACACTTTACCGACAGTGGCACATTGTGAAACTAGGAGTCTACTAAAAAAAGGCACTGCAATTAGGTCATCCCTGAACTGAAGCAGGGGCTCGAAACTCTTAAGGTATTATCTTCCCTCTAAGCACTTTTCACAACTACATTTACTGACTGTATTTAGCATTTCATGTGCTTTCTCACATGTTGCTCATTTTAAAAAGTGTGCAGTGGACTCCTGCTGCTGCAGAGATTACTTTACCAAATTATGTACTTTGCTGCAACTTGTTGCATATGGAGGAAAACCTGGGTGAAACAATAGATGGCCAAAAACCGGGTGAAACCAAAAAGCCTATACTTGGTGTCGAGCCCATAAAACGATGCATATAACTTTCCTGATGCAGAAAAGGATATTGTATTGCAGGCACAGCCTCGCATGTGTGTAGTCATTGTCTTGGCCATGACTGCAGCCTGGAGGCCAATATTATTCAGTAACCCTGACCCCCATCCGGGTCCTTGAGTGGGAATACATTTGACAGCAAGGTCAGCTTCCTTGTGAGGAGAGAACACTGGAGATCTATTATGTGTTTGTCATATTTGCAAATGTTATATATTTACAAATATGTAGATGAGGTAGACCTAGACAGCATCTAAAAAGCAGAGACATCACCTTGCCAACAAAGGTCCTTATAGTTAAAGCTATGGTTTTCCCAGTAGTGATGTATGGAAGTGAGAGCTGGACCATAAAGAAGGCTGATCGCCGAAGAATTGATGCTTTTGAATTATGGTGCTGGAGGAGACTCTTGAGAGTCCCATGGACTGCAAGAAGATCAAACCTATCCGTTCTGAAGGAAATCAGCCCTGAGTGCTCACTGGAAGCTCAGACCCTGAAGCTGAGGCTCCAGTACTTTGGCCACCTCATGAGAAGAGAAGACTCCCTGGAAAAGACCCTTATGTTGGGAAAGATGGAGGGCAGAAGGAGAAGGGGACGACAGAGGACGAGATGGTTGAACAGTGTTCTCGAAGCTACCAGCATGAGTTTGACCAAACTGCGGGAGGCAGTGGAAGACAGGAGTGCCTGGCGTGCTCTGGTCCATGGGGTCATGAAGAGTCGGACACGACTAAACGACTAAACAACAACAGATGAAGTAGAAAGCAAGCGGACACACAAACAGGCATTGTTAGTCCCAAAGCAGTGTCAGATCCCATATGCGACCGCACACTTTGAACCTCCCCGAAGATGCATCTTGTCAGCTAGCTCCAGCAGCCCAAACTACTTTATTATTGTCATTTATTTATTTATTATGGCCCTTTATATAATGCCATTCAACAATCTGCATTAACAAAAATAATATAAATAAAATCAATATTTTTTAAATAAAATAAAATTAATATGATTAATATATTAGCATGCCTTCTTTCCTGAGGGAATCCTTTCCCTAACCTTCATATGCACACCTTAGCGTGAACCTTGAGTTCTTTGAAGAAAAGTCTACAAGGACCAGAATTACCGCAATCAAAATTAATTTGTAAAAACAAGTACTCCTTGTACTCAGAATATGTTTCCTGGGTGATTTCTAAAAGGAAAAGGAATGTGTGACAACGACGTAACGATAATCAGAAGTAGCATTGCAGTTGAAAGTAGATGGATGCAACGAACCAAATCTATTGAATTAACAAGACACGGTGTATCGTTTATTTGTATTTAAAATACAGAAGGAGTTATATTTTGAAACCCGAAAGACTGCATAGCAAAAGTGTAAAGCTTTTGTTATTACTCATTAATATTCTGCCAGCCCTCTCTCTTTCTTTGCACCAGTAAGCCAGACAATCTGAGCATGTAATAAAATGCAGGTGACTGATATAAAATTTGAAGATCATAAGGTAGTTGGTGGCCTTCTCACTGCATCCAGCCGTAATGTATGTAACAATGTTTTCTGAAGCATTTTGGAATGGTTCAGTTTGAATAGGGTGGTGTGCAAGGTGTCATTTGTATTGTTCCTGTGACATCACAAATATCTCGTTCACAAGAATCTTAAAAAAATATTTCTTGTTAAAGAATGAATGTGAGCAAGCCAAACAGCATGCATCTCCTTTTACATTATTTTCAAGGGGAAGGGCAAAAGTGGTGAGTGAACCAGTGTTTGATATTCTCATATGATATGTTCCAGGCAAGTTGGAATTACCGTATTTTTCGCTCTATAAGACGCACCAGGCCACAAGACGCACCTAGTTTTTGGAGGAGGAAAACAAGAAAAAAAATATTCTGAATCTCAGGAGCCACAATAGCAAGAGGGATCGCTGTGCAGTGAAAGCAGCAATCCCTCTTGCTGTTTTCGCTTCTGGGATAGCTGCGCAGCCTGCATTCACTCCATAAGACACACTTTTTAGGAGGGAAAAAGTGAGTCTTATAGAGCAAAAAATACGGTATACTATAGGTGAAAATCCCATTGTGAGCACTTTTAAAATCCCGAATCACTATGGGTATATTTAGTAATCTGTCACTCCAAACATTAATCTGCGCCTGGGTTGCTGCTCAGGAAAGGAAAGTTTGCACAGGAAGCGAATTCCTCTGAGGATAAGCAGCTTTCATATTCTAAAAGCAACCTTTTTGGTGAGTCAAGTGCACCTTCAAGTGGGGAAAAACATCTGTTAGTTACTAGAGGTTTGGGGAAATACCTAAAACATTAATGTATTCCCTTCCATGGTGTGTTAGGTTATCAAAAATGTTATAATTGATTCTCTAACGTCTCTAGAATAAAGAGGAGGGAGAAAGACAGACATCCTTCAGATTGTATTGAGTTCTGTTTATTATTATCAGATTGAGGCCAACACAATTGTGAGCTAACCCCCCGGCCCGGGAGCCAGCCTGTAAATACGGAGACACGACAACAAGTGTATGGGATCAAATTAGGCCAAAACTTTCAGATGTGGAAAACCTTGGCTTAGTAATAATAATAATAATTAATAATTTATTATTTATACCCCGCCCATCTGGCTGGGCTTCCCCAGCCACTCTGGGCGGCTTCCAAAAAAATATTAAAATACTCTAATACATCAAACATTAAAACCTAAACAGGGCTGCCTTCTGATGTCTTCTACAACTCTGGTAGTTGTTGTTCTCTTTGACATCTGGTGGGAGGGTGTTCCACAGGGCAGGTGCCACTACCGAGAAGGCCCTCTGCCTGGTTCCCTGTAACTTGGCTTCTCGCAGTGAGGGAACCGCCAGAAGGCCCTCGGTGCTGGACCTCGGTGTCCGGGTAGAACGATGGGGGGGAGACACTCCTTCAGATATACTAGTCCTTCAGATATACTTAGGCATTGGGCAGCATCCCTCTCAGTCCCGGTTGGGTCTGAGGATGCGCAGGGAAGACAGGTGTTGTGAAGGGGACTGTAAAATGAGAATTGAGCAGGTGTCTTTTAATTTCGTGGCTGCTGTCACCATCTGCAGTGATCATGGAGCCCAAGAAAGTAAAATCTCTCACTGCCTCCATTTCTTCCCCTTCTCTTTGCCAGGAGGTGATGGGACCAGTGGCCATGATCTTAGCAGATTACAATACATACACGCCTTAATTAAAGAGCAAAGGATGCCATAACTTTTCTAAAAGGTCTACAGATACGTGACCATAGACTAGAAGTAGAGATAAATGGGGAGAAGAAAGTATACCTGTCCTTAAAGCAAAACAGAAGTATGCTGAGTCCTGGAGAGCCCAAGGTAAATTCTGTCCTGTTGGAGCTATGAGAGCCAACTCACCTTTGAATCTACTGTATTTTTCCGTGTATAAGACTTGTTTTTTTTCCCTAAAAAAAAAAGTCAAAAATTAGGGGGGGAATCTTATATTCTGGGCCATCTCCCCCCATTTTCTTAAATCTGAGTCCCCAAAAATACTAGGCGTCTTATATATGGGGGCGTCTTATAGATAGAAAAATATGTGAAACATCAACCCCTGTGATTGCCAAGCAATCACAGTATGGTGAAGTGTGGGGTCATCACCTTGGCCTCCAGCTCAGACTGTTTTACTTGTTTGAAGGTAGCATACATCTGAAGATAGCTGGGAGGAGGAAAAGAAAGCCTGGAAAAACAGTGAAAAGAGAAGAAAAATCCACCCAAGTACATCTCCCCCATGAAGTTTTTCCATATCTGTGACTTCCAATTGCAAGTGCTCTACATTTACAGATCGGCTCAAAAGGGCGAAAGAAAGCTTTGCCAAAGCCTTAGATGGAGTTTGGACTTGGAGCTCAAGGATCTTCTGAAGGAAGGATGCTGTACCTAAAAAAAAGCAGTTTTCTTTATACAATGGCAGCTCCTACAATTTCAGCTTCTCTAATGTCGGGAAAGGGGGTTGAGAGATTCAGATGAAAGAGTGTGTAGAAATTCAGATAGCTGTGATTATTGGGGCATTATATGCAGAGACAACATTGTCATAACACTAGAAGACTGACAGCTTTATTTTCCTCGGTGGTGTTCAAAAGCTTTTTGTAACATGAGCAGCACACAGCGATTCAAAGCAATTTCTCTGAAAGAAATGCTGCTTAGTGGGAATTATTTGTTGCTGGATATTGTTGTGTGTGATTGAAATGTCACTCCCTGCCCCCTATATTTATCAAGAGATTCAAGCCGATCTTTCCCAGTTCCAAACAGCAGTGGACTGAATAGAGCATACACAGCATGATATACTAATGAATGTAACTGATGATCTATTTACTGACCTATTTATTCCTAGTTTTTCTTAGTTGCCCTTCACCTTAAGGTCCCAGGGTGGGTTCTATGAAGTAAAATTCAACCACGAAATAATGCATAATGAAGAAACCATAAAACCAGCAATAAAAGCATGAAGCATAAACTGTAACTGATAACACCATTTACAGGGAGGTCAGTGAAAAACTCACACTACACTTTTAAAGGCCAGGGTACAGTGGTCCCTTGGTTCTTGGAGTTAATCCGTTCCAGGATTAATCCATTCGACTCCCGAAACTGTTCAAAAACCAAGGTGCACCTCATGACATTATGTTTGCTGACTGGGAACAGTTATGGACCACTGGTATTAAATTCATGGCATGTAATGCCCTAAGAGAGAATATTATGAAAATGATCTATCGGTGGTACATGACCCCAGTCAAGCTTGCAAAAATATATCATACGCCCAATAATAAATGTTGGAAATGTAATGAAGCTGAAGGTACTTTCTATCATCTTTGGTGGACATGCCCAAAGATTAAGGCTTTCTGGGAAATGATCTATAATGAAATCAAGAAGGTTCTTAAGTGCACCTTTCACAAGAAACCAGAGGCCTTTCTCTTGGGCATGGTCAGCCAAATGGTACCAAGGAAAGATAAGACCTTTTTTATGTATGCTACAACAGCAGCAAGAGTTCTTATAGCAAAGTATTGGAAGACACAAGAACTACCCACACTGGAAGAATGGCAGATGAAGGTGATTGACTATATGGGACTAGCCGAGATGACTGGCAGAATCCGTGACCAAGGAAGAGAAACGGTGGATGAAGATTGGAAGAAATTTAAAACTTATCTTAAAAATTATTATAAGATTAATGAATGTTAAAAAATGTCAAGGGTAATGTAAAAATCTAGATTACAGCTGTAAATGATTGGGTAAAATAAGAAGAAATAGAAAAAAGTTTAAAAATTGGCAGAAGTGAGGGGTTGCTGGAAAAATTATTAACTAGAGATGCAGAAAAGGGAGGCATGGGGAAGTCGGTGAAAGAGGGTAAATGAAAAGAGGGTTATGAACTTATACGTGTTCTATATGTTGTGTTTGTTCATGTATTGTGCTGTGTTTGTTTAAAAATTTATGTTGGAAAACTAATAAAAAAATTATTTAAAAAAACGAAAACCAAGGTGCGCGTTCCAATTGTCTGCAGGAGCTTCCTGCACTCAAGCGGAAGCCATGTTGGATGTTCAGCTTCTGAAAAATGTTCACAAACTGGAACACTAGCTTCCAGGTTTGTGGCGTTCGGGAGCCGATTTGTTTGGCAACTAAGCCATTCAGGAACCAAGGTTCCACTGTATATAAAAAGAAGACCCTGCTATGAACTCCTGCCCCCTGAGACTTCTAAGGATGGCAGCACTGTCAACAGAGCCTTTGCTGATCTCAGTACACCAACTGGCACGAGAGGAGGTGCTCCTTCAGATATTTGAGCCCCAGGTTGCTTATGACTTCATGCATTAACATAGACACCTTGAATTGGGCTCAGAAGCAATGCAGATGCTTCAGGTGTAATAGGAGTTTTTACAACCATGGCGGACTTCATTCTGGCTGCTTCATTCTGCACCATTTACAGCCTCCATGCTATTTATATGCCACTTACAACTGTAATCATCTCTAAGCTGCGTACAACAAACATAACAAATGCAATAAGGATAAAATCAATTAAGGTAACGGGAGCCCTGACCATTAGGTCCAGTCGTGGCCAACTCTGGGGTTGCGGCACTCATCTCGCTTTATTGGCCGAGGGAGCCAGCGTACAGCTTCCGGGTCATGTGGCCAGCATGACTAAGCTGCTTCTGACGAACCAGAGCAGTGCACAGAAACGACGTTTACCTTCCCGCTGGAGCGGTACCTATTTATCTACTTGCACTTTGACGTGCTTTCGAACTGCTAGGTTGGCAGGAGCAGGGACTGAGCAACGGGAGCTCACCCCGTTGCGGGGATTCGAACCACCGACCTTCTGATCGACAAGTCCTAGGCTCTGTGTTTTAACCCACAGCACCACCCTCGTCCCTTAAATCAATTAAAAACTACTCATAAAATCATAAATGACTTCAAGTGCCTGTTGTTTAGGGTGGGGGGAAACGTGTTATATTAATGAATGAATGAATGGGCAAGGGTGAATTTGGCATAGATAGATAGATGATGATAGATAGATAGATAGATAGATAGATAGGGGATAGATTGTGAGCTGCCTGCCTGAAGCATTGAGGAGTGGGTAAGACTGATAACTGAGTGCTTCATTTTGCCAGTCTGTCATTCAAATTGGAGCCGGGACTGAACTAGGCTGCCACTAGCTGTGTAGCCCTTTTGTGAGTTCCATTTTTGTGTTTCATCTCCTGTTGATCGTGAGAAAGGCTATACTTTAATCCTTGCCTCTTAAGCGCAATGAGACAAACAGTGCGGTGTATAGGTTGGTGGTTGAACACAGGCAGCATAAGATAATGTCACAGGATCTTAAAAGCAGTAGTGTTGAGATTGGGTGGCCAGAAGCAAAAGTAGACAAGGACTTGTTCACTTTTAATAGGCGCCCAGAAGATCAGGCATTGCAATCTGCATCTGCTGAAATTCTCTCTTCTGCCTCTGCTCTGTTTTTTGCATCTGCTATATTGTCATCTCTGATACGGTCCCTGCGCAAACATGTCATACTAAGGATTTTCAGCAGCTCAACCAGCCCTGTAGCTGTGCTTTTTTTAAACAGCAGATGACCTCCCAGAATTAGGTGGAGAAACATTATCATTTGCTAATTGGTGCACATCACACTGCTGTTAAAGCTCCAACAGGAAGGGCCATTTTAAACTTGTAGGATTGTGCTGTCAGTCTGAAAAAACCTGTTATCTGTACACATTCTTATGTGACTTGAGACTTCAAAGACACCAAAAGATTCTTGGCACATAATTCATTTTTTTTTTTTTTTTACAAACAGGCTCCCATGCCCACTAACACGCAGATTTCAGAATGCCTAATTAACGTGATACAAAAATAACTTGTGGTCCATTTCTATTTTGGCAGCAGGAAAAGGACATTTAAGTATGTATTTTCCTCTGCAGAAGGCTGGCGTTTGAAAACCTCCCTTCTGGCACAGCTCTTTCTTGTTTTATTTTAGAGTGAGCTAATCCCAGAGACTTCTCATCATGAAAAGTCAGTTTAGATTTGTATGTAATTAAACCAGGTTATCTGTCATGCAACCTAATTAGTTCGTTCCATCTTAATTATGTGTCATTTCCTTTCCAAGCTCAGAAGCACCAGACCCTGGAAAGACAGGAGGGTGTGCAGGAATTTTTAACATACATACATACAAGAATTGTTAACACACTCTGTTTAAGCAGGAAGAGTTATTCTGCCTTTTAAGTGGTTTGATGTAGTGATCAGATGGGATTACCATGAGGAATTATAAAATACACATCAAGCCATTGTGTCCACGATGAATGCATTGTGTTGACTGGGTTTGATATATTGACAATAATTTCTGATTAAATTCCTTAAGCTTCTACATTTATGCCATTTTTCCTCTACTGCCCATTTCTCTTGCTTGACAAGTCACATGCGTAGCCCAGCTGCCAGTTGCTTTGCCAGGCATGCATCCTGGGCCATAAAGATAGTGGGCAAGATTCTTTGATGTAGCTTTTCTGATATGTTAATCTCAGGATGTTGATCTTAGGGCCTGGAAATAGTTTCACAGGAAGGTGATAAAGATGCCTATCTCCTTGCCATCCTTCCATCCTCTCCTGTTTACTCCTGAGTTTCTCTAGTCCTCTTTTATTTACTCTCAGATTATGTATGCATGCTCAGAGTAGTTAAAAGAATTTCTTTTGATCTAACTTTGTCCCCTCTAGGGGTTTGTTGAAATGCTCAGAGGAAATCTGATTGGTTCTTATGAACACGGTGTAAACAGTTGCTTTGTGAATAAAACGACTGGGGTAGAGACGCAGAGATTATTATACGCACCCTTCCCAGAGTCTTGCGCCTCTGTGTGTATTCTTATTAATCTGAGTTCAATCCTTCCTTTACTTTGTGAACGCCTCAGTTTGCAGAATAAACACATGTGCAAAAGTACCAATCCATAGCTGATCCCTGCTTTAAGCACCAATATTCTCTTGCATTGGCTTTAATTGTAGTTGGCAACACAGTGGCTTTTCCTCTGTTTGTGTGGCTGGAGCCATGCCCACAAATTATTCTCTTGTGGTGAGATCATTCTTCTTGCAGAGGGTTGGACTAGATGACCCTCAGGTTCCCTTCCAATTCTATAATTTTATGATTCTATGGTGGCAGGTAATTGACAGGTGGGTTGTCCCATCCACCCGTCAAAATCATCTAGTGAAGAGGAGGAGTTTGGATTTGATATCCCGCTTTATCACTACCCGAAGGAGTCTCAAAGCGGCTCACAATCTCCTTTCCCTTCCTCCCCCACAACAAACACACTGTGAGATGAGTGGGGCTGAGAGACTTCAGAGAAGTGTGACTGGCCCAAGGTCACCCAGCAGCTGCATGTGGAGGAGCGGAGACGCGAACCCGGTTCCCCAGATTACGAGTCTACCGCTCTTAACCACTGCACCACACTGGCTCTCTTCAATCACTGCTTGATTCAGTTCTCAACTATTATTTCAATCTATTTCAAGAGTACATGCTTAGCTTGGCCCACTGTGAGGTCATAAGAAGAAACAAAGGATTTACCGCTTGCATTTCTGTCCAGATGAACCACTTAAGCTTAAGCTTGTTCAACCTCATCCACTCCAAAACCTTCTCCAGATAATTGTTTGTTGCTAGAATAACTCTGATTGTGGATTATTGGACTGTTCAAAACATTTTATCATTATGTATTTATGATCACTGTATCATTCTGATACACATTTGAGCCGAATTGCATATCTAGTTTTCTACTTTAGATCTCTCATTGTGAGTGATCCTAGAGCAGGCATAGGCAAACTCAGCCCTCCAGATGTTTTGGGACTGCAACTTCCATCATCCCTAGCTAACAGGACCAGTGGTCAGGGGTGATGGGAGATGCAGTCCCAAAACAATCTGGAGGGCTGAGTTTGCCTACGCTTGCTCTAGGATCACTCACAATGAGAGATCTAAAATAGAAAACTAGATATGCAATTCGGCTCAAATGTCAGCCTAGGTAACCTTCAGCCTAGGATTTTGTCAGCCTAGGTAACCTTCACTTTCTCTTACAGTTAAATGTAAAAATCTCCCATTCTTACAACATTTTGAAGTAGTTACTGAGAAAGACTTGATCTACTTTTATTGTGCTACGGTGATCTACCATAGTGGACTGTTTGACACACTACTCATAGCAAGCTCAAGTCTGGTGCGAGGAATGCCCTCAACAGGGCTACAGCCAATTCCGATGCATTAATGGTTATATGTGTATCATACCTTAGTTTGCAAACTCAGGTTTGTCCCCAGCTTACATTTGCAAGGGTATACTTATAAAAAATGTAGCATTGATAAAAGATAAAGTATAATAGAAAATCTTTTAAAATGTTTATTAACTGTAACTGCTGGGCTGCTGCTAGCCTTTGGAATGTCTCTTCTTCCTTGCTAACTGTAATAATAATAATAATAATAATAATAATAATAATAATAATAATAATAGAAGAAGTATTATACACAACAGCACAAGGTTGAATTATTGGAGTGAGTGTTAAATTAAATATTGGTAAATGTCACAACAAGCATTTTGGCTCAACAAGATATTCCCTAGAGCATCGAATTCAGATTGCTGCATTAAGCTTGCGCTCACAGCTTTTAAGATTAGTGTTCTTTCCTGCATGAAACTACAGCGCTATTTAAGCCCACAGTTGTCACAACTATTGTTAACAAGCTTCGTTTCTTTGTTGCCTGCAGATACAGTAGCAGAAAGAAGCGCTTTACGAGAACATGTGTATCCTAAACTACGAGAATTCTGCAGGGAAAACTACGGACTTGAATTTCAGGTAGCATTTTCCTCTTTAAATATTTAAGTTGCGATGCACATGCAGGGAATCTTTTAGATTGATGCTGTAATGTGGACCTTAAGGTATCATTCTATGCAGAATTTGTTAAAAAAAACAAAAGGGGGTCTGATCATTCCACACGAAGGTGTAGCTACACTTGTGGGAAGGATCAGCTTGGGCTCATTGCAACCCTCTCTTCTCTCCTCCTCCTCCCTGGCTGACTCTTGGCTACAGACACATCCTATGGCACTGGCTACTACTTCCATAAGGAGAGTGCCACATGCCTCTATATACCTCCACCCATTCCTCTGCTCTTCTTCGTCTCCAGCCCAGTAATTTGAGGAGGCCTTGCAAAAGAGAAGGGGGCAAATGTATGAGCATGTACAAGACGTGGCCAGGGGAAAAACAATGCTATCCAGGGTTGTAAAGACTGCAGAGAGAATAATTGGGTGCACTCTTCCCACCTTAGATCAAATCTATGCTGTCAGGTGCCATAAGAAAGCTGCAGAGATAGCGCAGGATAGTGCGCACCCCGGAAATTATCTCTTTCAGTTTCTGCCTTCTGGAAGAAGGTATAGGGTTATAAAGGCCAGGACTAGCCGTCTAAGATACAGTTTCTACGCAAATGCAGTTCTGGTTCTAAACTCATCATAAGGGGTCTCTATAGTATAGTGTATTTTATAGTATAGTATGGTATAGTAGTATAGTATAGTATAGTATAGTATAGTATAGTATAGTATAGTATAGT
>JAXCMG010000014.1:253003-266955 GCA_034642415.1 Podarcis siculus
GTATAGTATAGTATAGTATAGTATAGTATAGTATAGTATAGTATAGTGTATAGTATAGTGTATTTTAAAATGGGGTTTCAGAGTTTTTAGGGGGTTTTGAATGTTTTATGTAGTTTTTAAATTTCATTGTTCTGTAGGGGACATTGACAATAAAGATATCGTATATCGACATGCACTGGACTCCTGTTGCAAGTAATGGCCAGCATGCTATGGTGTGTGAGTGACTGAGAGCCAGACAGGTTAGCGTAATAATAAAGGCTCCCAAATCCATCACTTGCTTTGACCCCATGGGGATGAATTTCTTTTTTTTAAAAAAAAAATAGTTTTTATTAAGTTTCTTACAAATATAACACATACTACAACAAAAAACAAAATCACAAATATAAACAAAAGAGAAAATAAGAAAATAAAAATACATATCGACAAACACCCAAACAATACAAATTAACTGGCTATTTAAACTTCTTACGTCATTAACATGGTTTTGACTTCCTCTGAGCCCTCCCATCTATTTAAATGTAGCAGTTTTCTAATATCATTATTAAAACACAATATTCCAATTAAAATCAAATTTCTTAATTTTTCTTGAAGTTCTAAATCTCAGTTATTTTACTAACTCTTACTTTCATCCTAGGCCTATTTAGTACTTTCAAGTAATTTCTAATTTTTAATGTTACAATATTCATTCAAATGGTCTTTAAATCATGGGGATGAATTCCAACTTGGACGTATCAGTCAGACTTGAGTTTATAATGATTGGACTGTGAATATTATTATTCAACAAGCAAAGTGGCTTTGGCAGGGAAACACACTTAACTGCTCCTACATACATAGGTGTTGTTCGAAAGATGAGTTCCTGTGTCAAATCTAGGTGGGCACCATAGTTTTCCTGCCAGCTTCTCCTTCACTCGACGGAAATCACAAGCTTGTTTCCAACTCCCCTAGCACCCTTCAGACCAGAGCTCCCATCAGCCAAACCAGCTGGGAGGATTGCTGGGGTTGATGAGACTTGTAGCCCCAAACATCTGGAAAGCACCAGATTGGGGAAGTGATTCATGAGTTGGACACAACAGGGATATTGAATTTTGACCAAATGCATTTGACTTTTAGGTTTTCTACAATGGTTCACAGTTTAACATGATTGTTTAGTCGTGTCCGACTCTTTGTGACCCCATGGACCAGAGCACGCCAGGCACTTCTGTCTTCCACTGCCTCCCGCAGTTTGGTCAAACTCATGCTGGTAGCTTTGAGAACACTGTCCAACCATCTCGTCTTCTGTTGCCCCCTTCTCCTTGTGCCCTCCATCTTTCCCAACATCAGGGTCTTTTCCAAGGAGTCTTCTCTTCTCATGAGGGGGTCAAAGTATTGGAGCCTCAGCTTCACAATCTGTCCTTCCAGTGAGCACTCAGGGCTGATTTCCTTCAGAATGGATAGGTTTGATCTTCTTGCCGTCCATAGGACTCTCAAAAGTCTCTTCCAGCACCATAATTCAAAAGCATCAATTCTTCGGCAGTCAGCCTTCTTTATGGTCCGGCTCTCCTTCCATACATCACTACTGGGGAAACCATAGCTTTAACTATACGGACCTTTGTTGGCAAGGTGATGTCTCTGCTTTTTAAGATGCTGTCTAGGTTTGTCATTGCTTTCCTCCCAAGAAGCAGGCGTCGTGGCTGCTGTCACCATCTGCACTGATCATGAAGCCCAAGAAAGTAAAATCTCTCACTGCCTCCATTTCTTCCCCTTCTATTTGCCAGGAGGAGATGGGACCAGTGGCCATGATCTTAGTTTTTTTGATGTTGAGCTTAACATGATTACAAGATATCAAAAGATAATCTCTAAACCAGTGTTTCCCAACCTTGTGCCTCCAGCTGTTTTTGGCCTACAATTCCCATCATCCCTTGCCACTGGTCTTGCTAGTCAGGGATGATGGGAGTTGTAGGCCAAAAACATCTGGAGGCACAAGGTTGGGAAACACTGCTCTAAACAATAAGCAACTAGGAAGAAAAATAAATGCATTTAAAAAAAATTGAAATAACTCCACCAATCATGGCTAACACTAATCCAAATGAAATGTGTAGAAATCATAGTTTATAGACAGTGGATTAGTTGGGCAAGTTTTTGGGATATTCCCATCGGCAGGGGAACCCACAATTTTCTGAGTTCTCATTTGTAATAAGACACATATACGATGTACTCAAAGGAAGAGCAATATCTGTGGCCATTATCTGTGACCTCTGTACATGCTCAGTTCTCCCTGGGCCATTTTTGTTTTGCTCCATTAGGCGTGCTATGTTTTTTGTTTGTTTTCAAAGTATTCACTGACATTGGAAGCAACATTCCTGTGTGCCTTTATACTTCTGCCAAACCTGGGGCTTAGCGTAACAATGCTGATATCCTCATCTTGTTTCTTAGCGACCCTATTTTGGCTACAATTCTGTCAACATTCACCAGCAGGTTACATTACTAGAGGAAGTAATTACAGTAACTAGAAAAAGTTATTTTGAAACAAATTTTAAAAAAAATCAGTTACCTTCTAATCCTCAGGTAAAAAGGCTGATTTTGGTAATTTGTTACATAGTGTAACTGTGTAAATTGTAACCCAATAAGGTAGCAAAAGGCATCATACAAATGCCTTGAAAATATATACAATATATCTTACCCTTTATGGACCTTTCGTGCATACAATTTTCAGTACAGTACAGTGGTACCTCGGGTTACATACGCTTCAGGTTACATATGCTTCAGGTTACAGACTCTGCTAACCGAGAAATAGTACCTCGGGTTAAGAACTTTGCTTCAGGATGAGAACAGAAATCACGCTGCGGCCCCATTAGCTAAAGTGGTGCTTCAGGTTAAGAACAGTTTCAGGTTAAGAACGAACCTCCGGAACAAATTAAGAACGTAACCAGAGGTACCACTGTAGTTCCTTGGCTGTCTATTGTCTCTACAGGCTTAGTATCTTATCTTGTCATCAGTTTGAAAACCCAGAACATTCAGCTGATCAGCCGTAAGGGGTAAATGCTTTTGAATCAGATCCTTCTCAGCTCCTCTTGGTTTTCCCCACAACATTAACATCGTAGGGCTGTGACACAGAAACATCAGCTTTGCATAATTTTTAACGAACGAGGAACACGCACACAAAACGGGACTAGGTTCTTATGTTGTACAACAGAATGTGTGCATACCTAATCAGGCATCCAAGTATTGCTGTTCAGTGGCCAAAAATACTGAATTGCAATGATGTGATTATGCTTGGCACATGGAAACCAGAACTGGGACAGTAGTATGCCAACTTACGCTGAAGGGCAGGATTTTCGTTTGCAAGTTCCTCTCTTTTTAAAGGTCAACGAATTGCCTTTCAGTTGCACGTTGTGTGAATACTGATGTTAAATAGTTGTTGGTTTGGGGATGATTTTTGTTGCTGCTGTTGTTACTTCACACCCTCCCTTCTAACTTGATAATGTAAAGGATTAGTGCAGTTACGTGTGTCGGATGCTATATTTTGTGGCATTTATACATGCCACCTATTTTTTCAGCTTCTTCTTGTTGTTTAGTCGTTTAGTCATGGCCGACTCTTTGTGACCCCATGGACCAGAGCACGCCAGGCACTCCTGTCTTCCACTGCCTCCCGCAGTTTGGTCAGACTCATGTTTGTAGCTTCGAGAACACTGTCCAACCATCTCGTCCTCTGTCGTCCCCTTCTCCTTGTGCCCTCCATCTTTCCCAACACCAGGGTCTTTTCCAGGGAGTCTTCTCTTCTCATGAGGTGGCCAAAGTATTGGAGCCTCAGCTTCAGGATCTGTCCTTCCAGTGAGCATTCAGGGCTGAGTTCCTTAAAAATGGAGAGGTTTGTTCTTCTTGCAGTCCATGGGACTCTCAAGAGTCTCCTCTTAGACATGGTTATATTATTGGAATCAGAAACATTAGCAAATTTGAATATTAAGAGGAAATCCCATCACCCATTACTGGAAGAAGTTCCCAATATATCGACAGTAAAAATCCAGAGGTTTGCTGCCTTCAAGGGCAAAGGGGAAAAATCTGCACTTTTGACTTACACGTTTAGTACCTGTTTTCAGTGCCAGATGCCGGTGACAAGCGACAGGGCTTAGCTTTTATCGCTGTGCCCTGTTTGGGAACTCCCAGAGGCATCTGGCTGGCTATTAATGGAAAACCAGAATACATGGCCCCTCAATCTGACCCAAGAAGAGAATTGTTGTGTTTTTAATATTGGTACCTTCAGTGGCTTCCATACCATAAGGTTTTATTTCCACAAGCCTTGACTAGATCCCTTATTTGGGGGATTAGCCTGCAAACTATGTTCAATAGAAAGGAAATCCTAAATAAATCCTAGCATTTCAATAGGTCCTACGCTACATTAAGATACTGGTAATAGAGTTCCTTATCAGGCATGCCATTTAGAAAAAAAGGTTAGTCCCCCAACCTCTCACAATTCTCTGCTTTCCTTCTTTAAATTACACATCCTTGAGATAATTAAAAGAGCTGTTTAATTCAAACCTTTCTGAATCCAAGAGTTAGCACATTGGCAGAAGCTTGTGATGCGCAATAGATGTTGAAGAATACAATAGTAGGCCATATTCATCAGAAAAAAATAAATGGCAGTAGTGGGGATGAAAATATAAACAAGAAAGATGTTCAAGTGCCCGTGCTGTTAAGAAGACCATGATCTTTAGCAAAACTGTTCTGCAGTCATTATGTTATCCAGCCAGAACACACACATACCCAACGCAGAAGCTATCATTCTGGTGATAGTATGCAAATCTTTGCAACTAATTCAAGAAGCAATCTGTGCACACTTATTGGAAGCAAGCCCCACTGTATTCCATGGCATGTCTTCCAAATAAACCCTCTGTCCCTTCCCCCACCTCCCGCAAAAGCCCGCAGGAGCCGCGCACCCTTTAAAGAACGTGCGGCTCCTGCGGGCTTTTCTACGAGGAGGGAGGAGTCCCTTCTCCCTTTTGGGGAAAAGCCCGCAAGAGCCACGTGGAGCATGTGTGCGGCTTTTGGGGGCTTTTCCCACCTGCCTCCCGCCTGCATTCGCTCCATAAGACGCACACACATTTCCCTTTACTTTTTAGGAGGGAAAAAGGGTGTCTTATGGAGCGAAAAAAAGCTGTCAATGGCACAGGGCCACAATGCCTCAAGGACCATCTCTCTGCATATGAGACGGCCCAAACCTTGTGATCATATTCTTTGTGTGACTCCTCCATGAGAGGTCTGGAAGATGGCAACATGAGAATGGACCCTTTTCTAAAGTGCCTCCCTATTTGCTCTCCCCAGGGAAGCTTGTCTAACATCTTCATTGCATATATTTAGGTGCCAGGCAAAAATATTCCTCATCTCCCAGGCCTCTTTGTCGAATTAAACAATTGGGCCTTTTGAAACTGCAGGAGGTATTGTTTTTGTTCATTACTCTATTATGTAATTTTGCGTTTTTTATATTGTAAACACTGCCCTCAGATGAAGGGCAGTATAGAAATTGAATAACAGTAATGGTGATGATGATTGTGAATTCATCTCATAATGTAGTTTTTCAAGGCTTTGAAGGATGCAGTCCTATACAGTGGTACCTCGGATTAAGTACTTAATTCGTTCCAGAGGTCCGTTCTTAACCTGAAACTGTTCTTAACCTGAAGCACCACTTTAGCCTATGGGGCCTCCTGCTGCGGCCGCGCCGCCGGAGCCCGATTTCTGTTCTCATCCTGAAGCAAAGTTCTTAACCTGAAGCACTATTTCTGGGTTAGCGGAGTCTGTAACCTGAAGCGTATGTAACCCGAGGTACCACTGTACTCTCTTACTTAAGGGTACATCCCGTGGACTTAACTTCTGAGTAAGCATGCATAGGACTGTACTGTTGTAGAGTTCTACAAATGACAGAGCGGAGTTTCATCCCAGGCATCTGGAGCATATAGCAGACCGAAAAGTTTGTAGAGTGCAGCTTTTCTCCTGTTATGACTCATTTCATAGCACATTGTTGGCACCAGACAAACGATGAGCTGATAATAGCAGCTGCAACACCCCCTCTCAGAGCACTCCACATGCAGTCTCCTTCTCTCCTGTTCCCACACCTTCCCCTGTTCCTCCTGTTGCACAGTCCTAGCCCCCACACCCTGCAAATATCCCCCATACTTCATCATGGGGAAAGGTTTTGGGTTTTTTAACTGATCTCCACATTGGGGCCCTAATGAGTAAATTGGATGTCAGAATTTACAGGCACAGGGGAAACAGTGCAATTCAGCAGCAGCAAATTCAGTGGTACCTCTGGTTACGTACTTAATTCATTCCGGAGGTCCGTTCTTAACCTGAAACTGTTCTTAACCTGAGGTACTTTAGCTAATGGGGCCTCCCGCTGCTGCTGCAGTGCGATTTCTCATCCTGAAGCAAAGTTCTTAACCCGAGGTACTATTTCTCAGTTAGCAGAGTCTGTAACCTGAAGCGTATGTAACCTGAAGCGTATGTAACCCGAGGTACCACTGTATAGGCAAAACATACTGCCTGAAATTATTTTGCCAGTCTTTGCTCCTTTAAACACGGCAGTGTCCCTCTTTTCCATCTGAGCTAAATTATGAAGTGAAGTGATGCCACACTGTCTCACTTAATCTCTTTAAATAAATATAACAGCTTCCTCCCCCCGCACAAACACACACGTACACTAACTTGCATCTTATTAACATTATTCAAATTAGATCTTTAGGCAAAATCGAAAGTCTAAACAGCAAGCCATCTGTCATTTTATATTCACTGGGACTATTGCTTCCAAAACAACAAAATATTAAATGGGGGGGGCGGGGAATGGCATTATGGGGGTCTGAGTTGTAGTGGTTTGTCTTCTATGGAAGGTGTAGTGGAGGTTCAAACCTGGCTTCTTTTTATTTTCCTTTGCTTCATTCATTTGTTTGTTCTTCCTTTTTAACTTTTGAGCCACCTGCCAAAAATGAGCAAAGCTATTTCTTTCTTCTCAAACTTCTGGCCTTAAATGTAGAGACAGATGTGAGGCTGATCTTTCCCCAGAGTGACGGAATCCACACTCAAACCTGCCCCCAAATTCTGGACTTCAGCTTCAGACCTAACCAACACTAGCTCTGTGGTTCCACCCAATGAACCCACACCAAAATCAGGCCCCAGAAAACACCAAACATTTTTGAAAAAAATATTTCAAGACCTGAATGGCTTATGCAAAATGTCATACAAAAGAACTTTTTATCTCATGGGCACTTGAGATACTGAGAAACTTTATCTTTTTTTTCCCATTTAAAAAGATTCTAGCCCTCATTGTTATAAATGGTTGCTGGTGGCAATCAAGGCTCTGTACAGTGGTACCTCAGCTTAAGTACTTAATTCGTTCCAGAGGTCCGTACTTAACCTGAAACTGTTCTTAACCTGAAGCACCACTTTAGCTAATGGGGCCCCCTGCTGCCACCGCACCGCCAGAGCACGATTTCTGTTCTCATCCTGAAGCAAAGTTCTTAACCTGAAGCACTATTTCTGGGTTAGCGGAGTCTGTAACCTGAAGCATATGTAACCTGAAGCATATGTAACCTGAGGTACCACTGTACAGGTAAATAGCTTCATTCTCTAGGATTCTGGGAGGGCCCCCCAAATTGTTCTTGTTCTGTGCCGCTGGGGGCATAGCTGTCAACGTTTCCCTTTTTTTAAAGTGAAATTCCCTTATTCCGAATAGGATTCCTCGCAAGAAAAGGGAAAAGTTGACAGCTATGGCTGGGGGTCCCCTACCACCCAATATTAAAAGAGGGATCAAGCTCAAACAAGTAAACAAAGTCAACACCAAATCTCTGATTGCTTCATTGTTATATGCTGGAATGTTAAATTGTGAAGCGTATTAACAACCACATTGTTTGTTGGATTTCCAGGTCATTGACCTATACTGGGGAGTGGAACCGGAAGAATGGGACAGACCAGAGTTGCAGAAAACTCGTATGAGGCTCCTGGAAGATTGCTTGAAAACATCTGCAGGTCCATGTTTTGTTGTGGGTATAAAAATAATGCTTTATCTAATTAACCTACAAGCCGTAGTGTGGTTATAGATGCTTTCCTAAGGACATGTTGTTGTTGTTGTTGTTTAGTCGTTTAGTCGTGTCCGACTCTTCGTGACCCCATGGACCAGAGCACGCCAGGCACTCCTGTCTTCCACTGCCTCCCGCAGTTTGGTCAAACTCATGCTGGTAGCTTCAAGAACACTGTCCAACCATCTCGTCCTCTGTCGTCCCCTTCTCCTTGTGCCCTCCATCTTTCCCAACATCAGGGTGTTTTCCAGGGAGTCTTCTGTTCTCATGAGGTGGCCAAAGTATTGGAGCTTCAGCTTCAGGATCTGTCCTTCCAGTGAGCACTCAGGGCTGATTTCCTTAAAAATGGATAGGTTTGATCTTCTTGCAGTCCATGGGACTCTCAAGAGTCTCCTCCAGCACCATAGTTCAAAAGCATCCTAAGGGCATACCTTTAACAAAAAACCTAATAGTTCACTTTATTTTTCTGTACAACCTCAATCTGCAGGCACTACAGAGTGCCTATATATCAGCAACCCTTCCAATAACCTCATGATGTTACTGACACCCCTGTGAAAATTAGTTATGTAAATTATGGTGCACAGAAGCTGACCTCAATCTTTGCTGCTTCATTGGAGGGAGTATATATTTTACATAACGCTTGCAGATTTGTTTTTAGAGCAACTGTTTCAGGTTTTGGATGTTTTGGATGGGGGTGAAACGGGGAGCCAGTCCTACAGATCTTGGCTGGACTTCAGCTTCCATTAGCCCCAGCCAAGGCAGCCAGTAGTGAGGAATGATGGCAGTTGCAGTCTAGCAGCCACTGGAAGACACCACACCAGCCGCCACCATAATAAAACTGTTGCGATAACCCACAAACAGACACAGCAGAATAGCAAATTTTCAGCAGCAGAAATCTATCATTTGCTGTAAGAAATTCGATACTTGGCCTTGCTGGCTGGGGCTGACGGCAGTTGGATTCCAAGTGACACATGTTTCTCATCCCTGCTCTCGATGGGGTCTGTATCATCTGTAATCGCCACCAGCTGTATCTTCTTGTTCTCCTCCAGGGTTGCAATTGCACTGATGCCTGCTCTGAGCCCAGGAGCCCTCTGGGTAGAAGCATCTTTGCAGCGTTTTGCTCCACTCGAGCCAGAATCATCTTCTCTTGCTTTGTCTCAGGCCTGTATTTGTGGGCCAGTTTAAGAAGCCGAGTATAGTTGTGGGAGCTACCGGTATTTAACTGCCAGAGGCACCTTCAGACTTTTGCAGCGGATGGCTCCCTGGTCAGACCTAACAAGATCGTTTCCCAAAGTGGGTCAGATCCCATTTGGGCTGGCTATCTTGCCTGATAATAATAATAAAAATTTATTTATATCCTGCCCTCCCCAGCGAAAGCTGGGCTCAGAGCGGCTAACAACAGTAAAATAATACAGCATTCTGAAATCAATTCATTGTAAAATCAGTTCAAATCAAATGAATGGCAACCATTGAGCTAGAGTTCTGTGAGGATTACCAAAGGAGGGGGTCAGGCTGTGCCCTGGCCAAAGGCCTGGTGGAACAGCTCTGTCTTGCAGGCCCTGCGGAAAGATGTCAAGTCCCGCAGGGCCCTAGTCTCTTGTGGCAGAGCATTCCACCAGATCGGAGCAACAGCCGAAAAAGCCCTGGCTCAGGTTGAGGCCAGCCTAACCTCCCTGTGGCCTGGGACCTCCAAGGTGTTTTCGTTTGAAGACTGTAAGGTCCTCCGTGGGACATACCAGGAGAAGCGGTCCCATAGGTACAAGGGTCCTAGGCTGTATAGGGCTTTAAAGGTTAAAACCAGCACCTTAAACCTGATCCTGTACTCGACCGGGAGCCAGTGCAGCTGGTATAGCACTGGGTGAATATGATCCTACGGTGAGGACCCCGTAAGGAGTCTCGCCACAGCATTCTGCACCCGCTGGAGTTTCTGGGTCAGTCTCAAGGGCAGCCCCACATAGAACGAGTTACAGTAATCCAGTCCGGAGGTGACGGTCGCGTGGATCACAGTAGCTAGGTCAGGGCGAGAGAGGTAAGGAGCCAACTGCTTAGCTTGGCGGAGGTGAAAAAATGCCGCCTTTGTTATAGCTGCAGTCTGCGCCTCCATGGAAAGGGAGTGTCGAAGATTACACCCAAACTCTTAACGGACGGTGCTGGCACTAATTGTGCCCCCGCAAGATATGGGAGTTGATACCAAAGATCTTGGGCCTTTTCTCAAAGAGTGTGTTGACGGCCCTCATGGTCTCCTTCTTCTTGACCACAGCAGGTGCTGGGGCCACCTTCTTTGCCTTGGCCTGTTTTCTCCCTATGGCAGCTTGATGAGGGAGGACATCTGGCAGGTGAACATACTACAGGTGCACCTAATGGGACTGTCAGGAAAGAAGCAGGAGGTGTGAAAAAGTTACCATAGGGATTGTGCTTGTGGCAGCAAATTTTTACCAGAAACACTGTATGTTTCAAGAAGGAGATCAGGGGGGAAGGGGGTTGAGAAAATAGGTGCTGGGAGAAATGAGGCGAGGAGAGAGAGAAATAAATGAGCAGATAAGCAAAGAGAGAAGGGGGAATAGAGAGAGAGAGGCAGGCAAGAAGTTGGTGGAGGGAGAGAGAGAAGCATACAAATAAACAATAAATCAAAATGGATAAACTAAATATTCTATGGTTTGCTCACATGCATGCAATACAGTAGCTGAGAATTTGCTGTTTCATATGCTGTAGGCCTGTGGCTTTTAGAGATAGATGCTTTTAATATTAGAGAGACAAAGAGTCACCTGTTTTTTGTGGGGGGTTCAAGAACCATCTTGGCTTTTTATTGTTTGAAGATGACCATCAATAGGAGTATATTAAAACTGCCAAATATAGCATAGGCTTCTTAGCCAGTGAGTTATCTTAAAACAAGGCAACTTCACTAAGATTTTTGTGTGGCCATAAAGAGTTTCACCATAATTTCAGATCTGAAGGGAAGATGTAGAAATTGCCTTTGTCACTTGTTGGCGGTTTTTGTGTTATGCAGACTTACGTTTGCTTTTAATTGCTGGTTATGCTAATGCGTTCAAAGAAGTTGAGCTGTAGCTCATTTCTAACAATCACAACTTAGAATTTTAATGCTCAGAGTGCAGAGATTAGCAGAGTGCTGAATCACAGTGGTTGTTAAATGAACAATTCCATTCATAGATAATTCCATCTCAAGAAGTATTTGTAACAGGCTCAGTTTTGTGGAGATACTTTCATATTTTTTCCTTGTTGGATCTGTTAATGGGCGTCCTGGATTACAAAGTTATAAGCAACGGATTCGTTTCATTAAAAAAAAGTGGAGAAATTGGAGGAAGAATTGTAGGACGGGACACTGATAAGCACTTAATATAGCTTTGTGTGAGTTTTCTTTTCTTTAAGGCTCTGTACCAAAGAATAGCAGGGAATAATAGGAAAGTAATAGAAGATATTTCTCTATTCATGTTTGTTGTCTCTTCTCTATTCATAGCAGCAAATTCAGCAAAGCAATTGGGTGGCAGGGGGTGGGTAGCAGCAACTTCCCTGCAGATATGTGTGCAACTAACCCAGAAATTCCCTGACCTCATGACATCCCAATGAGTGCAACACCAATTCAGTGGAATGACTTTTTCTTTCACAACACATTCAACAATCGTGAGCTGCTTATATAGCTCACCTCCATCTTTGAAACGTATTGTGATTGGCATGCCTGATGGTTGATTCTTAGATGCCCATACCATCTTCTGCAGTTAGGCAGCCACCTTTGGCTTTTGGACCAGCAACATTGGCAAGAAAATTGCTGTGCCGTTGATGTTTGATCCATTTGCTTCTTTACTGCCTATAATTTTAACTTTGTTGGTAGGCATTTCTTTCCTCAATGAGGCTACCGTAAAGGTAAAGGGACCCCTGACCGTTAGGTCCTGTCAGGGACGACTCTGGGGTTGCGGCGCTCATCTCGCTTTACTGGCCAAGGGAGCCCGGCGTACAGCTTCCAGGTTATGTGGCCAGCATGACTAAGGCACTTCTGGCGAACCAGAGCAGCGCATGGAAACGCTGTTTACCTTCCCGCTGGAGCGGTACCTATTTATCTACTTGCACTTTGATGTGCTTTTGAACTGCTAGGTTGGCAGGAGCAGGGACCGAGCAACGGGAGCTCACCCCGTCGCGGGGATTCGAACCACCGACCTTCTGATTGGCAAGCCCTAGGCTCTGTGGTTTAGACCACAGCGCCACCCACATCCCAAAGGCTACCATAAAGGGTAAAGGGAACCCTGACCATTAGGTCCAGTCGTGACCGACTCTGGGGTTACACGCTCATCTTGCTCTATAGGCCGAGGGAGCCGGCATTTGTCCGCAGACTGCTTCCGGGTCATGTGGCCAGCATGACTAAGCCGCTTCTGGCGAACCAGAGCAGTGCATGGAAACACCCTTTACCTTCCTGCCGGAGCGGTGCCTATTTATCTACTTGCACATGACATGCTTTCGAACTGCTAGGTTAGCAGGAGCAGAGACCGAGCAACGGCAGCTCACCCCGTCACGGGGATTCGAACCGCCGACCTTCTGATCGGCAAGGCTACCATAAAGGTAAAGGTAAAGGTACCCCTGCCCGTACGGGCCAGTCTTGACAGACTCTGGGGTTGGTGCGCCCATCTCACTCTATAGGCCAGGGGCCAGCGCTGTCCGGAGACACTTCCGGGTCACGTGGCCAGCGTGACATCGCTGCTCTGGCGAGCCAGAGCCGCACACGGAAACGCCGTTTACCTTCCCGCTAGAAAGCGGTCCCTATTTATCTACTTGCACCCAGGGGTGCTTTCGAACTGCTAGGTTGGCAGGCGCTGGGACCGAGCAAGGGGAGCGCACCCCGCCGCGGGGATTCGAACCGCCGACCTTTCGATCGGCAAGCCCTAGGAGCTGAGGCTTTTACCCACAGCGCCACCCGCGTCCCAAGGCTACCATAGCTCTGCTCAAATGGAGTAGTCATTTCCTACAAGCTTTCGGTCACACTGCTGTTGAGAGGCCAATCTCTTTATGAGCCAGGTTTTTGTACAGCAGCACGTGATCTTCCAGCATTGCAATTTCAGTTTGTGTAGAAGTCGTCGTTCTCTCCCACACACAGACACCAGTATGTCACAAGGGCACACTGATGCTTCCGTTCTTCTTTGTAGCAGAAAGGTCGATGCCTAGCCATCCCTCACTTTGATCAAATGTCATTTCAAAAGATGAAGGCAAAATATTATTATTTTCAGGCCACATGTGCCTGAATTTTCAGAGAAACAAAACATGATGAAACAGAGAAACACTGAGCACTATTTTCTCATCTTTTGGTCTGACAGCCAAGAGGCAGAAAAGTATTGCTTAAGGGCCATGATGTCCTGTTATTCTAAGCCTCTCTTTAGCATTGGCTTGGATATGAACAGTGAGCCCTAAATAAAAGGGAATGGAACTGAGAGCTGTTGATCCTTCAACCCCTCGATTGCCAGGATTGCTTGTTCTGGTTTGGGCAGAAGACAGAGTCAGTGCAGCTGTTTTCCGAATCATGTCCATTGTTTGCTCCGGACTATGACAAAGCAGAAATATACACTGGTGTGTTTTGTTTTTTAGGGAGGGGAAGTGAAAAATTAAAAGTCAAAAATTGAATTTCTGTAAAACCATTACTATTATTTATAAACTGCTAAATGATGCTCTGAATTCTAAACAATGAAAATGAAAATAAATCCCTGCTAGCTGGTTGCAGTGGAACAGACAAGAAACAAAAGGAATAGAAAAGGGAAGAGTGGGGAATCTACATTGTGTTCTCAACAGACTCTAGATACATGTAAAATTTGGTCACTGTGTGAAATGTTCTCCAAGTTCAATTTGTTAAAAATCTTCTTCTTCTTCTTCTTCTTCTTCTTCTTCTTCTTCTTCTTCTTCTTCTTCTTCTTC
>JAXCMG010000014.1:266965-319188 GCA_034642415.1 Podarcis siculus
TCTTCTTCTTCTTCTTCTTCTTCTTCTTCTTCTTCTTCTTCTTCTTCACAAATCTTTGGCAGTATTTGAAACATCTGCTTTTGCTACAGGTGGTTTCAAACTAGCTAAGAAAATGCATCTTATTTCCTCAAGTTTTTCAATGGCTAGAGAATGTACTTTTCTTTTTAACATGTTGATTCTATGTGTTATTTGCACATTCCATCCTGCTTTTGTAAACCACTCTGGAAGCTGCACTTAAGGGTGGCCTATAAAGCTTATCTTATAAACCTTCTATAAGAAAAACCACTTCAGTAGTTCAGTGGGAACATTTTTACATAATCTTTACGTTTTTAAAATTAGTGTGGTAGTGGATGGAATGTTCAAATCCCTACTCCACCATGAAACTTAGTAGTTGAATTTGGACTGGCGACATTCTCTCACAATAACCCACCTCATAAGTTGTGTTGGAATTTCTTGAAGGAATGGTGAGATAAAAATATAATAAGTTGGTTTAAAAAGAAAGAAACTCATTTCCTTTTCACCTCAATAACTCAGTTGCTGAGAGAAATAAGAATTTGTAATTATTTGCATAACAGCTTTTAGACATTCCTGCTGTCTTTGAATATGATTTTTTTTTTAATTTCTAAAAATCAACTAGTTCTAATAGGATGCCATCTAGTGGCTCAATATGATATGCTAGTTCCATGTGTGATTGCTGGAATTTTTAAAATTTGTTTAAGGGCTAATCTGCTCATTATGTTTAATACTGGAAATGTATACTCGATTCTGACCAAACTAAGCCTCCTGATGTATAATTTGCTCTATGCACTTTCAGAGTTAACGCTAAATACATTACTTCTGGTAAATGAGCCACCATAGCTGCTAGGGGGCCGTGAAAATTTGTGTCCCAGGCTCTTTAGACTCTTCCTATGTACTAGCTGAAACCAAAGGGTTGCCAGATTTGAAATATCTGGCTCTCCTTACCCCGCTATTCTTACCACTCAATCCTGAATGTTTATGCAGAAGTAAGTGCCACTGATTTGGTGGCAGTTACTCAATAGCAAGAAATTCTACATGGGATTGTTTCCATTATTTTTACAAATTACTTTTCCGTGAGTGACTGGAAGATTTGAACCTTATTCTGCTCTGGTTTCACTTCGCTGTCAGGAACATTTATGGTGGGTTTTATTTGGGGAGCTAAGTTCTTTGTAGTCCCACTTTCCCCTTTGATTACTCTCATTAATAATCAACTGTACAGGAATCAAGTCAAGAGCGGCTACTATTATCTGTGTATAAATCAGGAAGATAATCTACCTCAAAGTCTGTAGAGTATGTGTGGTGCTTTTCATCAACATCATGACTCACCCAGGATATTAAAGCAACTCAGGATGAAAAGCCTTCTTGGGGCTCATCCAGATTACCTATTTATTGAGCATTCCTTTGGAATTGTTTGTGGGGAAGTTACATTGCAAAGAGCATTCATCCTGATTTACTGTATTTTTTGCTCTATAAGACTCACTTTTTCCCTCCTAAAAAGTATGGGGAAATGTGTGTGTGTCTTATGGAGCAAATGCAGGCTGCGCAGCTATCCCAGAAGCCAGAACAGCAAGAGGGATTGCTGCTTTCACTGTGCAGCGATCCCTCTTGCTGTTCTGGCTTCTGAGATTCAGAATATTTTTTTTCTTGTTTTCCTCCTCCAAAAACTAGGTGCGTCTTGTGGTCTGGTGCGTCTTATAGAGCGAAAAATACGGTACTTGTGGAGTATCTGTGTGTTTCCCTGTCACTTTCCTAACCACAAAAAGTTGCAGTTACAGATAGGTAGCCGTGTTGGTCTGCCATAGTCAAAAAAAATTTTCCCTTCCAGTAGCACCTTAAAGACCAACTAAGCACTGGAAGCACAAAAAGTTAGTTATTATTTTTTAAGTGTATTTGTTGTTCTGTGGCAACAGAGCACCTTAATCCATCTTAATTCACAAATTTCCTGGTTATACCCTTGAATCCCTTCCCCAAAATACTGACAATCTGGAAGCGCTTTCAGATTCCACTTCTATTGTCATTTCAAGCTCCCCAGTAATTTAGCTTTAATTGCTTTGAACAATGGTCTTCAGCTTAAAATCTTAGCACTTTAAATTATTTCAGTTTGACTTTTCCAGAAGACAAAGAGACACTTTTCAGAAATCCTTGGGAATTCAACTTTTATGTATTCACTGTGTTGTTTAATAGTGCCTTTTAAAATGTAAGTAGGTAGGTAAGTAGATTTAGTAGTTATTAGCTTTGGCTGTTTAAGTCAGAAGTACCTGTTTCCCATTCCTTGCCATTTTCCTAACTAACCAAAAATCTGTGATTTTAAGCGGCAGACAGAAATTCAAATGGCACCAGGTTGCAGGGGGTAGATAAAAATACACTGGCCTGGTTTAAAGCAAACTATGGGGTTTATGAGAACAAGCAATGTGCTAATGCAGGGTGCTTAAAAGTTCCTACAGCACCCACTTTCTCTGTTATCAAAACAAACCGGTGGCTGGCTTCCATGCCATTTGAGCTCAGGCGCATGGCTTGCTTCCTCCAAACATACCTGTCCGTTGCTCGTGTGGTTGCTCGAGAGTAACCAGGCAGGACTCTGACCTGTCTTTTACAGGCTTTATTTCGGTGCAAACTATTTACAGTGAAGAGCGTCAAAAGTTCATGTCTGGCTCAATCGCTAGCAGAATCCGGGAGTGGTCTGTTCTTGAACCTCCCCCAACATAAAAGTTTCGTCATCCCCAGCCTTTTCTGCCCCTCCTTGCGCCTTAAACTACTGCGCATGATGGGCAATGGCAGGGGTGTGCTTCCCGCCTCTCCGGCTTGCTCAGTCGCAGTGTTAAGGCTCTTTCTAGCATCCTCTGGTTCCTGCATTTCTTCCCCACCGAAGGTGGGGCTTTCCTCCTCACCGGAAGAGGAACTGCTTCGCAAGATTTCCAGAGGCTCCCTGTAACACAATTCCCCCTCTGTCTCTCGCCTCTGAGCCGATGGCAGTTCCCTGACAATGCCACAAATGGTAAACAAGGTTTGTCCGTAGCTTACCACCTGTGGTTTGGGGAAACAAAGTATGATCCCAGGTTTGGACAGCATGACAATCATCTTCTATCTTGTTTCATCTGTGATGTAGCAGAACTAGAAGAGGAGCACTGTAGGAGCTTTAGAGAAGTGTGGGAACTTCAGAGCAGCATGTATCACCACACAGCTTGTTCGTATTAAACCATGGTTTGTTTTAAATTATGATCTAGTGTGATGCGACCTAGTATCGAAGGTGCTCGAGAGAATCACCAGTTACCTACCTTCGTTATGTAGAAAAAAATATCTTGTAAAGTTTCCCTCCATGGTCTCTTCTTACCACACACAAGCAGCCCAATTGCTATTTACAACAATTGCTATTTGCAACACTGCTTTAAACGATAGCAACAGTCTGTTATTAAATTTTATTGATACATCTTTACTTCAGGGAGGGAGGAGGACCAACAACCAAGGAGAAGCAAAGAAGCAGCACACTCACGTTGAGCCATGGTTTGTTCATGTTGAGCCATGGTTTGGTTTAGCGTAATGTGCAAACCAGGCCTGTATCTATCAGTTTGCATGAACATGATGCAGTGTTCCCCAAAATAGACCAGAGGCAATTGTACTTCATCCAGCAGAGCTTTACTTGCTACTGAAGGCAAATGAACATAATGGTCACAAATCCAATACGTTCAGGATTGGCACAATCCATAAAAATCCAGTGGCAGCACTTACAATGAAACTTACAATACAGTGATACCTTAGGTTAAGTACTTAATTCGTTCCGGAGGTCCGTACGTAACGTGAAACTGTTCTTAACCTGAAGCACCACTTTAGCTAATGGGGCCTCCTGCTGCTGCCGCGCCACTGGAGCACAATTTCCGTTCTCATCCTGAAGCAAAGTTCTTAACCTGAAGCACTATTTCTGGGTTAGCGAAGTATGTAACCTGAAGCATATGTAACCTGAAGTGTATGTAACCCGAGGTACCACTGTACAGTGGACGCTCGGGTTGCGAATGTGATCCATGCAAGATGCACGTTCGCAACCCGCAGCGGTGCGTCTGCGCATACACGGGTTGCGATTTGGTGCTTTGCGCATGCGCAAAGTCAAATTTAGCACTTCTGCGCATGTGTGACCCCCGAAACCTGGAAGTAACCTGTTCTGGTACTTCCGGGTTTCGGCGGGTCCATAACTTGAAAAAACACAACCTGAAGCGTCTGTAACCCGAGGTATAACTGTACTTATAATAAGACTAAACCTTAACACTATAGCATACAGAACAGAACACCACAACAGAAACAAAGAGTTTTTTCCTCCCCAGGGGGCAACAGTATCTTCACAGCAAGCAAGACATGCACAAACTAGGTATCTCAGACATCACTTAATATGTCTTTATCTTTGTTACTAAACTTTCCTTTGTCTTGCACGTACACAGGGCCTTCTGGGAGAAAAATATGGCAGCATCCGAATACCAGGAGAAGTGGAAGCATCTGAATTTGAAATGATTCTGGATGCTGCTATCGAGGCCAAGCTGGAAACAAAGATTTTGGAAGAGTGGTATTGCAGAGACGAGAACTCGGTGCCGCCGATGTATTACCTCAAAGCGAAATTTGAAATGCCGAGGAACAATCCCAACATGGTAAATCGCCTTCCTGAAATGTATAGGTTTCCGTTTGTTTCATAGTCATTGGATGTCATAGTTGACTATAGTTAACAATTTCCCATGTTTATGGAGATGACCTCTGCTTCACTTCTTCCCCGGTGGCTTAGTATTGCCTCCAAACTGGGGGGGTCATCATCTATTTTGCTCCAAACAAATCACAATGTGTGAAGCAAGGTTTGGCCTAGGACTTGTTGTTGTTTAGTCGTGTCCGACTCTTCGTGACCCCCTGGACCAGAGCACGCCAGGCACTCCTGTCTTCCACTGCCTCCTGCAGTTTGGTCAAACTCATGCTGGTAGCTTCAAGAACACTGTCCAACCATCTTGTCCTCTGTCATCCCCTTCTCCTTGTGCTCTCCATCTTTCCCAACATCAGGGTCTTTTCCAGGGAGTCTTCTCTTCTCATGAGGTAACCAAAGTATTGGAGCCTCAGCTTCAGGATCTGTCCTTCCAGTGAGCACTCAGGGCTTATTTCCTTCAGAATGGATCGGTTTGATCTTCTTGCAGTCCATGGGACTCTCAAGAGTCTCCTCCAGCACCATAGTTCAAAAGCATCAATTCTTCGGCGATCAGCCTTCTTTATGGTCCAGCTCTCACTTCCATACATCACTACAGGGAAAACCATGGCTTAAACTTTACAGACCTTTGTTGGTAAGGTGATGTCTAGGACTTAGCAATCGTATTTTTTTCCATAGAATTGTGGAGTTGGAAGGGACAAGGAGGTTTGCCATGTTATGTGAACTCTGCAATTCTCTCCAAGAATCTGTCGGAATTATAGGATTGCAAGGAAGCTAGAGGTCTCTAACAGAACTCTCAGCATCCTATTAGTTCTCAGGATTCCATTGGGAAAGTCGTGGCAGTTAAATGGGTAAACTTACAGTGTAGACTTATGCTTACACCGACATCTCAAAGGCCCTTCTGTTATCACGATCTAGCTTCTATTACTGTTACATCTCCATCTTATTCCTCCATCTGTTTCTGCCTCGGTTGGCTGGCCAGGAGCTGCGAGTGCAGTTCAAGAGCCCAAGTCAGACCACCCTTGAATAAAAAGTTCAAACACTGCGCTGGTTTGAAGAGATAGGGAGACATTCATATCTAGCGGCTGTTGAGCAAAATAAATTGTTGATTGCAATCCAGCTTTCAGCTGGCAAGAGTCCATAGCACACACAGAAACATGCACACCATCCCGGGGTTGGCATTCTTCCTGGCACTCAGCAGAACAGCCAACTTTTCATGAGAATGAATTATCCTCTTATTCAGCTACAGAGTCAAGATACATTTGTAAAGCAGGACAGGATCCCTCCCTAAAATTGTCCACAGCTCCTAGAAGAGTTGAAATCTGTAAACTAATAGGTTCAAAGGCCGATAACACTGTGCCAAACTAATTCCCCTTGAACTTCAAACTGATTTCAAACTTGTTCAGTTGTTAGACAAACACAAAAGCAGCTTTCTTTTATAAATTTTTTTGTTTTATGCATGAATGACTGTATTGAAATATATAATAATAATAATAATAATAATAATAATAATAATAATAATAATAATTTATTTATACCCTGCCCATCTGGCTGAGTTTCCCCAGCCACTCTGGGCGGCTCCCAATCAAGTATTAAAAACAATACAGCTTTAAATATTAAAAACTTCCCTGAACAGGACTGCCTTCAGTTGTCTTTTAAAAGTAAAATAGTTGTTTATTGCCTTGACATCTGCTGGGAGGGCGTTCCACAGGGCAGGCGCCACTACCGAGAAGGCCCTCTGCCTGGTTCCCTGTAACCTTACTTCTCGCAATGAGGGAACCGCCAGAAGGCCCTCGGCGCTGGATCTCAGTGTCCGGGCTGAACGATGGGGGTGGAGACGCTCCTTCAGGTATACAGGACCGAGGCCGTTTAGGGCTTTAAAGGTCAACACCAACACTTTGAATTGTGCTCGGAAACGTACTGGGAGCCAATGCAGATCTCTCGGGACCGGTGTTATGTGGTCCCGGTGGCCACTCCCAGTCACCAGTCTAGCTGCCGCATTCTGGATTAATTGCAGTTTCTGGGTCACCTTCAAAGGTAGCCCCACGCAGAGCGCATTGCAGTAGTCCAAGCGGGAGATAACCAGAGCATGTACCACTCTGGCGAGACAGTCCGCGGGCAGGTAGGGTCTCAGCTGGTGTACCAGATGGAGCTGGTAGACAGCCGACCTGGACACAGAATTAACCTGCGCCTCCATGGACAGCTGTGAGTCCAAAATGACTCCCAGGCTGTGCACCTGGTCCTTCAGGGGCACAGTTACCACATATTGAAAGAAGAGTTAACCTGGTTAAGTTTGATTAATACGGAGGTGTCAGGCTTTTGAGCTGTTCAGTGGCCCCAATATTTTGGGACCGAGAGCAGCAGCACCCCAATATTTAGGGGGCCACCGCCCACCACATGCCCCAGCCTCCACCTGGCAGCCCACGAGCCAGGTGGCGGCTGGGACAAGCAAGCACAGAGGTTGCCCTCTGCCACAATCATCTGGGCGGCATCACATGACGCGTCACCTGACCGCACCCCCCTCAATGTGGGGGGCAAGTTGGCCCCCCTGGAGCTGCTGCAGGAGATTTAAGGTCTGAAACAGAAGCCCAGTACACTGAGGCCTCAGATTCTTTTTCAGGCATAGAGAGTACAGGGCTGCTGCACAGTTTATTAACTAGACTCCTTGATATAACAACTAGGATTACGACTTTTATATCTTTTATTGAGGGGGGTCATATTTGACCTCCTGACCTGAGGTTCCCCACATCTGTTATTTTGGACTTATAAATTTTGTTGCTTTAAAAAAAGAAGAATGTTACAGCTGTGTTTGTTAACTGGTTTTTTATCCAGATGTTTTATTCTTCTTCACATTTCTTAAGTTTGCTGAAATTGTGCACTACCTTGCAATCCCCCTTGAAGTCTGTGCTGAATGTAGATGTATTTTGAATAACACTATATGACATTAGAGGCATAAACTAGCCAAATATAAGGGTTTTTATGCAATGTTGATTTTAATGTGCGAGACAGAAGAATGGGTTTTCACTCCTTCCATTAAAACAGTGTTATTGTGCAATTTTATGATAATACGTGGTAGTAATTTATCGTGTGCTGTTAAGCCTCACACCTATCACTCTCTAATCATAAGTCTTGCTCAAATTTGCATGTACATAACTCGGTTTCTGTACATTGATTGATCTATGTGTGCAGCAGAATAGATAGGGCCACTTCAAACCCAAGGCGGCTGAGGGAGAAATTTGCATTGCTTTTCTGAAAACAGAAAACTCCCACAGCAGGGAATGGGCTAACCTAGAACATTTTCCCCTGCTTTGTTAGCCTTTGTTTTCCGTAATTTTTTAACGTGAGAGAGTCTTCAAAGTGTGTAGACAGAAGTGGTACTGTTACCCCTTTCACCTCATGCTGAACTAGAATTCTGAACTGGAAGTGTGTGTAGACTCAGCTTTGATAAACAGCAGCTAAATGTATGAACTGACTCCATTGAAATGCACTGCATATCAGGTGACATGAAGCAGCGTGAAAGTTCTGCCTGAAATATTATATCACAGTTCTCTCTAGAGTATCTGATATCCAATTATAACATTCAATTTGTCACTTGATGTTGCAGTAATCTTGTTAGGGATATGGATGTACAGACCAGCTCTGTAATGAGACTTTCCTTATTTTCAGTAGGTGCTATACTCCTTATTACTTATCCTTCATGGTGTAAGCCCCATCTATTCCAGGCATTCCTGGAAATAAGGAAAAATGAGAAATGTCTGACTATGGTGGAACTTCGTCTTTGCTATGTTATTGTAGCTATTGTTGCCTGATCTCTTAAATGCAACCCTGGTGGTTGGTGAAGAAATCAATGCTGGCATCTTCAGCTTTAATTAACTATTTGTTTTTGTTGTTGTTTTAAAGATGGAAGCATCTTCGAACCCTGTCAGTGACAGCAAATGGCAGGAGATATCAGAAGAGATTAAGATGATGATTAAGACAGCTGTGAAGATACTTTATGAAAAGGGGAAAATGAAACACAATCAAGCAAAGAGATATCTTTCCTCTGGTAAACATTGAATTCAGGCATGCAGTGTACAGATATTCATACATATATTTCTGTGATCAGCCAAGTACATGCAAAAAAGGAAACATTTTCCTTTAATTTTGATTGTAAAAGGTAAAGGGACCCCTGACCATTAGGTCCAGTCGTGACCGACTCTGGGGTTGTGGTGCTCATCTCGCTTTATTGGCCGAGGGACTAAGCTGCTTCTGGCGAACCAGAGCAGCGCACGGAAATGCTATTTACCTTCCCACCGGAGTGGTACCTATTTATCTACTTGCACTTTGAGGTGCTTTTGAACTGCTAGGTTGGCAGGAGCAGGGACCGAGCAACGGGATGTCACCCCGTCACGGGGATTCGAACCGCTGACCTTCTGATCGGCAAGTCCTAGGCTCTGTGGTTTAACCCACAGTGCCATCCGTGTCCCTTAATTGTGTGTAATTATTAATTGACTTTGACCATGCCTAGCTTCTGTCTCATGGCGCTGAGCGACCAAGAGACAGAGAAGGCAATGCAGAGACTACAAAGTGCATCGATTCCTCCCTTGTAGAACCTTGTCACCAGCAACAGAATATAAGGGAAGGGTTGGAGGAAGCTTAGGTGGTCTGTTTCAGTGTTGAATGTGACAGAGCACTTTTCATTCTGTTTTGCGGGAACTTTAGATTTCCTCTTTGCTCTTTTGTTCCCCTCCCAGCTATCGAAGATGAATTTGATTTCGCCTTAGGAAAACAAACCCCAGCTTTCCTGAAGAAGTGCGTCTGCTACATTCGGAAGATTGCAAACATAGAACGTTTTGTTAAAGTTCCGGAGATGGAGAAATACATGGACGTGTTTCATACGGGTGGAAAGTTTCTGCGGGACCCGGAAGCGCTGGAGAAACTCATCAAACTCAGGGATGAATTTGTTCCTACCATTGTTGCTTCATCGAATTTGAGAGTCTACACCTCTGTCACTCATTGCGACATCAAACATGGTTACACCCAAGAAGTGGAGAACCACTATATCGAAGGGCTTGGCAAACAGTTCTATGAAGACATGGTGGATATAATTCAGGCAACCGTGCAACAGAATTTTGACATAGAGACAGACTGGCTGTATGATGAAGTCCTTCAACATTCCTCACTATGTAGAACCTACTCGTCATTCTATGAGTACAGATGTGATGCTAGGAATATTATGCACAAATACATTCTACCTAGGAAAATGGGCCACATTAACCCTCTTGTCATATATGGAGGACCATGCACTGGAAAAACATTTTTATTAGCGGAAGTGGCAAAGAAGGTAAAACACACACAAACACCTATGTGTATTTATTTTGCTGCTGTAAATTTAACTGCAAAAATACTATGTTTTAATTTGAGTATGTCTATTAACCCATATTTTTATGACAAGCTATCCTTATAGGTGTTCCTAAAGACTTCCCACTGTGTTGTCCTATTCTTAGAGCAGACTGGTACAAAAATTGCAACTGCATAAATTTTCAACACACCCTCTTTTTCCTATGCTCTGAAGTTCTGAGGGTGGGTGGATTATTTTAGTGACCACATTCTTCATTTTGCTAAAAAATAAAAGTATGTTTTGTAAAGACATATTTACTTTCTTTACATCTTTTTGAATAAGGGGTACATTTCATCCCATATATAATATCCAGCAGTTTGGCAAATTGTCCTTCTTTTAATACTATTATTTCTGCACCAAGAGGGACGTGGGTGGCGCTGTGGGTTAAACCACAGAGCCTAGGGCTTGCTGATCAGAAGGTCGGCGGTTCAAATCCCTGCAATGGGGTGAGCTCCCGTTGCTCGGTCCCTGCTCCTGCCCACCTAGCAGTTCGAAAGCACGTCAAAGTGCAAGTAGATAAATAGGTACCAGTCTGGCGGGAAGGTAAACAGCGTTTCCGTGCATTGCTCTGGTTCGCCAGAAGCGGCTTAGTCATGCTGGCCACATGACCCGGAAGCTGTACTCGGCCAATAAATCGAGATGAGCGCCGCAACCCCAGAGTCGGCCACGACTGGACCTAATGGTCAGGGGTCCCTTTACCTTTACCTTTTCTGCACCAAGAAACCCCTGAGTATGTGCTCATCTGGCACAGAAAATTCTTGAGCTGTCCACCATGGCTTTCATTGAAATTGTTTTTCAGGAAAACCTGCGGGCCATTATTTTTCTCATCACTGAGAAACCCCCCTGATTTTCTATCGCAGGCATTAAAATTGCTGGCATGCTGTGATCCATCAATTTCCTGTGAGGGAGATGCATGTATAGACTTCCTCCGCTGTTGAACTGAGCACCTGCTCAAGCCACAGCACTCTGTAGATAAGAAAAAATAAAATCCAGCTAGGTGGCCATACACTCACTTCATTAAATGTGCAAGAATTACACTTCCATTGCAAACAATGCTGCTCTTGAATTGTTAGCAGCACTTTTAATGACTTGCCATATGTAACAGTGATAGAGGACTGGTTCCCATGCAACATTTGTCACTGTGGACAGACTCCTGAAATCATTCTGGTGGAATGGTTAGCATTGGGGGCAGGGAGTGTTTCAGGGAAAATATATAGGTAAAAACATAATGTTTTTATCTGTATTATATCTTTAGATTTATTGTTGTTTAATTCTAAATTGTTTTATTTCTTCTTATGAGCCATCCTAAGAGTTGGGGGGGGGTTTACCACAGGGCAACCTATAAATACTGTTAAGAAGTATAGTATTTTTTGCTCTATAAGACTCACTTTTTCCCTCCTAAAAGTCAGGGGAAATGTGTGTGCGTCTTATGGAGCGAATGCAGGCTGCACAGCTATCCCAGAAGCCAGAACAGCAAGAGGGATCGCTGCTTTCACTGCGCAGCTATCCCTCTTGCTGTTCTGGCTTCTGAGATTCAGAATATTTTTTTTCTTGTTTTCCTCCTCCAAAAACTAGGTGCGTCTTGTGGTCTGGTGCGTCTTATAGAGCGAAAAATATGGTAAATGCTAGTCAATTGTGTGGTGGAAGTAGCACCACAAAGTGATTTTCCTTCTCAGCTTTCCTGACCTAAAATAACCTTGCACAATATATTGAAGTCAAGGCTTTACGGGAATCATTTTGTAGCACATAAGGATATTTCCCCCATTTTTTATAATGTGAAATTTGAGGAAGGTGGGTCTTCCACCTCTTAAATAACCACGTACCTTAACTCTAATGTTCTACCACCACTTGGTTATCTTTCCTAAAAATTATATCTATCTGCATGAGTAAATGGATCCAACCCACTATTTTCAACATGACTACTTCAGTAGGATCCATGTAGAACCTGCCATTCAGTGAAGCCCTAAGGTCCTGCTTAGTTGCCACAATTTACACTGGCCAAACATGAATTCATACAAAGGTCTTGTATAGAATGTCCAGAAAAAAATTAGTACACTTCTGACTTTTCCATTTATTAAAAAGAGAATAAAAGAGAAAGCCACATGATGTAATTAATTAGCAATAGCGACCTGCAGACTTATACAATAATCCTTGCAATATTGCTGTCGCTCATTTGAGTATCACAGAATAGAATAATAATCATGTTTGCAGTCTCCAGCACCCAACTTTGTTCACCTGCTCAGTGGGTCAGCCAAATGGTGGGTTATGGCTTCCAAAGTTATCGGTAGGGAAAGTTAAGAAGGTGCTGACAAGGTTGAAGTACTAGGGACCACTTGGTAGTCAGCTGTGTAGCATCTACCTCCATAGTAGAGTGGAAAACCCCAACACAGACTTACAGCACACCTTGAATCAAAAGTAAGTCCTACTAAATTCACTCCTAGGCAAATGGGGTTAGGATTGCAACCTAAGGGTGGAGCATCTCCACTCCCATCGTTCAGCGTGGACACTGAGGTCCAGCTCTGAGGGCCTTCTGGCGGTTCCCTCACTCTGAGAAGTGAGGTTACAGGTAACCAGGCAGAGGGCCTTCTCAGTGGTGGCACCCTCCCACCAGATGTCAAGGAAATAAACAACTAGCTGACTTTTAGAAGACATCTGAAGACAGCCCTCTTTAGGGAAGTTTTTAATGTTTGAAGTTTTATTCTGTTTTTAGTCCTCTGTTGGGAGCTGCCCAGAGTGACTGGGGAAACCCAGTCAGATGGGCAGGGTATAAATAATTATTATTATTATTATTATTATTATTATTATTATTATTATTATTACCTAACTAAGTCATACTCAGAATAGATCCATTTGAATGAATGGGCTTAAGTTAGTCATTGACATCACTGGATGAATATGATTTAGTTGGATATTACCCTTAAATCTGTACTACTTAATATTTGTTCATAAAGCAGAGTGGACCTGCTTTCTGTCTGTCACATTTTTATTGTTCTTTCTTTATTGTTTGATTTGCATTAGCTCTGCTAGTCCACATATTAATCTATTTATACTTCTGCATTTGTAGGCTTATGCTTGGCTAAAGGAAGAAATGGGACCAGAATCTGACCCTGTGGTAGTTATAAGGTTTTTGGGATCCACAGAGATGAGTACAGATCTGAGGAATCTCCTTCAAAGTATTTGTGAGCAGTTAGCCATTAACTACCGATGCCTCGTACAAAGCTACCCAAAAAAAATCCACGACCTTCGGGACTTGTTTATAAACCTTTTGAACGAGTCTTCATTTCATAGACCTCTGGTTCTGATATTCGATGCTCTAGAGCAGCTTTCGGATAATGATGATGCTAGAAAGTTATGGTGGCTCCCTGTTCATCTGCCCCGTTCGGTCCGAATTATTTTGTCAACACTGCCGAACAAACATGGAATACTGCAAAAACTGAGGTGCCTTATACACGACGATGACAACTATATTGAATTGACTCCTAGGGACAGGAAGATGTGTAGTCAAGTTCTCAAGCAGCAGCTGCTCCAAGTCAAGAGAAAAGTAACATCAGGCCAACAAATTTATGTCAACGAAGCTTTTTCCAAATGCACACTGCCCATGTTTGTAAATCTAACCTTCCGAGAAGTCCGAAACTGGAGATCTCACAAGGATGTTGATGAGTCTTCTCTCTGTGTTACTGTTCACGATAGCATAGAGCAGATGTTCTGGTCTCTAGAGACCAGCTGTGGGCCAAGGCTTTTGTCACGAGCCCTTGGCTACATCACCATGGCAAAATCCGGTCTGAGTGAAATGGAACTGGAAGACATTTTAGCACTTGACAACACGGTTATGTTTGAATTAAATGAAAGCATCAGGCAACATAACCCTCTGAGGGTACCTTACATCTACATTGCAAAGCTGAAAGAAGGACTAACAGGATACCTGATAGAAAGGCAAGTAAAAAACGTTACACTACTAGTTTGGGCAAACAGGCACCTGCAACTTATAGCCCAAAAGATGTATCTTCACAACGAAGAAGACATTCACGAAATGCATACCGTGATGGCAGAGTATTTTCTGGGTGTTTGGTCAGGAGGCAGAAGGAAATCTCTTTACAGTGAAGATCAATATCTGAATGGTTGCCTTGACAGCGACAGCCGGAGCATGAATGATGACGAGAGGCACATCATGGACCAGACAAATTTCGATAGGCAGTCACCTGATCAGCCTTGGGTATTCCAGTGCAACCCTTTGGAGCCGGACATCTTTTTTGTCAACCACAGGAAAATGACAGAGCTTCTCCACCACCTCACACGATGTGGGAAAACAGATGACATGTTGTACGGTGTCATTATGAACTTCAGTTGGCTGTACACCATGATCAAAATTGGGCAGTTTGACAAAGCCCTCTCTGATGTGGAGTTGGCCTATAACTACTCGCAGGAAAAAGAGCTGAAGTTCCTTGCAACCACGCTCCGTGCGATAAAATACAAAGTGATGAAATACCCAGGCACTCTCTCCGCTGAATTGCAACAGAGGCTTCTCCCAGTTGCTAGCTCCTTGCCGAAACTGAGGCAGCTTCTTCTGGAATGTGACAAAGATGGCCCTAAATACTGCTCCATTGTTCCGTTGCATTCCTCTATGGATGTGACTTACAGCCCCGAGAGATTGCCTTTGTCCTCCAGTTGCACTCAAGTGACAGAAATCCTGCCCACTTTTAATCCAAATACGGTCATTGTGGCTTTAGAAAACGGCTCCATCAGTACCTGGGATGTGGAGACCCGCCAGCTACTGAGGCAAATTACAACAGCTCAGTCAGTGATATTGGGCATGAAACTTACAAGTGATGAAAAATACCTTGTGGTGGCCACAACAAAGAACACACTCTTGATTTACGACAACCTAAATTCCTGCCTTCTGTCTGAGGTAGAGATTAAGGGATCCAAACACGGTGGGATTGGTGTAGGTTCTAGTTTTATAAATGGATTTACATTGTCAGTAAACCATGCGCTTTCTTGGCTAGAAGCTAGCAAAGATGTCACCGTGATCGATCTACTTTATGGCTGGCCACTTTATCAGTTCCATTGCTGGTATGAAGTGACTTGTGTCCAGTGTTCCCCAGATGGAATGTATGCTTTCTGCGGACAGTACTTGAATACTGCGTCTATATTCCATTTAGGTAGCGGGGACAAGCTGGCCACTGTGACCTCTGAGTTTTCCGGTGGCTTTGTCAAGTTCCTTCTTGTCCTAGATACAGCTCAAGAAATGGTGATGGTGGACAGCGAAGGTGGTCTTTCCATTTGGAACATGGAGGATGTCGCCAACCCCCAACTAACAGATGACTTTGATTGCAAGAGAGGGGACAGTGACTTTGTCAGCTTTGAACTGGCTGAAGATCAAAGTGCAATTTTAATATGTAAGGCCCTCAATATAGAACTTCTTGACACAGCCATGTGGAAAATAGTTGAAAAGTTTAGAGCGAAACATAATGAGCGATTTGTATCCGCTGTACTGTCCAAAAATGGTGACTGTATTGTTGCTTCCATTGAAAATACCTCTGCCATTTTTGTTTGGAGACGAGACACGGGGCAGTGCATGGCCAGCTTACAAGAAATCTCAGGAAACATAGTCAGATTAATTAAATCCAACCATCATAACATGCTGCTATCCTTATCTACCAGTGGTGTCCTTTCTGTATGGGATATAGATATCATAACTGCTATGTCCAACATTGACAAAACAGGCAAGCCAATCCAAAGATTGGTCTTGTCTGCCCGGGGTGAAGTGATTTATACACTCGATGGGTCTGAAACGATACATAAGTGGAATTTTGGCACGGGGTTCATTGAAGCTGTATTTAAGCATGAAAGCATTGTTGAAAACTGCGTGCTGACTTCCACTGGTGATCTGATGATTACGTCTGATGATAAATGCAGTCAGTATGTATGGCACACTGGCTCTGGTGAAAATCTGTTCCGTATCAACGGACAAAAGATATGTCAGCTCTTGATAACACACAACGATCAGTTTGTCGTCTCCCTCTGTGAGCAAAACGCATCAAGAGTTTGGAGACTAGCAACAGGCCACAGAGTTTGCAATATTCTTGTAGCCTTACAGAATGCATTTATAACTACCGCTAACACATTTGTTGTTGGAATGACAAAAAATAAAGTCTTGGCCGTGAGTTTGTGGACAGGGAGTATAACCAAGAAGTTCTGTTGCGATGATGGCATTGCCATCGTCGATATTAAACTGATCCCAGATTGCCCTGATATTGTAGTCTTCATAACATCTACTGAAACTGTAAACATCTGGAGTCTTACTGAAGAAGTAATCTGTAGACGTGTGCAACTGCCCAACACTTTCTTGAAGACTTTGGAAGATTTTGAAATATCACCCAACGGAAAACTGGGCATCATATCCCGCGGCGATGAGAATATCAACGTACTTGATCTTCACAGTGGCAAACTTCGCGTTGTCCATGCTTCCGGTATCATCTGGAGGCAGAAGCTGTCTCGGGACGGCCGCTACCTTGTATACATTTGTTTTCGCACTGGTGAAGAGGATGATGATAATGGTGCGATCTCTATCTTGATTGTAATGAGACTAGCAGATGGCAAAAACATTGGTGCTTGCTCCCTTTACAAAACACCAACTTTCCTTGCTCTTTCCCAGAGGCATTTGAACATCATTGTAGGCTTTGATGATGGAAGCATAGGCACTTACACTGTAGTGGATCGAGTGGATGCAGCGCTGAAAATTAAAATTGCTACTTCAAATAGCCGACAGATTTTCAGCAATGCAACACAAGTGATTAGACCGAAGTGTCACAATTATAATTTCAAGGTGACAGCAGACTGCATATGGAGGGAGTCTACAGAGGTGTTTGCAAGAGATAGTCCCATCACGGTGACAGACCCCGAGGCAGGTGAGGCAACCCCAACCAAAAAACACAACTATTGCTATGACAAAGTGTGCTCTGCCATAGATTGCAGGAGCCACGGGTTCACCCCTGACAATTGATCACAAATTAATAAGAAACTAGTTCAACAAATCTCTGCTTACCCCATTTATATTTTACTACCAACAAATCGGGAAAGAGCAAATTTAAAGCAAGTTTAATTCGTGGGCTGCAGAGTTTAGAAAAAAAATATTCAAATATAAGGCTTCCTGCAATGCCTTCAGTGAAAATTTCTAGCAATATCATTTATTATGCCAACCTAAAATGTTGGAGGAAGAAAATGTTGTAAAGCTTTCTAACAAGAAATGAAACTACATTTCATATTGGAATGAGGTGGTTCAAAAGTTTTAAAATCCAGGTGGGCATAAGCCTAAATCTCTGGCTACTTCGAATTACTATCATGTGCAAAAAAATATATATATATCCTTCTGATGGTGCAAATGACAATGTCACATGTCAGTCCGGATGCATTCTGTAAGCTTTTGAAGTAGTAGCTATTTGTATTATTGGGGGAAATGGGGGCAAGCACAATTTGATCAGTAAACAGAACTCCAGGGTCTTGCTGATTTCATTCAGGTCAGATGCTTCAAAGGAATCGCTCCCACTAAAATCAGTGAGACTTCACTTTGCTTGGATTGCGCCCATTGTACAGAAAGAATAGAGAAGCTGAGCATTGTGTCCAGTACTAGTAATACAGTAAACCCATTAAAACTAATGGACATAGGTCCATTAATTTCAGTGGGTCTGCTCTGAGTACAACTTTGGTTGGCTACAACCCTGCTAACCTACAAATCAAAGATAGGCACACGTGACACAATAAATCAGTCATAATAACAAACTGAAAGTTACAAAAATTTCTACGTTTGGACTTCTATTCAAGTTTTTCTATTACAAATCATAGGAACTGCTAGATCATGTAAGAAAGGAACTTAACTCCTGAAATTGTGTTGTTTTCTGTCTCTTTCACACTGTATTTTAGTACTGTGTATAAAATAACATTTTCAACGAAAAAGGGCATTAAGGATACCACCCACCCTGTTCCGTTATATCTTTTGTTGTCAAAAAAACCCCGGTATCATTAGTTCTGTTGTCCCAAATATTCCACTCCTTGCAGAAATCTGAACAGGAAGCATTCAGAAATGCTGTGTGTGTCGCTCTTGATTCTCGTAGTGTTTGCCTTACTATCATTCCTGTTCTTCCCTGTGTGAAACACAGATCAGATGACCAAATACTCTGGGACTAACATTACGCTTCTGTATGTGCTGGGGGGGGGGCGCAGATTCTGGCTGCCCCAAAGGGTTCTTTCCTGTTCGACTTTCTAATGAATTTCTTACTTCTGTATACAGTATTTATGCCTATTCACTTCCTGCTGTAGGACTGTTCATGGCCTTTTTATAGAACTTTATCAATTTCAAGGCAGAAGTTGAGGGGTACCCTTCTTTTTTTCTGATTGCTTGGCTCACTCAGTTGAACCCAGAAACGAGCTACATACATTCTGACGCCCCAATCCACAGCTCTATTAAGAGGAAAGTACCGTATTTTTTGCTCTATAAGACTCACTTTTTCCCTCCTAAAAAGTAAGGGGAAATGTGTGTGCGTCTTATGGAGTGAATGCAGGCTGTGCAGCTATCCCAGAAGCCAGAACAGCAAGAGGGATCGCTGCTTTTGCTGCACAGTGATCCCTCTTGTTGTTCTGGCTTCTGAGATTCAGAATATTTTTTTTCTTGTTTTCCTCCTCCCAAAACTAGGTGCGTCTTATGGTCTGGTGCGTCTTTGAGAGCGAAAAATACGGTACTTGGAACGTAGTGGCCAATTTTTCACACTTCTTATGGGAGATGCAAACTACATGGGCTGCCTAAGCCTGAATGGCTTGTGTGTGTGCTTGTGTGTGAGAGTGGGGGTCTCATCCAGGCCTAATCACAGCTCATATGTATTTTAAAGTGAGAAAGCTAAATAATGTACGCATGAGCCATTCCTGCCAGGCAGCATTTTGTAGTAGAATATCCATCTCTAAATATCAAATAACCCAGTGGGAAGCAGCCTTGGGTGCTGAGTCCCACAAGCGTTTGTGTCACTAATTGACCACAACCACAGATTCATCACAGGGAGACCATTCATGTCTCCCACTCAACGACAACGCAAACTCAGTATTTTTCAATCCAGATACTTCACACATTCCACCAAGATTCATCAAGTGCTGAATTGTCAAGTGACACGGGGTCAGACGATGTACATGCAAGTGAGAACCAGCCCAACGATTTTGCTGCAAGTGCTTACCGTATTTTTTGCGCTATAAGACTCACTTTTTCCCTCCTAAAAAGTAAGGGGGAATGTGTGTGCGTCTTATGGAGTGAATGCAGGCTGCGCAGCTATCCCAGAAGCCAGAACAGCAAGAGGGATTGCTGCTTTCACTGTGCAGCGATCCCTCCTGCTGTTCTGGCTTCTGAGATTCCGAATATTTTTTTCTTGTTTTCCTCCTCCAAAAACTAGGTGCGTCTTGTGGTCTGGTGCGTCTTATAGAGTGAAAAATACGGTATATTATAAGCATTAACACCAGCTACACCAGCACAATGTTCAGCAAACTGAAACACAGAGTTAGCATTACAGGGGCATTGAGTTGGTGTAAGCAGCAGATCAGTGGGGCCAAGAATTTAGGATCAGGGTGTCTGTTGTAGGCAGTTTAATGGAGCTGTGGAATGGGCAGAGGTTTGTTTTCCTTACTGCTTATCTTAAATGTGGCATGTCCTGGGCACACGTTTCAAAGGATGTGAATGAAACCGATTTGCTTGTATTCTTAGATGTTGAAAATTGAACTCTGGCACTACTCGAGAGTAGGGTACCTATTTGTTTAGGCTGGAGTCTGCCCTAATTACATATAAAGTGGCGGAAAGTGGCTTGATTTTTTTCATTTATAAAAAAAGGGGAAAGGTTTCAGGAGTGGAGGTGCTAAACCTTTGCTCTCAACAACCATTTCTCCAGTATCACTTCTTTCCCTTAACTGGGCTCTTAATACCAGTCAAGAAAAAAACACCTTTGGCAAAAGAGATTAACTATAGGTGCATCCCCGATAATATACCCGTTGACTTTAAAATTTGGACACGCGCAAGCCACGCTTTATGCATGTTTGGGACAGACCCGAGTTGGAACAAATGGGTCTGCCACTATCACTTCTGTTTTGAGTCTTAGTGACCAAATTTCCAGGAAACAAATACCTAAACTAGGGAATAACTACAGTGTGTGACTATTCTATGTAAAAGCCAATCTAGTATATATATATATATATATGCTTTCGTAGATTTTCACGGGTACAGGAATGCAGGTTTTGGTGTCCTCGGGTGTCTTCCCGTGTAAAAGTTGGGGTGTCTAGGCGACGTTTCGACGAGGTCTCACTCGTCATCTTCAGGCTGGTGCTTTCGGCTTCTTGTTACTGGAACAGAGCAGGATCTCAGTGTTTGAGTTCCTATAAATACTGTTGAGGAGGTGTGGTGTATAGCCTCCAAAAAAGAAGAAAAAACTTCCTCTCTTTTCCAACACATGAAAGAAACAGGACACGAAATTAATTTTGCAGATTCCAAATTGCTCTCTAACATGGAACATCACCACAAGAGAATAATCATGGAAGCCATCGAGATAGAGAAACACCCTCACAACATGAACAAGCGTGACGACACATCCCGCTTGCCAGACATCTGGAAATTAGCCCTCCCCACAAAAACTGACACCAGATCCAGAGGCACACAGAACGCCATCACCAATCAACCACACCAGACCCAAACCCAGACCCTCTCCACAGATAAATTACAGACACCATCCAGTAGCCAAACCACGATGGCACCTCCGGATGCTGCACCCCCCTGCAATCCCTACACAGATCTGGCTGGCACAGGCCACAAAACCACAGCTCGCCCCTATACACGAAGCCAAGCCAGAGCACAACAAAGCAGTACAGCCATCTTCTCAGAAAAACTCTTCACAAAGTTCAAGAGGTCAAGACACAAAAGCTTTAGCAACTAATCCACACCTAATGACCCACCTAAGTGGTACTCAGGATATCACTCAAGAAATCACTCAAGATATCCCTCAAGCAATTAAGGAACAAAAGAAGAAAAGGCACACTAGCCTGGGAACTTCCTCTCTGCCCAGAACATTGGAGGCTATACACCACACCTCCTCAACAGTATTTATAGGAACTCAAACACTGAGATCCTGCTCTGTTCCAGTAACAAGAAGCCGAAAGCACCAGCCTGAAGATGACGAGTGAGACCTCGTCGAAACGTCGCCTAGACACCCCAACTTTTACACGGGAAGACACCCGAGGACACCAAAACCTGCATATATATATATATATCAAGTGACTTGAATGATTTTCCTAACTTGTTTGCAACCAATAGATCATATTGAATGTTTTTATGTAAACTTTGTATCGTTGGGGAAGAACTACCCAATCAGAGATTTATATTTTCATAAATGTTAAATTTAGTTAAATTTTGTTACAGAGTTGTTTAAATTAGAAATCTATTGCTGTCTTCAAACAATATACAGTCTTGTGTATGCATTGTTTGTATGAATAAATATAAACTACATAATGAAACTAGGGCGCGATTTCTAACTTGTTTATTTCGCAAAAGCAAATTTCCTCCTGGTGTCGGTCCAGATGAGTAGCACAGGGCAAATGGAATTTCAAAGTTCTCTGCCGGTGCCCCACAGCTTTGCTGACCAGTAGCAACGAGCAGTAATCATCACTTAGTCTGAATAAAATCCCATTCCCAAGGCTTTGTAACTTGCTAAAATCATGGTAAGGCGTGAAATCCAATGGAAGGATTTTCAGACGGCTGAGGAGCACAGTTCCCAATGATACTCACTGAGTTCTGTAAGACAGAGAACATGACAGCTGGAACACTGGTTCAAGGTTAAGGTGAAGTTAAGCCTCATGGACTATACAACTTTTATTCTTCCTGATCGAGCTACATTACTTTCCAAGATAAATTAATGGCCGCCAGTTCCTCCTATGGAAAAAAAATACTTCACTTAAGGAGTGCAGTTGAAGAATGAATCTGCCTACTGTGTATTACACTACAGTGGTACCTCTGGATGCGAACGGGATCTGTTCCAGAGCCCCATTCGATTCCAGAAGCGAACACAACCTGCGTCTGCATGTGCACAGGTCACATTCGCCGCTTCCGCGCATGCGTGTGACGTCATTTTGACCATCTGCACATGCGCAAGCGGCGAAACCCAGGAGTAATGTGCTCCGTAACTTCCGGGTCGCCACAGCGCACAACCCGAAAATACTTATCCCGAAGCTACTTCAACCCGAGGTATGACTGTAAAATGATCAGCTGTTCCCTGATAAAGATCCCTCTGGAAATCATATATACCTGGCTGGACATAATAGCAATACATGGTTTTTATACGGTGAGCCTTTTCCTTAACCTTTCAAAGAATTTCACATATGCAGTCACGAAAATACCCTGTAAGAACGCCTTGTTCTGTTGTGCCCATATTAGCAAGAGCTAGTTGTGACTTGGGGGTGTTAGGGGGGAGTTAGTACCTCTGGTGGGGGACACATTGTGCTTTTTCTGGGGTAGTTAGTCCACCTTTGGTCTGCACCTTGCAGTCAGATCTCACCTGTGGCTCCATAGAAGCTGTCAGTGTGCAACAGTGGCCACACCCCGGGAACAGTTTCAACTGGTTGGCCAAACCAGGTATGGGTAGCCAATGGGTCTCAAACCCTCAATGAGTTACAGGCTTCCTCTGCATGCAAAGACAGGCTCCGACAGATTGAACAGGCATGGCCAATAGTGGGTCCAACAGTCAAAAATGTGGTTTCTGCACATGGTGTAGAGGGAAATGAGGGGCAGATGGGGCTCATCAACCTGGGAAGGTAGCCCTTCTTGGAAAAGGAAAACGCTGATCCTAAACTTCTGCTACCTTGTGGTATATCTTCAGGAGAAGGAAAGACTTGTTGTTGTTTAGTCGTGTCTGACTCTTCGTGACCCCATGGACAAGAGCACGCCAGGCACTCCTGTCTTCCACTGCCTCCCGCAATTTGGTCAAACTCATGCTGGTACCTTCGAGAACACTGTCCAACCATCTCGTCCTCTGTCATCCCCTTCTCCTTGTTCCCTCCATCTTTCCCAACATCAGGGTCTTTTCCAGGGAGTCTTCTCTTCTCATGAGGTGGCCAAAGTATTGGAGCCTCAGCTTCAGGATCTGTCCTTCCATTGAGCACTCAGGGCTGATTTCCTTAAGAATGGATAGGTTTGATCTTCTTGCATTCCATGGGACTCTCAAGAGTCTCCTCCAGCACCATCATTCAAAATCATCAATTCTTCGGTGATCAGCCTTCTCTATGGTCCAGCTCTCACTTCCATACATCACTACTGGGAAAACCATAGCTTTAACTACATGGACCTTTGTTGGCAAGGTGATGTCTCTGCTTTTTAAGATGCTGTCTAGGTTTGTCATTGCTGAAGGAAAGACTACACAGATCCAGAGTGGAGTCCCTAAGACGGTTGGATAGTGTCTTGTTTGTATGCCTCCTTGTAGGCCAAGAGGTCTTGTCATCTGGGCAGCCCAGGACCCCCATAGACACTGCCCAGGCTTGCACCCTGGAGATATCACTTGAGTGCTGCCAACACAGAGGTTTGACTTCACCCCCGGAGGAGCACTCCATTGTCTTTCGGGGCAGACGGATGCCAACAACCCATGGTGGCTTGGCTAAGGCCACCAGAGAATTGATGTGAACTTCCCACTTCGCAACTCACAGATGGAACCACTGCAAACGTTCCTGGACTACAGATTGCAAAACGGTGGGTTGCAGTAGAGAAATGGGTCTTGGTAGACTTAAGACCAGGCTGATAGCAATGCTTAGCAGGGGGGAAAGCAGAAGAAATTGTGGGGAGGTCACATGTCAAGAGTTCTACTGCCATGTGATATAGTGAAGATGTGGGTCACACCAAGCAGAGGCAAGAAGCTTGCCCTCCACCTTTGGAATGCATTTGCTATTGTGGCCACAGTTATAATTTCGTTCTCCAATTCGTATGGAGGGTTTGGGTTTAATAATTTGGGAAGAAAGGTAAACAGCTGTATATTGCAGCTAGATGGCGCAGTTGACTTGTTTTCCCCTCTGAACACCTGTCATGGCATATTCACTGAAGACACAAGTAAAAGGGCACTGCTTACCTGCCATTGAAGTCAGTGTCCAAACTCACAATCACTGTAGCAAGTTGGGTCTGCCCTTGAAATATTCTATGCAGTCATACCTTGGTTTTCAAACAGCTTAGTTCTTGAACGTTTTGGCTCCCGAACGCCACAAACCCGGAAGTGACTGTTCTGGTTTTTGAACGGTTTTCAGAATCCAAACATCTGACGCGGCTTCTGATTGGTTGCAGGAGCTTCCTGCAGCCAATCAGAACCGTGCTTTGGTTTCAGAACGTTTTGGAAGTCGAACGGACTTACGGAACAGATTCCAAGGTACGACTGTATATCCGTATGGAGATGGGGAGAACCAGATGTCAAATCCTACTCAACTTTTATCACTGCCAATAAAAACAGCCACGTGCAAGAGTAAATTTTAATAGCTTTTTTATTTTCCACAGTTTGGCATGATAGCCATTCCCTTAATTCATCAAGGATGTAGTAAATGGAGTTTGGAGAACTAGAAACATGAATTCTCATAGCCAGGGCCGGCCAACCCATGAAACAATTGCCTCAGGTGGCAGGATCCACAGAGGCAGCAGATCCCAATGTAGATCCCCTTGTTCCTGATGTCAATCTTCACTCACCCCTTCTCCAGCAGAGAGAGGGGCACCATTTTGTGGTTCTCCTCAAGTGCCAAAATGTCTTGGGTCAGCCCTGCTCATAGCTAAATTACTTATAGTATATTCTCTATTATCCTAGAGGCTGTATGCAGATAACACTCCTTTATTCATCCTCATGGGGGAAAAACATTGACATTGGTTGCTGCTATTCCAACTTTACAACGAGAAGCTCAGTGAATGAGCCAGCTTTCCAAAAGCAACTTCTGGTGCCATTTACCAGAACCATACCTTGTTAAGCCAGAGATTTCCAAACTTCCTTTCTATGAATATTATTTCCATTTTTTCCTGCAAAGGAACATTTATGGAGGATTCTGGAGTATATTCTAGGCTACCCTCACCTGGTTTAGCCAACCAGTTGAAACTGTTCCCGTGTTGTGGCCACTGTTGTACACCGACACCTTCTAGGAGCTACAGGTGAGAGACCAGCTGCTTTTTTTAAACCCATGAGGGTAGAAGTTCCTTAGCCTACAGCAATGGAAAGAAAGAATGTCTCTGTGATTTGCAATTCTGTATCCCAGCAGCCCTTTCTTACTCCACACTCGCAGTCTTCATTTTCCTTTCTCTCTCTCTCTAAATAATATTTTTATTGGTTTTTATTATAACAAACATAATAAACATTAAGAAATAAACAAATTGAACAACTGTATCATTTTGCATAATGTTTGTACATTCAATACAGTACCGAAATACGGGATTTATTCAATCCCCCAACTTCCCTCTACCCCCTCCATTATTTCATTGTTAAATCGTGCATGTCTAAATCATATTTCCATCCATTCATATCTATTTTTATCTATTATGATAGTATTGCAAGTGTTTTTTAGAATCCTGCTGATGTATTTACTTATATACAATGCTTTGTCATATATGCAATAAAAGTTCATCATTCATTTTTAAATTTGTTACCGATCCTGATTTCTAAGTCTACCAGTTAGTTTGGCCATCTCTGCATATTTCATTAACTTGATTTGCTTAAAAAAGTGGGAATTTTTCCCTCTTTCCAGCATTGGTCTATCAATATTTGTGCGGCTGTAGTCACATACATGAAAAGGGTTTTATTTATTTATTTCTATTTCTCTTCATATAATTCCTGATAGGAAGGCTTCTGGGTTTTTTAAGGAAGGTTATTTTAAACATTTTCTTCAGTTCATTATGTATCATTCCCCCCAAAAAAATTATACCTTAACACTGCCACCACATATGATAAAATGTACCTTCTACTTATTTACATTTCCAACATTTCTTATCTTCTGATTTATACATTTGTGATAGCTTGACTGGTGTTAAGTACCACCTATACTTCATTTTTAGTCTTCATTTTCTTCCCTCCGTACAGTGAAGGAGCTCTCATGCCTTTCCGCCAAAACCAGCACCCAAATTTTGGCAACTAGTCGTGCAGAACTCTTACATGCCAAAAGGGTGCAGAAAAACACCTCAGGCAGCCTAGTTCCTTGTGTGACGTGTGCACCTTGCTTCCTTCAAGTGTATCTCTTTGAAGCTACAGTCCTTACCTGGAAGGAGGTATGTGACTGAAACCAATGGCACATACCGTATTTTTCGCTCTATAAGACGCACCGGACCACAAGACGCACCTAGTTTTCAGAGGAGGAAAACAAGAAAAAAAATATTCTGAATCTCAGAAGCCAGAACAGCAAGAGGGATCGCTGCGCAGTGAAAGCAGCAATCCCTCTTGCTGTTCTGGCTTCTGGGATAGCTGCGCAGCCTACATTCGCTCCATAAGACGCACACACATTTCCCCTTACTTTTTAGGAGGGAAAAAGTGAGTCTTATAGAGCAAAACATACGGTAATTAGCAGATTAATCATTGCTAGGCTCAAGGCTGTGAAAGCCAGCCTTTGCTTCTCATAGGCTTGCCAGCTCTTCAATCACCTCTGCAGCTATGTCTTTAATAGCAATTTGATGTGCAGATCATAGAGTTGGAAGGGACCCCAAGAGCCATCCAGTCCAACCCTCTGCAATGGAGGAATCCCAAGCATCCATGACAGGTGGCCATCCAACCTCTGCTTAAAAACCTCCAAGGAAGGAGAGCCCACCACCTCCCGAGGGAGACCCTTCCACCATTGAACAACCCTTATTGTCAGAAAGTTTTTCCTGACGTTGAGTCGGAATCTCCTTTCTGGTAACTTGAAGCCATTGGTTCGAGTCCTACCCTGCAGAGCAGAAAAAAACAAACTGGCTCTGTCTTCCATGTGACAACCCTTGAGTTATTCGCATGTGGTTACGTGTATACAGTGGTACCTTGGGTTACATATGCGTCAGGTTACATACACTTCAGGTTACAAACGCTTCAGGTTACAGACTCCGCTAACCCAGAAATAGTACCTCGGGTTAAGAACTTTGCTTCAGGATGAGAATAGAAATTGTGCTCCGGCAGCGCGGCGGCAGCAGGATGCCCCATTAGCTAAAGTGGTGCTTCAGGTTAAGAACAGTTTCAGGTTAAGAACGGAACTCCGGAACGAATTAAGTACTTAACCCGAGTGGTACAGTGGTACCTCAGGTTACAGACACTTCAGGTTAGAGACGCTTCAGGTTACAGACTCCGCTAACCCAGAAATAGTACCTCGGGTTAAGAACTTTGCTTCAGGATGAAAACAGAAATCGTGCGGCAGCGCAGCAACAGCAGTGGGATGCTCCATTAGCTAAAGTTGTACCTCAGGTTAAGAACCGTTGCAGGTTAAGAACGGACTTCCAGAACGAATTAAGTTCTTAACCCAAGGTACCACTGTAGTATGATTTTCCTCCCCTCGAGTTGCTGATAACAGTCACAAGTCCAGGCTGGTGTTTTGTTTTGATCACCTGTCAACCCTACTTGCTGCTGGTAGAAATACAGTAACACACTCCAAAGGCACTTCTTGTCCCAGGGTCTCCTCATGTAAACAATGCCGGTGGTATTCTTTGGAAGGGAACTATCCAACAGAGACTTCTGACAGTGCTCTCCAATGCTACACCTGTCTGCTCAGGTGTCCCCTTGGGTGGAAAGGAGATCATGGGGAGCTTTTATTTCCACAGAGCACTGCCAAGAATAGTGGCGTTTCCAGTTCCTGAGCTCAATTCTCCCAGCAGGAAGAGAGCTGTCGATTTTGTGACTTCCAGAGGGGGGAAAGTACCGAAAACACACAAAAGCACGGTCACAAGAACCTTGCTCAGATTGCTACAGAAATAGCCATTGTGTAGTAAAGCCATCACGTGGGCTGCTGGAGGTTTGTTTGCCCCCCCCCCTCCATCCTGCAGGAGCAATGAAGTTTGGCAGGTTTCCTAGCTTGCAGGTAAAGGGTTACAGAGTCTAGGAAGTATTAAATGCAAACTTTAAAGGCTTTTATTTTCATCTTCCGTCACATGACTCCTGGGTGCCCAATGACACTCGCGACAGTGTCTCTCATTAGGAGGTCATGCAAAATCCTGCCTGCTAAAGGAGGCATTTGTTACATATTTAGCATTCAAATGGAGAAGCCGGGCTTAAGCTATGGGAGATCCTAATCAGCAGCCAGCTCCGTTTCCCCAACAGCACAGAAACTGCAGGTAAGAGAAGCTCTCCTTCTCTCTTTCAAAACTTCTGCCACTTTCCCTGCGAGGCTTTTGAAACTGAGACACCTGCAATAATGTTCTGTATTGTAGCAGAAGGACTGTGATGCTACCTTCGGATAGAAACCTATTAAGAGTTTCACCTGTTGCTGGAAGAAGCACTGTTGGGTTCTACTTTAAAACGAGCAAGTACATTCCTCTAGCCATCAGTGGCTCCAGACTTTCGAAAACTTCTCATTTGCGCATTTCTTCAACAGATGGGTTGAGGTTGAATGGTGCTGCGACAGGTGTTTATCGTGGGAACAGGTCTACTCGTGCATGAAAGGCTTTTTGAAGCACCCACACAATGTTGAAAGCATCAGGTGCCAACCTATATTTCCTGTCCCCAATTCCCTGGCACTTTAATCCAGATTTACCCTTGGGGTGAGATCTCGTAAAGTGAGGAGACCGTCTGTTGTCAGAGACCTCTTTGTGATTCTACCGGTTTGCAAATTAAGCCCCAGATCTGGAGCTGAATATCAGGTTAATAGACTCCTGACTTTAAATTGTAACATGCATGGGGGTTGGCAGCTATTGGTTGGGAATTGCTTGGGGGAAAATAATATATATTTGGCACATCTCGCGAAAGTTTGTGATATGTTTTGTGTGAAAAGTGGCTCCGCCTATGGATTTCAAATTCCATGAAATTCAAGAGAATTCTTCTTACAATTGAAAAAGAAGTGAATGCATTAAATGCACATTTGCAAACTTGTGTGTGATAACAGATACACAGATGAGGCGCTCTGATGAGTGGGTGGCAGGGAACGTGGGCGAAAACATTTCGCATAAGAAGCTGGTGGTTCGGGGTGTAAATGGGATTTTAAGGAAGGCAAGTGAAGAGTCTGAAAAAATAGCACGCTTCTGATTCTAAATCAGGTGGATGTACAAATGTGAACTTAGGCAACGATTGTCTTGAGTTGCTGCTGTCAAGTTCTACATGTCCGATGAAAGAAAGGGAGATTCTCCCACCTCCTCCACCGGTGCTTTCCATTTGATGTAACTTGATGTCATTTAGGAGATAGTTTTTGTTACGACCACTTTGGGAATGGGAAAAATGACACCTAACAGCACACAACCCATAGCCAAGATCTGCTGGCATGATCAAGCCTGGAAGAGACAGAGATCGCGGGCTGAGCTCAGCTGAGGCCACATTGGCAGAACTCGCTCAACCCAGCTGAACCAGGTCTATACTGGCTCAGCCAGCTTAAGCCACTGAAACTTACTCTGGAGTAAGTCCCCCCAAAGTGTGGTTTGGGGTATAGCAGGGGCAGGATGGGCAAGGAGAAACTTACAACTACAGTCATACCTTGGTTTTCGAACAGCTTAGTTCTCAAATGTTTTGGCTTCCGAACGCCACAAACCCGGAAGTGACTGTTCCGGTTTGCGAACTATTTTTTGAAGCCGAACGTCCGACGGGGCTTCCAATTGGCTGCAGGAGCTTCCTGCAGCCAATCAGAAGCCACGCTTCGGTTTCCGAACGTTTTGGAAGTCGAACGGATTTCCGGAACAGATTCCATTCGCCTTCCAAGGTACGACTGTATTCCAAACCTCTTTTAGCTCAGTCATGTGACATGGCAACCAAGAATAGACTTTGGTAATCTTTCATGATATGACGCCCTGTGTGAGGCCAAAATTTGGCGCCCCCAAATGGATCTTCTCAATTATGGATATTCTCAGTTTGGCACCCTCTTGGCTCTGTGCAATTTAGGGGAGAATCACCCACAGCGCCTGCCCTAAATCAGACACGACTGGTAAATTGCCGAACTTACACTGGCAAACAGAGTGCTGTAAGTCAAGTTCTATTGTAAAGGCTTGTTTTCTTTCTGCCAGACTTGGGCCACCTCGGCCGTCAGTTGTCTCAATCCTGAATCGAGTTTGGAATAGGATGAATTTATGTTAGCATAAATTTCACTGGCTTCTTATACAGTGGTACCTCGGGTTACAGATGCTTCAGGTTACAGACGCTTCAGTTACAGACTCCGCCAACCCAGAAATAGTACCTCAGGTTAAGAACTTTGCTTCAGGATGAGAACAGAAATCGTGCTCTGGTGGCAGGGAGGCAGCGGGAGGCCCCATTAGCTAAAGTGGTGCTTCAGGTTAAGAACAGTTTCAGGTTAAGAACGGACCTCCGGAACGAATAAAGTTCTTAACCCGAGGTACCACTGTACTTAGGATTGCTCTGAAACACACTTATTATGGCATAAGCTTTCACGAACTAGCATTGTCCTTTAGCCATAAGCTAATGAAAGTTTATGGTATATAATAAAAGTATTAGTATTTAAGATGTTGCCAGACTCTTAGTTCTGTTGCAGGAAAAACAACAGTTGCCTCTCCCCTTTGGGACAGTTCTGCTTTGGGAGTGAGCAGCCTATAAATCTAATGCTATGATTGTTCTAGAACACAATGGTGTTTTGCTGTTCCACTCACTGATCTTGTTAGTTGCTGCGTACAGTGGTACCTCGGGTTACATACGCTTCAGGTTACATACGCTTCAGGTTACACATTCCACTAACCCAGAAATAGTGCTTCAGGTTAAGAACTTTGCTTCAGGATAAGAACAGAAATCAGGCTCCGGCAGCGTGGCAGCAGCAGGAGGCCCCATTAGCTAAAGTGGTGCTTCAGGTTAAGAACAGTTTCAGGTTAAGAACGGACCTCTGGAACGAATTAAGTAATTAACCCGAGGTACCACTGTGTCTGTTTTTCTATCAGTTATTTCCATTGGGGATTTAAAGATACTTTGTGCACATACTGTACAGCCTTGTAGATGTTTGCATAAAACATCTGAGGTGTCCCCTCGAAAAATTAGCTACAGCGTGTTACATACTGTAGCTCATGCATTTGTAGTGGCCCTGGTGTGCATCTTAGAGAAGTTCGCAAAACTCTAAAAAGAAAGTGTTGCTGTCTGAGTTTAATAAACAATATGGGCATGCTGGCTGCAGACCAATCAGTTAACGTCCTGGATCATTGATCTGAATCAGAAACCCTAGTATTACTGATTTTTTTATTTTTAAAGGGAGGGGTATCCAGTCATGAACCTCCTGCCATTTTTTATAGCTATGCCTGAGATTATGCTGATTGGTGGCTTCTGATTCAGGAGTGGAGGTCTTGACCATTCTAGATGAAGTCATTCTTCTTCCAAAGGTGAGGTACCTGCAGCCTTAAATGAGTTTCAGGATCCATCTTGGTATTCATGGGTCCCCTTGTGGCGGCCAAGTGAAAGGAGTGATTTATATCTTGTTAACTACATTAGAAGGGATGCGGGTGGCGCTGTGGGTTAAACCACAGAGCCTAGGGCTTGCCGATCAGAAGGTCGGCGGTTCGAATCCCCGTGACGGGGTGAGCTCCCGTTGCTCGGTCCCGTTGCTCGGCCAACCTAGCAGTTCGAAAGCACGTCAAAGTACAAGTAGATAAATAGGTACCGCTCCGGCGGGAAGGTAAACGGCGTTTCCATGTGCTGCTCTGGTTTGCCAGAAGCGGCTTAGTCATGCTGGCCACATGACCCGGAAGCTGTACGCCGGCTCCCTCGGCCAATAAAGCGAGATGAGCGCCGCAACCCCAGAGCCGGTCATGACTGGACCTAATGGTCAGGAGTCCCTTTACCTTTACCTAACTACATTAGAAATTTGCTTGGAACTTGCAGCTGTTTCAGAGTCATTAATTAATGCCAATGTTAGTGAGCTTATTTCTTTCTTTTTTAAAAAAATATTTATTAAGGTTTTTTCAATATAGAAACATATCCAAATAAAGAACAAAACAACATTGATCATTTAGCATCTTTTCCTTATCCCTTTGGACTCCCCCGCACCTCCCGCACACACTTACATCGTTAAAACAATATTTCCAAACAAATTATCAGTTTATTCATACTCTTGAATTTGATCGTTAACCTATAATTTAAACTTAAATCTAATTTGGTGATAGACAATTATTTCTACTCTGGCATCCCAGTCAGCATTCAACCAAATTACAATACTTTTGTAAATAAATCTTAAATTTCTTCCAGTCTTCTTCCATCCTCTCTTCTCCCAGGTCTCGAATTTAGTGAGCTTATTTCACCAATGCTGAAGGAACTGAGTTTCAAAGTGCTGGTCTTGTCCGTCAAAGCCCTATATTGCTTGGGCTCTGCATATCTTGTGAGATGTCTACTCCAACCTTCTGAGGTCTACAGGGGAAGCCCCTAATGTAGGGTAGAGCCTTTTCGATGGTGGCACCACTTTTTGGTACTAAGGAAAGAAAACAGGAGAGGAAGCTGGCAATCTACTCAAATCTAGGGCATGCTATGGATGAAGCCTTGACTTTGGAGTGATCTTGACTCTGCAGTTGTTGCCAGAACTGATGGTGTTTTGTGGAATCAGTTTCAGCTTAGACTGGAACTATTAACCAGTATCAAATACAGTCATACCTCGGGTTACAGACGCTTCAGGTTGCGTTTTTTCGGGTTACAGACACGCCGAAACCCGGAAGTACCGGAACGGGTTACTTATGGGTTTCGGCAGTCGTGCACGCGCAGAAGCGCCGAATCGCAACCTGCGCATGCACAGATGCGGCGCTGTGGGTTGCGAACGTGCCTCCCGCACGGATCACGTTCACGACCCAAGCGTCCACTGTACTCACTTTGAGGGAAGGTGGTGGTGCGGGTTGTGACGGAAGAACAGATCCAGTGTGGTGTAGTGGTTAAGAGTGGTAGACTCGTAATCTGGGGAACTGGGTTTGCGTCTCCGCTCCTCCACATTCAGCTGCTGGGTGACCTTGGGCAAGTCACACTTCTCTGAAGTCTCTCAGCCCCACTCACCTCACAGAGTGTTTGTTGTGGGGGAGGAAGGGAAAGGAGATTGTTAGCCGCTTTGAGACTCCTTCGGGTAGTGATAAAGCGGGATATCAAATCCAAACTCTTCTTCTTCTTCTTTCAAAATCTGTTTTGCATGATACTGAAGTGGTATCTCTGTTTTCATAGTCTCTGAACACCAGATACAGGGAATAAATATCAGAAGTGGGTTGTTGTCTTTTCTGTGGCCTATTTGTAAGGTATGTGGAACCATGTGGCTAGCCTCTGAATGCCAGGCTAAATGAACTTTCAGTCAGTTCTTATGTTCTTGAAACTTATAAATGTTTCCCACTGAAAAGTAAGGGACAAGAAGTGCTTAGCTGAATGGCCCCTATACGTATATATATCTATTTAAGGAAATACAGACGATCGCTGCTACTGTTTGCTTGCTCTGTCGCCAGTATGGGGAGGGAGTGGCCACCAAGCTCTTTTATTGTGCCTTCGCTTTTATTTTAAATAAAGACTGTACATAGTGGCTGGGTGGGTCCTGGACACCCAGCATTGTAAGATACTCAAAGGTAAATGTGAGAGAGATGTTTAGTGACGTCATATGTTCCTGGAACACTTTAAAAGAGAATAGCAAATATTTGATCAGGGAGGTAAATACAACTGTTCAATGTCTTTGGCAAAACACCGATAAACCATTCCTAAGCGAATCTTGTCTTAGTCTGGATTTCATACCCACATTATTCAGAAGCGGCAAACAGGGCTTAGTATAAACTGGCTTTTTATAAACCGTCTCCAACGTATATTGGAATACAGTGGTACCTCGGGTTACAGACGCTTCAGGTTACAGATGCTTCAGGTTACAGACTCTGCTAACCCAGAAATAGTACCTCGGGTTAAGAACTTTGCTTCAAGATGAGAACAGATATCGTGCTCCGGTGGCTAAAGTGGTACCTCAGGTTAAGAACAGTTTCAGGTTAAGAACGGGCCTCCAGAACGAATTAAGTTCTTAACCCGAGGTACCACTGTAGTCCTTTTGGACACTATCTCTAAAGCGTTATGAAAATATTAAATGCATATTATCCAGAAGTGCTCTTCCTGTAGTTGTAACTCTCCTTTTCTCCCTGCCTGAGGGCTTCCTTACACATTGCAGAAATCGCTTTTCCACTTCCTATGCATTTACAGTCATTTTCTCTGCACCAGCGAAACTTTTCTGAGTCCCTGCTGAAGGCATTTAAACATGCCTACCCAGATGTTTGGAAAGTTTGTATGAGTTTTAATTTGTTTTAGTCTATTTTATTGCTGTTTTAACCTTCTGTATGTTATCAATTATGGTTGTCAATTTTTTAGCGGTTATTTTTATTTTGTAAACTGCTCTGACGTTTTTTCTAAAAGCAAGCGGTACATAAATTTTGTGAAATAAATAAATAAATAGCATCTCCTGCTCTGGCTTTCGGAGCAAAGTGTGTTGGTAAACTTACTGTAATTGTGTGTGAGTGCTGCTTTTAACTTACCAACATTTTTAAAAAATGCCTAATCCCACAATGAAATTGCTTGTGCTTATTATAGCACAGGGGTGGCCAACTCCCAAGAGACAGTGATCTACTCACAGAGTTAAGAGCCAGTGATCTACCTGTGATTTACCACAAACGTCCAGTGATCTACCAGTAGACCATGATCTACCTGTTGGACGTGCCCTTTATAGCACAATTGCAATTCAAACACGTTTTACTGTCTGTTGTGGAAAGTAGCCAGTGTGCTGTCATTCTGTAGCCACTGAATGTTGTTCATTGCATTATTTATTGTGGTTCACCTGCCCTTAGGATTTTATCCTTAGAAATAAAAGGTGTGTACCCCTCCAAACCTCAGAGTGACCCTGAGTCTGCTAATACCTTCCACCTAGACAAAGGTGGTACTGGTGACTTGGTTACACTTGCATGAGCAAAGAAAAGCTTAGAACTGGAAATACAGTGAATTACAGTGATAAATTTGGCACTTTGGTGCCAACAAATGCTGGTCCAAAATCTCCTCCCTGAGGCAGCCGCTTCACGCTGGCTATTTACACAGGAATTCCCTTGATCTCTCAACCTGAGCCTCCTGGTCCACTCGCTGTGTTGTTCGAAGTGGATTGCCTTTTGATCTGTTTCACTGATGGATGTTTTTATTTTGATGTTCACATAAATGGTTTATACCACGTAGACTACTTAACAAGGCTATTTTGGCATTCAAGTGGTAAAGGTAAGGTAAAGGGACCCCTGACCATTAGGTCCAGTCACAAATGACTCTGGGGTTGTGGCGCTCATCTCACTTTACTGGCCGAGGGAGCCGGCGTACAGCTTCCAGGTCATGTGGCCAGCATGACTAAGCCGCTTCTGGTGAACCAGAGCAGCACACGGAAACGCTGTTTACCTTCCCACTGGAGCGGTACCTATTTATCTACTTGCGCTTTGACGTGCTTTCGAACTGCTAGGTTGGCAGGAGCAAGGACCGAGCAATGGGAGCTCACCCCGTCATGGGGATTTGAACCGCTGACCTTCTGATTGGCAAGCCCAAGGCTCTGTGGTTTAACCCACAGCGCCACCCACATCCCTATTCAAGTGGTACATATGTACAAAAAGGGTTCCTTGGAGTTGGCTGTGCTATGAAAGATTTGCAGATTGTCTAATTTAGGGGTCAGCAAACATTTTCAGCAGGGGGCCAGTCCACTGTCCCTCAGACCTTGTGGGGGGCCGGACTACCAGTATATTTTGAAGAAAAAAGAACGAATTCCTATGCTCCACAAATAACCCTGGGATGCATTTTAAATAAAAGCACACATTCTACTCATGTAAAAACACCAGGCAGGCCCTACAAATCACCCAGAGATGTATTTTAAATAAAATACATTCTACTCATGTAAAAACATCCTGATTCCCAGACCATCCGAGGGCTGGATTGAGAAGGCGATTGGGCCGGATCCGGCCCCCAGGCCTTAGTTTGCCTACCCATGGTCTAATTCCCTGCTTTCATCGCAACTGTGATTTTCACATTAGTCTGGCTATCTATGATGCTTATTCTCCTACAGACCGTGATGAGCCAAAAAGCAGCCTTTTCACAGAATCATAGAGTTGGAAGGTACCACGAGGGTCATCTAGTCCAACCCCTGCAATGCAGGTATCTTTTGGCCAGTGTGGGACTCACACCCACAACCCTGAGATTAAAAGGCTCATGGTCTACCGACTGAGCTCTCTCTTTTAACAAGTTAATTTTCCCACTACCATAATTTATGGCAGGAGGGAAATCTAAATGCTCTGTCGCTGTCGTCGCTAACAATTGTTTCCATTGTGACTCACGCATCACCCGTTCCATTTCACACGGTCATAAATTCCACAAGCGTTCATCTGTGTGTAAAAGCAAAGAAGGGTTTAAAAAGTTCTATATAGGCCAACTAGGTGCTACGGAAAAATTAGAGTTCGATCTTAAATACAGTCAAGGGGCAATTCTCTGTTGCCCCAGAGCGCGGGACTGGATCTAATGGGCTTAAGTTACAGGAGGGTCTGTTCAGGTTCAACATGCAGAGAAAAATGCTTTTTGCAATAAAAAATCATCACCAATCTTTATTACGGTCCAGAGACCCAACAAATCATTACAAAGCAATACACAATTCATACAGCCTACCTCCAGGTTAAACAAGCATATTGTTCAGAATATAGGGATCATTTGTTCTTGCAACCACTGATAGAAACTTTGCCACTGCTAATGTTCTAGCATTTGTCCGGTCTTCCAATAGGAACCTGACATAGTGAGCCTCTGATTTTCCCGGGAAAGGTACCAGCAAGGGTAGTATCAGTTCAGCCCTGGCTTGCTCATATTTTGCACAATGCAACAAAATATGTTTTATGGAATCGATGTCTTGAGCACACGAGCAAAGTCTGTCCTGGTAGGGAACTCCTCTCAACCTGCCATCCAACACTGCAGAAGGAAAGACATTTAGTCTGGCTTTGATGAAAAGCCTTCGATAGTTTGGTCCTGTCAGGTTTTTCATGTAAGATGTTAACTTAAAGACATGCCCATATGGTACACGCAATAAAAAATTGTGTGATAGGAACCTGCTACCAAGAGGTCACACAGGTCCGTGTACACAAGCAATCTTCCTTTTCAGGCTTTCTACTTTATATATAAAAGGTAGGGCGCAATGATGTCACCTGTAGGAGGAAAGAAGGAACTTGTCGCATGCTATCTTCAGTTAATTATTTCTATAAATATAAATCTACTGCCCAAATTCACCGGACTCTGGTTGACTTTTAAACAAGTTTTAATCGATTAGCCGAGCCCTTTAAACATTGCAATCTTAATGTTTCTAAGTTTGAATCATCCGAGGGTGCCTTTCGTCTGCCACTGTTTTTTTTTCTGGGCGAAGGCTCCGTACATTTAGCACTCCTGGCAGATGTACAACAGGGGCAGCATTTTCCCATTGCTGTGTGCTGAGGGAACCCTACATCCACTGATGGCGGACGTTATTGTGCAGTAGTTAAAAGCACGAGGCTTGGAGGAAGAATTGCATGGCCAGACCCTCCAGCATTTCTCTGATGAAAATTTTGTTGTCACTTAGTTGTTTAGTCGTTTCCGACTCTTCGTGACCCCATGGACCAGAGCACGCCAGGCACTCCTGTCTTCCAGTGCCTCCCGCAGTTTGGTCAAACTCATGCTGGTAGCTTCAAGAACACTATCCAGCCATCTCGTCCTCTGTCGTCCCCTTCTCCTTGTGCCCTCCATCTTTCCCAACATCAGGGTCTTTCCCAGGGAGTCTTTTCTTCTCATGAGGTGGCCAAAGTCTGGGAGCCTCAGCTTCAGGATCTGTCCTTCCAGTGAGCACTCAGGGCTGATTTCCTTAAGAATGGATAGGTTGGATCTTCTTGCAGTCCACGGGACTCTCAAGAGTCTCCTCCAGCACCATAATTCAAAAGCATCAATTCTTCGGCGATCAGCCTTCTTTATGGTCCAACTCTCACTTCCATACATCACTACTGGGAAAACCATAGCTTTAACTATATGGACCTTTGTTGGCAAGGTGATGGCTCTGCTTTTTAAGATGCTGTCTAGGTTTGTCATTGCTTTTTCCCCAAGAAGCAGGCGTCTTTTAATTTCGTGGCTGCTGTCACCATCTGCAGTGATCATGGAGCCCAAGAAAGTAAAATCTCTCACTGCCTCCATTTCTTCCCCTTCTATTTGCCAGGAGGTGATGGGCCCACTGGCCATGATCTTCGTTTTTTTGATGTTGAGCTTCAGACCATATTTTTTACTCTCCTACAACATCAACAACTTTATTATTTATACCCCATCCATCTGACTGAGTTATCTTAGCCACTCTGGGCAGCTTCCAACATAATAAAAACATAACAAAACATTAAACTTTTTTAAAATTAAAAACCTTCCCAATACAGAGCTGCCTCCAGATGTCTTCTAAAGGTGGTATAGATGCTTATCTCCTTGGCTCAGGGGGGTCACATAACTCCATTCCCTCCAACATTTTTTCGATGAAAATAGGAACGCCCTAAGGAAAAACGGGACATTCTCGATTAAATCAGAAACTGGGATGGCTTCTGTAAGTCTGGGGCCGTCCTGGGAGAATAGGGACACTAGGAGAGTCTGCATGACAGGCTGGCTAATGGTTTAACTGGTGTTAAATGGTTGAAGCAAGTTAATAAAAGGAATAAATAAAATATAATAAAAAGAATAAAAGGAATTAATTAAAATGAGGCAGACTCTACACACTGAGTGACTGCAGTCGTAAGCAATTAAATGGATTAGGAATGCCTGCCAAAGCCCAAAATCCCTTTGCTTAAAGAGATGTTTGTGGTACCTGTGGTTGGTAAGAAGGATTTTGTGTTCTTTTCTTGACCTGCTATATGCCCTTAGCGGTTCTTATTTCCTCCCTGCTCAGTGACATCAGCTTAATGCCCACCTAGCAATGGTTTTCTCCCGTAACACCACACACCTGTCAAATTTTAAAAGCCAAACAACAAATGTAACACTGTACAGCCCTGCAAGTGAACTGCATGGTCGCAGACAATGTGATAATTAACAAAGAATAGCTTCTTACTGCCGGAATACCAAAGCAGAAAACAAAAGCTGGGCAGATTACCCAGCCGTACTTTTTCCTGGTTGCAAGTTGATGATTAAGAGCAAAGCAAGCACTTTGTTTTCGTTCTGGCAGAGTTCCTTTAACAGTTGCCTGACAGGTAGAAATTCAGTAAGGCGATTCTTTACCTGTCATTGTATTCCCACGCCAGGTAAGACTGCACCTGTAATGTATGTCTTTGGTGTTTTGCTTGCCATTCAGCTATTAAAGGCACAGGAGTCCGGCAGGAAAAAAAGCTGGCAACCATTCAGAGCTGGCAGCGTTCGAAACTCCCATTGTTCTACACACGTTTTGTGACAGGGAATTTGATGAATGCGAGCAGTTTCTGAGCTCTGGGAGCAGTACTGCGCACCTAAGATTTCAGATTAAAACTGCCACTGCTGGAACGAAAGGAGGACCTTTTTCTGCCTCTCCACTTCCAGCCACTCTCTGAGGACTGGAGAAGAGACCCTCATAAGAATATTAGGGGGACGGGCAGGGGAAGTATGGCTTTGTGTTTTGCAGTCTTCAGATGAGGACTAGACCATGTGAAGAATGAATATAAGCCTTTAGCTGCAATTCATTCATTTTCAGCTTTGTATTCTTGTTATAAAAAAGTGCACCTAGACATTCTGTTGTTGCTCCCATAACCTAGGTTTAAGGTGCCATATAGCTCCTAGCTTTCATATCTCAGTTTCTAACACTGAGGGCTAGTATATTTAGAGTGGTTTTGCTTCCTTTTTCCTCACCTGCTTTCAGCATTACATCTCCTATTTTAATATTAAATTAATTTAGGAAGTATTTCCATACTACTATTTTAGCACTGTTATATGACTGTGAATCACGTTCCTGCGAATTACAGTTCAGTTTTAGTTCCATATTCAAACTGTTGACAGGATGCTGAACCAGATGGGGCCTTCCAACAGGCTCCTCTTATGTAATTCTACAAAAGAGTACAGTGGTACCTCTAGTTATGAACTTAATTCGAGAAGGCTATCATATTTAATCACCAAGAAAGCCATTTCCAGTTGTTGTTGTTGTTGTTGTTTAGTCGTTCAGTCGTGTCCGACTCTTCGTGACCCCATGGACCAGAGCACGCCAGGCACTCCTGTCTTCCACTGCCTCCCACAGATTGGTCAAACTCATGCTGGTAGCTTCGAGAACACTGTCCAACCATCTCGTCCTCTGTCGTCCCCTTCTCCTTGTGCCCTCCATCTTTCCCAACATCAGGGTCTTTTCCAGGGAGTCTTCTCTTCTCATGAGGTGGCCAAAGTATTGGAGCCTCAGCTTCAGGATCTGTCCTTCCAGTGAGCACTCAGGGCTGATTTCCTTCAGAATGGAGAGGTTTGATCTTCCTGCAGTCCATGGGACTCTCAAGAGTCTCCTCCAGCACCATAATTCAAAAGCATCAATTCTTTGGCGATCAGCCTTCTTTATGGTCCAGCTCTCACTTCCATACATCACTACATTTCCATTTACCACCTGCCTAATGTTAGGTGGTGGGAGAACCTCAGTGACCGCATCCTTCATCCTTCTCTGGGTTTGGGCAGACAGTCACGTTTTTCTACAAGGCCCCTGTGCCTTTTTAGCAAGTGTGTAACAAGCTGAAATTGAACATCCTGGGGAATTGCATCCTGGGGAAGCCCTTTCCTCCATGAGACGTAGGTCATCATGCCATCGTTTTCCCCCTTGGTCTGCTGTACTTTTTAGGTTGCTAAGAAAACCAAAGAAGCTGTGAAGTCAATGCTGTTTCCATTTCTAGAGCTCCACTCAGCAGAGTTCTTTTATGGAAAACTGGATTTCGGCCTAATCGTCCTTCATGATTATAGCACTGATTATAGAATTCAGTGCTACAATACATCTATAAAGGAGAAGCCAAATAAACTTCACTTCTACTGTCTGAAAGAGGTTATTGTCTCTTTAAAACTTAAAAAAACGTCCTTGTTATCAGCATGTATTTTTGGTTTGCCTCCTCTGGGTGGGGCATGGAAAAGACAATATTTGCCTGCCTTGTGGTTCTATTCTTTTCACGTTTGTATGTTGTATTTTCATGCCCCACACCCCCAAATTTACCAGATGGATTTATGTCAGGCTTTTGTTTCAGTTGTCAGAATACAGTGGTACTTCGGGTTACATACGCTTCAGGTTACAGACTCCGCTAACCCAGAAATAGTACCTCGGGTTAAGAACTTTGCTTCAGGATGAGAACAGAAATCGTGCTCCAGTGGCGCGGCGGCATCAGAAGGCCCCATTAGCTAAAGTGGTGCTTCAGGTTAAGAACAGTTTCAGGTTAAGAACGGACCTCTGGAATGAATTAAGTACTTAACACGAGGTACCACTGTACATGGAACTGTGTGTGTGTGTGTGTGTGTGTGTGTGTGTGTGTGTGTTTATATGCATTGTAAAGCTTTGTAATTATTAATAAATTTACGTCTATCCAAATAAATTAGCATATGCAAATTTTATGCAAAACTGCCCCCCTTTTATGTTGCATTTCCTCTCTTTTTCGGTAACGCAGAATTGGCTGCCCTGTGCTGTTTATTTTTTTCAGGCTTATCCACACAAGAGTTTGGTGTGGGTTTGAAACTGCAGGTGGAACATTCTCCACATGGGCGTTCATCCCCGTCCACAGTGGGAAATTTAAATATATGTGCTCTTTTCCTTTCTCTCTCTCTGGGTTGCAACCCTGTTTCAACACAGGAATTACCTGAGTGAATGAGCATTCAACAAAATAATTGTTTTTAAAAACAGAATCTATCGCCTCTTTGCCCTTGTGTCACACATTTCAGCACAAGAAGTGGCAGGCTTGGAAACCTGTAATGTATCATGTTGTGACAAGGAAGAAACATCACAGTGAAGGCTGGGTTTATTCCCTCCCACTTTCCTATAAAATAAGCTTCCAACAAAGAAACTTAAAACAATATAATCCTGAGACTAAAGTTATAGTCGCTTCACTTCAAAAATGAAACTTCTTCCCAACCTTTGGCCTAGCACGGCATACCATAGATCATTTGTTTGCATGTCCTGGAAAGTGTCATTAAGGCGCATAATTATCATATGCACCCTAAGGTGAAATACTGTGGTATCTATATAAGTAAAGGTAAAGGGACCCCTGATCATTAGGTCCAGTCACGAACGACTCTGGGGTTGCGGCGCTCATCTCGCTTTATTGGCCAAGGGAGCTGGCATACAGCTTCCGGGTCATGTGGACAGCAGGACTAAGCCGCTTCTGGCGAACCAGAGCAGCACAGGGAAATGCCCGCTGGAGCGTTACCTATTTATCTACTTGCACTTTTGACGTGCTTTTGAACTGCTAGGTTGGCAGGAGCAGGGACCGAGCAACGGGAGCTCACCCCGTCGCAGGCATTTGAACCGCCAACCTTCTGATCGGCAAGTCCTAGGCTCTGTGGTTTAACCCACAGCACCACCCACGTCCCTCTATATAAGTAAGTGAAGCTATTACAGGCAGTGGAGAGGAGCTTCCATACCTTGGAAGTCGAACGGAATCCGTTCCAGGAGTCCATTCGACTTCCAAAATGTTTGGAAACCAAAGTATGGCTTCTCCTCCTGCAGCCAATCGGAAGCTGCAGAAGCCCCATCAGACTTCCAAAAATAGTTCACAAACCGGAACAGTCATTTCCAGGTTTGCAGTGTTTGGAAGCCAAAACGTTTGAGAACCAAACTGTTCGCAAACCAAGGTACGGCTGTATAGTTGAATGTATTGAAAGGGTAGCAAATTCTTAGTTGCTTACTAACTGTGGTTGCCTTCTTAACAGCAGGTAGTGGGGAGAAGTATTTGAGTTATTTTTCTGCCTCAGAAGCCAAAATAACCCTGTTGACCTTGGGTAATATGCGCCTTGACTTGGCACCATTTTGTCCTTTGCCTCAGGCAGCAAAATGTCTTGAGCCAGCCCTCCTCATTGTTTTGAGGCAACCGGCTGTTAAAGGGAGAAAAACAAGAGGAGTGGAATAAAGAATAAGGAAGAGTATTTCCCTGTGTATACAAGCCACTCCTGTTCATTGGCACCGTGAAGTTAAAAAACAAGATCTCATTGGAAAAGTTTACATACTACTTCTGAGCATGTGGCATCACAAGCTGCTCTCGCTAGGCTGGAGCCTCACTTTTTGCTGGTAACTTTAGGTGAACAGAGAGCCTATTCTTCTTGAGAGGGAAAAATGGATTAAATGGCTAGTTGGCCGGACTCCAGACAATGCTAAATCTCTTAAAGGAACAAATGTTTTCTTCAGCTTTTAAGCATTGTTCCACTGCAGGACTGCAAAAGACTGTAAATAACATTAAGATAAAGAAATCAAACACCTTTCCATTCAATAGCAGGATGGAAATAGAAACTGTGCTTCACATTATAGTCTTTCCCCTGTATATATGGATTGCAACCTGCCCCTTGGATCAATTAATTGGCTTTGCAATTCACTAAGACACAATTGCTTGGATTTGAACATTTTACTCCAAATGGTTGTGGCTTTATAAGAATGCAAGCCCTCCTGTCACATCTCTCATAAATGTGTCAAGGAAATTCTTTTTGAGAGAGAGAAATCAATTGGGGGAAAGTATCTTAGGTCTGAGATACAGATTAAATTATATGTTCTACACAGTTGTTGAACCCTGTCTTTTTTATATAAAAAATAGACAAAATTGAACGTGATGTTGGACTGGGAATAGACCGATTTGAAACCATTTTCGTGAGAGACCACAATCTCATGCCTTCCAACATTTATCCAATGAAAATTACCTCACAGGATTGTTATAAATAAAAAATGTACAGGGGAAGGGATTGTGTGCAACACCTTCCACAAATAAATGGAATGAAATAAAGTTTTTACCGGTAAGCTGACTTGAGTCCCTGTCATGGAAAATGGCAGGAAAGAATAATAATAATGGAAACTGTGAGAATGATCAGGAACATACCAGAAAGTAAATCCTATTGAACTCAGTGGGACTTAGTTCTGAGGTGAAAAATACTTAGGATTGCAATGTAAGACTGCACAGTCTTTACCCAGTTACCTGGGAGTAAGCTCCATTGAATACAGTGGGACTTACTTCTCAGAAGACAGTGTAAGCCTCCATTTACAATAAAGGAATAACACTGCACATGTTTCCTTAAAAATGGCTGGCAGCTGAAGCATTGCAGTGACATTTTCCTTCAAAATTATAGGAAGGGCTTCGTACGCCTTCATTTGGTGCAGGAATTTTCTTTTCAATATAAACAGAACTCAGTTTCTTGCACCTACACACACACACACACACCACTTTTAATTGTTCTCCAAGATGTGGAGGGGAGGAAAAAGAGAAGCCGGGACATTCCGGGATCAAATCAGAAACTGGGGTGGCTTCTGTAATTCTGGGACTGTCCCTGGAAAATAGGGACATCTGGAGGGTATGCAATCTTTCTTTCCATGCTGAACAGTTGCTGGTGTGTAGCCGGACTGGATGCGTAGAGATTGTGCCAAATGGAGAGGGAACTGGAAAGTTTTGTGTGTATCCCAAAGCACCAGTCTGTAACGTCCCCTAGGCCAGAGTGATCCCTTGTGAGCTCTTCTTAGTCTTTGTGTTAGATGGTAAGGCAAAAGGGGAAAGGACCCTGGACGGTTAAGTCCAGTCAAAGGTGACTATGGAGTTGTGTCGCTCATCCGGCTTTCAGGCCAAGGGAGTCAGCGTTTGTCCACAGACAGCTTTCCGAGTTATGTAGCCAGCAGGACTAAACTGCTTCTGGTGCAATGGGGCACTGTGACGGAAACCAGAGCGCACGGAAACACTGTTTACCTTCCTGCCATAGCGGTACCTATTTATCTACTCGTACTGGTATGCTTTTGAACTGCTAGGTTGGCAGGAGCTGGGACAGAGCAATGGGAGCTCACTTCGTTGCAGGGATTCGAACCGCCAACCTTCCAATTGGCAAGCCCAAGAGGCTCAGTGGTTTAGACCACAGCACCACCCACATCCCTAGATGATAGGCTCAATGGATCATGGACTCATCTTGGATATTCACATTGCAAAGCGCTTGTACACTGTGTAAGTAGAATTTAACTGCAGAGTGTGAGCAAGAACCAGGCTTTGTTAACAATGCAACACTTGGACATGTCTTCAGTGCTTGTCTTTATCTTTCCTGATAGCCAATAACTCGGTCACTATTTTCCTGCTCTGCAGAGGAATGGCCTAAAGCAGCAATTTGCCTAAGGCTCTCCAACAGGAAAATAGCTAAGTCACGGATCTGAACCCAAGTTGAGGGTGAATGTTGTGTCCTCGGGGCCATTATTGGTTCCATGCCTTGTGCCCTTTAGTGGAAAGATACAGCTGGAGGTATCCTGCTGTTGTTGCCATTGTTTTAAACTATCCTGCCCATTTTTTCCTTAGCCTAAGAAGCGATAAGTTTAGTGCAGGTGGAACAAAGTGTTTGCAGTGCGTTCCAATGAACCCCAGAAATATTTTCATTTCTGTTTACCTTCCAGCTTTGAGAGTTGATAGTAAATGACAGTACTCTCTAAAGTTTTGCAATCTGTCACAATGAAAATGCAATCTCAGCTGTTATCTCTGTCTCCTTAGGAAATAACAACAAAAAGTACTGTTTTCTTCTCTAAAACTGCCTCCATGTATATATCCTATTTAGTTTTTAGGGAGTTAGGATTATTTCTCCCCTTTCAAAATCCTGTTTAAGTCTCTTAAAGCATGTCTCATGATGTTTGGGTCTGCAAATCATTAGTTCTGCAAACTTCATGGCAAATCCCTTCCCCCCAATTTTGTTCCAGTCTGATGTGGAGAAGATGCTGAAAAATTGAAAATACTCATTTCATGTTCCTAACACAAGTTAAAACAGAATTATTCCAAACTTTCAATTTGTGATAGGTGCAGATAATCTCCTAGCAGTTGAGAGCTAAACTAAGGACAGTGGTACCTCTGGTTATGAACTTAATTCATTCTGGAGGTCCGTTCTTAACCTGAAACCATTCTTAACCCGAGGTACCACTTTAGCTAATGGGGCCTCCTGCTGCCGCTGTGCCGCCGCCACGTGATTTCTGTTCTTATCCTGAGGTAAAGTTCTTAACCCAAGGTACTACTTCCGAGTTAGTGGAGTCTGTAACCCGAAGTGTTTGTAACCCGAGGTACCACTGTAAAGAGCTAGTATGGTTGCATTCTGTTCCATAAAGACCCTAGACACATGAATTTTTGCTCTGAAAATACAATGACGTTCATCACAGAGATTTCTTTGACTGAAGCAGTTTTATTTAGTCTCTCCTTCTGTTAAGTTAAGCTTTCGTGACATACCACTTTGCTATAAGAGCAAAAGAGGGAATAAATAAAATTAAATGTCAATTTAACAAGTTGCAACTTAGCTCACTGAATTGAGTTGTTATGTATTCAGTGGTCTGTGTTTGCCTGAGCTTGAGTCTGGAGCCTCTGGACTAAGGAATCTGAGCCCCTGTGTTCAGATTTATGATATCCAATCACAGAACATTTCAGGATTTGGGCCTCTGCCATTGGCCCTTAAACTCTGACTTATGATTCGCAGCTTGGAAGTTTGGACAGCCAATCACATTGGGAGTGGGAGTGGCCCAGGCCTTCAGAAATGTATATAAGCAGTTGCTTTGCCCCTGTTTCCCAGTTCTGTTTGTTCAATAAAGTTTCTTGCTGTTATCACTGTGTCTTGCCTTATGGGAACCCACCTACACTTCATAAATAATCAACAAAACGAGGCCTTATTTACTCTCCTGCTGAGGGTATAAAAAAGGCCCGGTTCACTATGCTGCTGACCAAGGAACTCTGTTGAACACTGGCCCATTTTTATTCTAACAACCTAATGAGATGGGCTAGATTGAGATTGATTTGATGATGTACGGCTGAATGTGTGGAACCAGCTCCACTGAAAAGCATTACTTTGGAGATGATGTGAGATGCAGGCTCTGTTCCGTGACCTTTCACCATTCGCACATGCAATCCATCGCATTAAGTCACAGTGATCAAATAATGTATACGCACATGTGAACAAGACCTTGGTCTTATTAAGAGGTCTTTTGGTTGGATGACCCATTGCAGATCATGTGCAGTTTTGTAATATCGGAAGAATCAGGAAACATACAATATCTGTTAACTAAATGCACCCTCTGATAGGCCTGAGCCACAGTGTGTGTTAATCAGTGTTTTACTCAAGAGCCACAGCCAAAGCAGTAATAATTATTCAGTGAAATGTGTGATTACTATCACAAATGCTTTCATTCCTAATTATTGCTATTATATTCATGAATCGGAAACTGAGGCGGCTTCTAGGGAAGCAGCACACACAAGGTTACATGTGAATCTATGCAGAGAATTAAGCTACACACCACCACCTCTCCCACAATGCACTATGTGTACTATACTTTTCCTACTACAGTGAAACCTTGGTTCCCAAACAGCTTAGATGCCGAACAAATCAGCTCCCGAACACCGCAAACCTGGAAGCAATTGTTCCGGTTTGTGAACGTTTTTCGGAAGCCAAACGTTCAGCACAGCTTCCGTGGCTTCCGATTGGCTGCAGGACCTTTCTGCAGCCAACCAGAAGCCGCGCCTTGGTTCTCGAACCGTTTTGGGAGTCAAACGGACTCCCAGAACGGATAAAGTTTGGGAACCAAGGTTCCTCTTTAGTGGTAAATGAAGCTTGCGTTCTGCAGGCATAGATATGTTTCTTGCTGTCTTTAGAAGGGTCTGTGCTCCCAAAGCCAAGTCTGAAGAGGCAGCTGCATTCCCAAAGCCCAACAATCTCTTCCACTTGCAGCGGTTTGACTTGCTCTATATTCAAAAGACCACTTGCTGTTGGCATCAGTCTGTCTCAGAACGTGTCTTCAGAGGTAAAGTCAAACCATTGTGGGGTTGCAGCGCCTGCTGTGGCTGTAGAGACTGATAACAGGAGAGACATGTTTTGTTGCAGCTGGGGCAGATGAAGGCGTTTCTTTCTCTGTGCTCCTTCCAGTTCTTCCTTCCTTCCATTCCTCCTCTGATCATTGCTGCAGATGCACAACCTGACTGTCTCCAGGTGATCAACTGCAAGGGCTACACGGTCGATGTTGCCAGCCTTCGTGTAACGTTTGCAGACATCTTTGTAACACAGAGTTACAAAGGGGGGGACTAGTGCCCATAGAGCATGTCCTTGGGAAACCTGCCATCTCCCATTCTGCAGACAGGACCAAGATAGCATAAACATCTCTGACACAGGAGTGCGAAGCTGCCGCAAATGCATTACAGAGTCTCAAATCTTTGTTTGAGACTCTGCCCTGCCATGTATGTTCACCACACTACCTGTCCTTGTTAAAAGGTGGGTTGTGGCATTAAGAAATCCTTATAGTAATATAATTTTGGTTACTGTAATGTTCTCTGTAGAAGTAAACAGTAGCTTTCTAAAACTGAAATCGATGGTCCCAACAATGTGTGATAATTACAGAGAGCGAGAAAAGTTTCTAGTGTAGGTGGCTGCCACATGTCACAGCACTGACATTTCCTCCTGGTGTAGTTTCACAAACCTATTTATCACTTGCAACATCAAATGATGGCTTGAACTTCTGAATGGGATACATCAGGTGTCGCTCACAAGATGGTGTGTCTGTGTTGCTTCACATCACCTGAAATCCAAAACTTTTGAGCAGGAACATTCCACACATACATTTTTTTAAAAATCTGAGTCTACAGCTTTCAAACTACACTCTATGTAGAGAAACCGAGTGGTGTACCTAGATGTGTGAACCTATATGGCTTGATTCAACTTCTTCTTTGGTGATCACTCATAGCCAAGTAAGATTGCCTTCCATAAACACGGTTTTAACAGTGAGTCCGTAAGTGACTGTGGAGGCCAATTCTGGATCCACACGTCCTTCCACAGTGGGGACATAATTTTCCGGGCGAGAGCTGATCACGGTGAGGGTTTGCCAAGCGTGTCTTCCTCTTAGCACGTTTCTCCCTTTCCTCCTCAGTTTGAGCGTCTTTAAAGCCCATGACACCTTTTGTAAAGGCTGTGGCGTTTGCCTCCTAGGTGGGTCATAAGGAAAGGGTTAAAATGAGTGGGATGTGATTGGCCAGTGGAAACTGATAGGAGGAGTTAGGGTTAGAGTGGGTGTTGTTTTGGAAGTCAGTTGAAAGTTGGGAGTTGGGGAAGGAAGAGGGAGGAATAGTCTGTGGGTTGATTGAGTTGTGTGGTGAGAGTCAGATAGATAGATAGTTGGGATAATCAGTTTGAAGTTGTTAAGAAACCTTAAACTTGTTCATGCTTATAAAAATAAACTTGATTATTTGTTAATGTTAACAACTGTCTGGACTCCGTGTGTACCCATGAGAAACGGGTTGGTGGCAGCGAAGAAAGCAATTACAGTGGTAGCACAGGGTCAATAGACTGTTGAACGTCCGGGGACCCTGTGTGATCGCCACAAAGGCTGTTCTCCAACTGGAGCGCTCGCAGGCCAGTGTTTCCCAGTTGTCGGTACTACATTTTTAAAGATTTGCCTTGAGAGAGTCTTTCAACTACCTTGTTCCCAGCACTAGTGCAATAGAGCTTCCATCACACACCCCCTTTGACTCCTCCAGATGTGCTCTGGGGGGTCAGAAGAAGCCCCAAAGCAGCATGCAGGGGCAAGAGAGGGGAATTTGTTCCAATCAAGCAAGCAGAAATGCTTCTGCTGAAAGCACAATCTCCTTAGAGCTACTTTGAATTGCACCCTTAATCTCCAGAATATTCACGGAAGGTGGAGACAGGAAGTTCTTCCAGCAGAGGAACTTCAAAGAGACGATACGAAACCAAATACCAAATACCTCGCCCCTGCTGAAGTATTAATTATGATTGATATGACTTTATTTAATTGTGAGCTCTTAATAATACAGGAGCAGCGACAAAACGAGAATCCGATCCAAGCACAAGTTGCCCACGCCCCAAATAACTCTCCACTTTAGGATAATGACAAGGTACAAAGAGCGACTTGAGACAAACAGGTGAGAATCACATGGAAGGAGGTTAAAGGAACGATAATTTATTCTCTGCTGTTTACACAATGAGGACACCACCTTCGTCAGTTGAGCCTGCAGCTGTTTCCTTCAGATTGCATCTCCAGGAGAGTGCAGAGAGAGAGAGAGAGAGAGAGAGAGAGAGAGAGATATTTCACATTTCACCCTTGGAATGCAGCCGGACTTGCTAAGCAATTGAGACAATTAGAGAGAGAAAACACCTGCCTGTCATGAACAGAAGCTCTGACTCCAGTAACCACGTAACTTCAGACTACGGTACACAGCTTTTCCCAAGCCCCTATGAGCTAGTATACCATGCCCTCCAACATTTCTCCAGTGAAAAGGTAAAGGTAAAGGGACCCCTGACCATTAGGTCCAGTCGTGACCGAGTCTGGGGTTGAGGCGCTCGTCTCGCTTTATTGGCCGAGGGAGCCGGCATACAGCTTCCGGGTCATGTGGCCAGCATGACTAAGCCATTTCTGGCGAACCAGAGCAGCGCACGGAAACACCGTTTACCTTCCCACCAGAGCGGCACCTATTTATCTACTTGCACTTTGATGTGCTTTTGAACTGCTAGGTTGGCAGGAGCAGGGACCGAGCAACGGGAGCTCACGCCGTCGCGGGGATTCGAACCGCCGACCTTCTGATCGGCAAGTGCTAGGCTCTGTGGTTTAACCCACAGCGCCACCCGCATCCCTTCCAGTGAAAAGAGGGGCAGTCTATTTCATAATCCTAATCCTTATAATTTCATTATTTGTACCCCATCCATCTGAATGGGTTGCTGCAGCCACTCTGGGTGGCTTCCAACATATATAAAAACATAATAAAACATTAAACTTTATAAAAACAAAACACCCTTCCCTATACAGTGGTATCTCGGGTTACATACGCTTCATGTTACATACGCTTCAGGTTACACACTCCGCTAACCCAGAAATAGTACCTCAGGTTAAGAACTTTGCTTCAGGATGAGAACAGAAATCGTGCTCCAGCGGCGCAGTGGCAGCGGGAGGCCCCATTAGCTAAAGTGGTGTCTCAGGTTAAGAACAGTTTCAGGTTAAGAACAGACCTCTGGAACGAATTAAGTTCTTAACCCGAGGTACCACTGTACAGGGCTGCCTTCAGATGTCTTCTAAAGGCTGCATAGTTACTTATCTCCTTGGCTCAGAGGTTGCATAACTCCATGTCCTGCAATATTCCTCCAATGAAAATAGGGATGTCGTAAGGAAAAGCAGGACATTCTGGGATCAAATCAGAAACCAAGATGGCTTCTGTAAATCTGGGACTGTCCCTGGGAAATAGGGTCTGGCATACTTTCCGGAGTTAACATTTTGAAGCACACTTCAGTCATATGCCCCGAAAGACTTGTTTTGGGGAGTATAAACACACTCAGAAGAGCTGCCCCCAAGTTTCTGCAGAAATCCCTGTTCTGTGCGTGCCTGCTGACTAGGTGAAGCCTAAAACTTTCAGGTAAAGATGGGCAGGCATTCTCCTTTGATGTCAGGTCATCTCTACACTGGAAGCGATCGAATGATTCACTGTCACGTGCAGAGATGCAGCAGGGTTTCAGAGCCAGATTGGAAGGAGAGGAAGGGATGTAGATCAGCAGCAGAGTTCAGTGCATGGCATCTCCACTAGTATATGGTCCAATAAGCAGTATAAGGCAGCTTCCTATTTTCCTAGGAAGCAAGGCCAGAGAATTCATCTGTGTAAAGGTGCAGCAGACAAGTGTCTCTATAGGTCAGTATCTTGGGCTCAGAGAAGCCCTGACATTATTTATTTCCCTGACAGAACCAGCTCAGCCATTAGGGAGACTGAGGAGGCTGTTCAGGCCCCATCGGCAATGCAGAAGTGGTGCCAATATTGGCCAAAATCACGTGAGATCTTGCAAAATGGGCAAGACCTTGCGAGATTTAATAATAATAATAATAATAATAATAATAATAATAATAATAATAATA
>JAXCMG010000014.1:319198-334285 GCA_034642415.1 Podarcis siculus
TAATAATAATAATAATAATAATAATAATAATAATAATAATAATAATAATATATTTATACCCCGCCCATCTGGCTGGGTCTCCCCAGCCACTCTGGGCAGCTCCTCACAGAATATTAAAAATACAATAAAACATCAAACATTAAAAACTTCCCTAAACAGGGCTGCCTTCTGATGTGTTCTAAAAGTCAGATCGTTGTTTATTTCCTTGACATCTGATGGGAGGACGCTCCACAGGGCAGGCGCCACTACCGAGAAGGCCCTCTGCCTGGTTCTCTGTAGCCTCACTTGTCACAATGAGGGAATCACCAGAAGGCCCTCGGAGCTGGACCTCAGTGTCCGGGCTGAACGATGGAGGTGGAGACGCTCCTTCAGATATACTGGGCCGAGGCCGTTTAGGGCTTTAAAGGTCAGCACCAACACTTTGAATTGTGCTTGGAAACGTACGGGGAGCCAATGTAAGTCTTTCACAACTGGTGTTATATGGTCTCGAGCAAGATCTCGGCCAAAATTGGTGTGCTTCTCCACCAATGGCAGAGGTGGCATGGCAGGCAGGGAAGTGGGGACAAGCAGCAGCAGGTGAGCCAGGACAGGACAATGGACACTTCCCATTTCACCTGGTGGCAAAACAGGGTGCTCGGACCCTGATTCCTGATTTGACCCTGCCCCGACTTAGCATGTATAATTGAGAGTTACTATCAATTGAAAGAACCCTTTTGGTAGTTCTTCCATCAGAACGTTGGGGTGGGGTGCCCTGTAAGTCTGCTGTGCAGACTCTTAAGTTGTGGGACTCCCCACAGAAGGGCACCTGGAAACTTCACAATGTGATTTTCAGTGAACGTTGACAACACACCTTCCTTCCTTCCTCCCTTCCTCCCTTCCTCCCTTCCTCCCTTCCTCCCTTCCTCCCTTCCTCTTCCTTCCTTCCCTTTCCTTTCTTTTTCTATATATATATTTTTTATTAAATTTTCTAAATTACATTTCAAAATATTTACTTAAAGGTAAAGGTAAAGGTACCCCTGCCCGTACGGGCCAGTCGTGACTGACTCTGGGGGTTGCGTGCTCATCTCGCTTAAGAGGCCGGGAGCCAGCGCTATCCGAAGACACTTCCGGGTCACGTGGCCAGCGTGACGAAGCTGCTCTGGCGAGCCAGCACCAGCGCAGCGCATGGAAACGCCTTTTACCTTCCCGCTATAAAGCGGTACCTATTTATCTACTTGCACTTAGGGGTGCTTTTGAACTGCTAGGTGGGCAGGAGCTGGGACCGAACGACGGGAGCTCACCCCGCCGCGGGGATTCGAACCACTGACCATGTGATCGGCAAGTCCTAGGCACTGAGGTTTTACCCACAGCGCCACCCACGTCCCTTCTTCTCTTTCCATGGTTCGTTTTGCATACCATACATCCCTGCATATTTTACATGAACTAAACCATTCATTAATCCATTGTTGTTACATCCATCAAAACTTATTTACACTGTTGAATTTATCTTAATGCTACCAGCATTTTTAAATGAATGCAATATTCACTCATATGTTCAGTAAACATTTTCCAGTCTTCTTTAAGCATGCATTCTTCTTGTTCGCTTATTCTATAAGTTAGGTCCGCGAGCTGCGTGTATTCCATCAGTCTAAGTTGCCACACTTCTTTGATTGGGACCTCGCTCGTTTCCCATTTTGGGGCTAACAAAACACAGGCCGCAGCAGTAGCGTACATAAACGGTCTTTTTTGACACCTGGGAATTTCCCTCTGAATTATCCCCAACAAAAAGGACTCTGGTTTCTTTGGAAATGTACATTTAAACGGGTTTTTTTCAATTCATTATATATCATTTCCCAATACTCATTCACCCTTTTACAAGTCCACCATATATGATAAAACATACCCTCAACCTTGTTACATCTCCAGCACGGCACACCTCTTTCCCCTGAATTTTGATGTCTGCAGTGTATAGTTTTAAGATCCACTCTGTTTTTGTGATTGTAAGTTAGAATCATAGAATTGTACATCATACTAGTCCAACCCTCTGGAATGCAGGAAATGTTGTGTCTTGATTGTTGTAACCTGCCCTATGACTTTAGGGTGAAGGCTGGGTAATAAATTAAAACAGCAGCCACAACAACAACTTGTAGATCCATAGCCCAGCACTTAATGCAAAGCAACTGTGCATATTTTTTTAAATAAAAATGTGAAAATGTTTGTTTAAAATGCTACTTGATAAGCCAGCGTGGGAAAAACCACACTGCCTTGATGCCCTTTTAAGCCCTCTAAGCTAGAAGTTTTCCGGATGCTTGACAACCCTAATGAGGAGAACTTTGAACAAACACCAAGCAATATTGAGCAGCTTATTTAATGGCAATATTTTGTGCGGTGGGCTTTTAAAAAAAAATACCCCTGAAGTTTACACACAGCCATACTTGATTCAGAGTGAAAGCAAACATTTAAACTTCAATGGCTTTGGTCTAGGATGCCTTAGGGATTAAGGGATGTGGGTGGTGCTGTGGGTTAAACCACAGAGCCTAGGACTTGCCGATCAGAAGGTTGGCGGTTCGAATCCCCGCGACGGGGTGAGCTCCCGTGGCTCGGTCCCTGCTCCTGCCAACCTAGCAGTTCGAAAGCACATCAAAGTGCAAGTAGATAAATAGGTACCGCTCCGGCGGGAAGGTAAACGGCATTTTTGTGCGCTGCTCTGGTTCACCAGAAGCGGCTTAGTCATGCTGGCCACATGACTTGGAAGCTCTACGCCGGCTCCCTCAGCCAATAAAGCGAGATGAACGCCGCAACCCCAGAGTCGGCCATGACTGGACCTAATAGTCAGGGGTCCCTTTACCTTTACCTTCACCTTAGGGATTCCCCCCCAACACACACACACACATACACCAATACTATCCTGTTTCCTAAGATCAGAAGGAGAAATCGGCCTCCATGTTCTTCCTAGAGTGAAAATGACTGGGTGCGCAAGACTCTGAGACTTTTCTCGGTGACTTTACCCATGTTATAGAACATCTTGTCAGATGAAATGTGGTTGCCCCCCCCCCCACCTCACACTGTTTTACACGTCACTGAAGACCTTTCCATTCCAGCAGGCTTTTACTTTATGAGGCGGATAGCATTTTATGAGCTTTATTTTAACTGTTGACCTTTATCTTTTCTGTGCAATTTTTTCATATGTTTTTTAAAAGAAATGTTAATGTTTGATGTTGCAAGCTGCCCCTAGTGGTCCTTTTACACCAGCAGGGCAGGAATTAAATGGTTCAAATGCTGTTGCTTTAACCACAGTGCAGAGAATACTACCTACATGCATAGATTAATTTATTCATCCACAAGTGGGGGGGGGGTTATTTTAAATGTATGTTGACTAATACTGAAATGGAAACATTTTTTTTGAAAGCAGCTCAAATAGTAAAACAAACTGCAACATTTGTCCCCACTACGGTGGTGATTTATTTGTTTGTTTAACAAAATCAGTAATTATTATTATTAATTATTATTATTATTTAAAGGTTCTGCAAACAATGCAGCAAAGGCATGGAATTCCCATGCAGAAACAAGGAACTTGTTATTTATTATAATAAAAAGCCAGTGTGATATCTTTGCAAAGGAATCCTAAAGCTCCACTCAGTCACCCCGGCAATGATATGTTTCAAGAGAACAGAAATTAGACTTTTTGTCCTTCCCTATATGTTGCTCTATTCAAACCCATGGTGCTTCCTCCTTTTATAACTGGGCCAATTCATTTTTTTCACACACAGGAAAAAGCTTCACAATAGGGGGGACGATTATATATTTAGAGCGCTGCTGCAAGAATTACTAAATCAATTGACGTAAAGCACTTCAGGATTTGAAGACTGCTACATAAAACCTGAGCATTTTATGATCAGTGTTAAAACATACCTAGCAAGTGTTTGAGACCATGGGACAACACAGTGTATTAACAGTCATTTGTCTTTTTCAGTTAGAGTCTGTTATGGGAGTGGGAGATAGTGGCTTCTTCAGCAGAGGAATTCAAAACTATTATATTTTTTCCGCATTGCACTCCCAAAAGAAATAACTATCCCCACAGCTGCAAGATGTATTGTGGATTGTTTAATAAAATCTCCATGGAACACATGTGCAAGCTCCGATCTTGCAACATCTTGGTGCCCAAAATAAATTTCCTTACCATAGCAAGCAAACTTTCAACACTTACGTATCCTGGTGTTTTGTTTTTCCTTTTGAAATGCAGCTGCAATAGAAACTAGCAAATGAGACCTTATGTCTTTCTACTAGTCAGCATAGTGCACCCTCCCAAAAAAATCCATTGCAAAATTCTGACCTTACATTCTGAAAGGTGAACTGTTCCCATGCTGAACCAAAATAGATTACCGTATTTTTCGCTCTATAAGACGCACCAGACCCCAAGACGAGCCTAGTTTTTGGAGGAGGAAAACAAGAAAAAAAATATTCTGAATCTCAGAAGCCAGAACAGCAAGAGGGATCGCTGCGCAGTGAAAGCAGCAATCCCTCTTGCTGTTCTGGCTTCTGGGATAGCTGCGCAGCCTGCATTCGCCCCATAACACACACACACATTTCCCCTTACTTTTTAGGAGGGAAAAAGTGAGTCTCATAGAGCAAAAAATACGGTACATCTTAGGGTCCTTCATAAATACACCCACAGAAGCAAACCAATTTGATTATGCTTTCTTGTAATTTCTTGGGAATTACATATATATCAGCAGAACCTCATTTACAACTCGCCCTGCTGTTGTCAGAAACTAATATGACCTTATCTCAAAAAGGAGACACATAAAAGGTAGACAGATGGTACTATAATGGTAAAGACTTTGAGCCCCACTTTGGGTGAAAGATTCTTGCGTTTCAGGGGGTTGGGCTAGATGACTCATGTGGTCCCTTCCAACTCTACAATTCTGTGATCCTGAACATGGAGGCGCTAATTCAGAGGATGTGGAAATTATTGCATTCTATTGTCTTATACTAAGGGACATGGGTGGCACTGTGGGTTAAACCACAGAGCTTAGGACTTGCTGATCAGAAGGTCGGCGGTTCGAATCCCCACGACGGGGTGAGCTCCTGTTGCTCGGTCCCTGCTCCTGCCAACCTAGCAGTTTGAAAGCACGTTCGAAAGCACGTTCGAACACACATACGGAGCAGGAATAAGAACAGATTTTTTGAACAATTAAAAGTGTTGGTGCTGACCTTTAAAGCCCTAAATGGCCTCAGCCCAGTATACCTGAAGGAGTGCCTCCACCCCCACCGTTCATCCCAGATACTGAGGTCCAGCTCCGAGAGCCTTCTGGTGCTTCCCTCCCTGCAAGAAGCGAGGTTACAGGGAGCCAGGCACAGGGCCTTCTCAGTAGTGGCGCCCTCCCTGTGGAATGCAAACCCATCAGATGTCAAGGAAATAAACAACCACCTGACTTTTAGAAGACATCTGAAGGCAGCCCTGTTTAGGGAAATTTTTAATGTTTGAAGTTTTATTCTGTTTTTAGTCCTCTGTTGGGAGCCGCCCAGAGTGGCTGGAGAAACCCAGCCAGATGGGCGGGGTATAAATAATAAACTAGTAGGAGTAGGAGGAGGAGGAGGAGTATAATTCCATTCCTATGAATATGTGTGAAGTTGCCTCTGGCTGCTTTGCCGGAAAAGGGAATTTCCTCTGCTGTAATGAGGCATTGAGGGACACGGGTGGCGCTGTGGGTTAAACCACAGAGCCTAGGACTTGCAGATTAGAAGGTCAGCGGTTCGAATCCCCGCAACGGGGTGAGCTCCCGTTGTTTGGTCCCTGCTCCTGCCAACCTAGCAGTTCGAAAGCACGTCAAAGTGCAAGTAGATAAATAGGTACCGCTCCGGCGGGAAGGTAAACGGCGTTTCCATGTGCTGCTCTGGTTCGCCAGATGTGGCTTAGTCATGCTGACCACATGACCCGGAAGCTGTACGCCGGCTCCCTCAGCCAATAAAGCGAGATGAGCGCCGCAACCCCAGAGTCGGCCACGACTGGACCTAATGGTCAGGGGTCCCTTTACCTTTACCTAATGAGGCATTAGTCTCCTGTTCTATCCAACATTGAAACATAAATTATCAACGCTGCAAAGTGATTTAGATACCCAAGATGGTCCTCTGGTCACACTAAGCCCCTGGAAGACAAATATTTTTTCCTCGATTCTCCAAATGCTGCTCTTATTTCTGTGCCACTATTACACAGACTGTTTCCACAACTAGCTGTGGGGTTCTTTTCCTCGCCAACAGCAGTAGAAACTGATCGCTGAGGAGAAAAGTGGAGCAAAGACCAGGTGTGACATCCTCTTGCAATCCGCAGGCCCAAAGGCTAGGACTACAGCCTAGTCTCTGTGACCTACTCACTGCCCCCATCTTCAGCAACTATCAGGAGGCTCCCTGTCTGTGTACACAGCTATTATAGCTGCTTTGCGATAGACAAGTATTCATCCAGTTCTGAAAGGGGATGGAACTGGGCCAGGCAGCAACTATCCCTGTCAGGCTGGAGGAGCCAAATGGTGAAAGCAGTCTGACCAGCTTGACGTGTTTTTTATGCTTTTAGCTCCGGGGGATAAGTTCCAACTGCGCTTGTTCCTGCCTCTATCTGGATGTCACATGTGGGAACAAGATGCTTCGATTCATAAAATAGTACCCAAAAGGATCAGAATACCGTGGTACCTCGGGTTAAGAACTTAATTCGTTCTGGAGGTCTGTTCTTAACCTGAAACTGTTGTTAACCTGAGGTACCACTTTAGCTAATGGGGCCTCCCGCTGCCGCCACACGATTTCTGTTCTCATCCTGAAGCAAAGTTCTTAACCCGAGGTACTATTTCTGGGTTAGCGGAGTCTGTAACCTGAAGTGTCTGTAACCTGAAGCGTCTGTAACCCGAGGCACCACTGTACAGCAGGCTTGGGTTAATAGCCCTTGGCTGTAAATTGGTCTGGCATATTCTTCTCGCAGTCTTGTCGTTAATCTTCAGGAAATACTCTGTATGTTTTATGACAAAGCAATTCCTGTCCTGCTGCTCCCCTCATCTCCAGTTCTTCAGCTCCAGCTTCTGGTTTGATGAGAGCTATCTGGGAGAGCTTTTTAAAAATATTAACAAACTAAAGAGAGGTCTCTGTTTCTGAAATTTACTCGGAGTCGAGAGTGGATGTCATGCTCTTTATTCAGCTCATAGTGGTGAGGAGGAATGGAAGTTCCCCCAGAATGTCTGCTTTATATTCATTATTTACACAATGGACCCCACGTGATTGGCTAATTCTGGGATTCTCCTGTAGGCCAATCAGGTTGCAGATTCACTTCCACCTGGAGCTGGATTGGGTGGCTCCTGTGGACCAATCAGACTTCTGCATTCTGGACCCTATTATTCTAGGACCAATCAGACTGCTGCATTCTGAATCCTATTGTTCTAGGACCAATCAGACTGCTGCATTCTGAATCCTATTGTTCTAGGACCAATCAGACTGCTGCCTTTTGGATCCTATTCAACTCAGTACATAACAGTTTCTCATTTATCTACCTCAGGAGACACCAGCAGCATGTGCCTCCAGAGGTCTTTTCCAGAAACCACAAACCCTCTCCTTTCCCTGATGAAATTAGGCAACAAATGTTTGTTGTAGCCATTTAACATACAATATTTTAAGATAATATGCAATAATGACAGTGTTACAAATATGTATTATACGCAGATATGCTGATCAGAGGGCTAGTTTGGCTCTGGCTGGCTGTCAGGTGTTTACCTAGTGGCATACCTGGGATGCAGGTGGTGCTGTGGTCTAACACTGTCATTATTGCATATTATCTTGGGCTTGCTGATCAGAAGGTTGGCGGTTCAAATCTCTGGTATGGGGTGAGCTTCCATTGCTCTGTCCCAGCTCCTGCTAACCTAGCAGTTCAAAAGCACACCAGTGCAAGTAGATAAATGGGTACTGCTGCGGCGGGAAGGTAAACAGTGTTTTCATGCGCTTTGGTTTCTGTCATGGTGTCCCATTGTGCCAGAAGTGGTTTAGTCATGCTGGCCACATGACCCAGAAAGCTGTATGCAGACAAACACTGGCTCCCTTGGCCTGAAAGTGAGATGAGTGCCACAACCCCATAGTCGCCTTTGACTGGACTTAACCATCCAGGGGTCCTTTACCTTTACCTTTTACCTGTGCCTGGGTTTCCTACCACATTGTGTGTGAAACCGTGTTTGGAGGAATCAGAGAATTGTAGACCCATGAGGGCATCTAGTGCAACCCCCAGCAATGCAGTAATCTTTTACCCTTTGAACCCATGACCCTGACATTGAGTTCCTTGCTCTCAGGACTGAGCTATAAAAGCTGATGTATAACTAACCCTCCCACAATGTGAGCAATTAAAATGCAATACTGCAAGCAAAGTGTAAATAGAAAATGGATCGTTGCCACAATTGGTTAAAGTACAGCCTCTCTGCTTTTATGCAGAATTGTTTTATTCATGCTTTTGGTTTCAATGTATGATGCTGATATTAGATAGGGATGCGGGTGGCACTGTGGTCTAAACCACTGAGTCTCTTGGGCTTGCTGATCAGAAGTTTGGCAGTTCGAATCCCCGTAACACAGTGAGCTCCCGTTGCTCTGTCCCAGCTTCTGCCAACCTAGCAGTTCGAAAGCACGCCAGTACAAGTAGATAAATAGGTACCGCTACAGCGGGAAGGTAAACGGTGTTTCCATGCACTCTGGTTTCCGTCACACTGCCCCATTGCGCCAGAAACGGTTTAGTCATGCTGGTCACATGACCCAGAAAGCTGTCTGCGGACAAACGCCGGCTCCCTCGGCCTGAAAGCAAGATGAGCACCACAACCCAATAGTCGCCTTTGACTGGACTTAACCGTCCAGGGGTCCTTTACCTTTACCTTTTTACCTTATGATGCTGATTTTAGTAATTTGAATTGTACTTGCTATATTTTATTTCTGCTTTGAGTTTTATTTTAAAAGTGGGGTATAAATTTTTGAAGCGTGCAGAAACACACATAACATCAGGGATGAAAAGGTTAAGCTCTGTATTATTATTCCTCCTTGATCCTTACCTCAAATGGATTCTGGTATGCTACTTGGTTGCAGAAAAGCTCAAGCTGGTTTCATGTAAACTGTGCATAACAAAGGAGCCCCAGTCTGGGGTCAGACTTCCTTAAGAAAAGCATTCCTTTGGGAAAGCAGGGAAATCGTTCTATAGCCTGCAAGAGAGGAGAGACCAACTTGAGCAATCCAAAACACTGGGATTTGATCCTGGGTGAAAATTCAACGCATCAGTGTACATCCAAGTCTTCCCTGCCCCACAGACTGCAAAAGGTCAAACGCCAAGTCAACTGCGGCTTGGATGACAGCAATTTAGTTCATTCCTATGCTTTGAGGGGAGGCTGGGACATGAGCTTTAGTGCGGTGCAGCTCAAGAAAGTGCCAAAGCTGGCTTAGCATTTTTCATTGAGATTTTATTTTTTTTTTTTTATAATAATATTTATTAAAGTTTCCAAAATACAGAAAGAAAGAAAAGAAAAATAAAGATACATTCGGAGCCTTGTTTTCAAACATCCACTTTCTGGGACTCCCCCCTTCCCCCACCCCTACCGTATTCCCCTTTCATATTGTTGTTTCCACAAGTTCCATCTCTAATTTAAAACTTAATTTGTGTACCCCATTATTCAAATTTAAATTTGTACAAAACTTATGCCAACCCTTTGATAGCAAGACAAAAGATCTCTCCCCATGGCCCACCCCTTTTCTTTCCACAATGTCCCCCCTTTTTTTCCATTAACATAAAAGCACACAGAATAAGAATATAAAACATAAAAATATAGTAGAGAAAAAAAAAGACCAATTCAGAAAGTAGTTGCAAGCCTTTGGATTCTAATTCTCCCCCCCCTTCCCCGGTTTAATTTCCCCTATCCACCAATCTATGTTTTCTGCCTGGAAATCCTAAATCCATCTATCCCATTTTTCCCCCAACTCCTTGCAGGATTATTTCCCATTTTTAGGATTATTTTTTAAAAATTAATTCCTTAATCTTCAAAACTGTCAAATTATAAAGCTCCCCCCATTGTTCTTTCAAGATTGTAGTCCAGCTTTCTCTTGTTCCACTGCTAAAACTTCCTTATTCAAATGTTTAGTAACTCTACATGGGTTGTTGTTATTCAGGAACAAAAACTTGCGTTCAGTCCCTTCCTTTCTTCATAGAGAATTCTATTGTCTTCTTTTAGTCAAAACACCCTGTAGACGAAATTCAGTTTCAGTTTTGCAGCTTTCCCAGGAGATAACCAGTTCTGTAAAATTCCGAAGTGTTGTTTTTTTCCCGGCTTGCGCCCATCTTTGTAATATCCCGAAGCTCCTCTAGGGGGTTGTTGTAACTTTGTTTCCAAAAGTCCGATTGTTATCCGTGTTTTCGCCATTTTGTATTCAAGTCTTAACAAATTATATCAAATTGTAACAAATTTAACCAGCAAGGTCCTCGTAATAAAATCCTCTTTAAAATTCCGACTTTGACAGCTACTTTGACAGCTGTCAAAATCACCGGCTCTTTTCACCAGGCTCACTCGTCAATCGCCCCGGTTCCCAGGGGGGGGGGGTGCATTTTCCTTCTCCTTCAATTCTTCCTCCAGCACAGTTCTTGTAATTTCCCATCATGGAATTCTTAATTTTAGCAAAAATGCCGTTCTTTTTGGGCCTTGGCTTCCCGTTCCTTGTTTTAAAATGTCTACAATAGGGGGGGGGACTGACTTCCTTTTTAGATCCCCCCCCGCTCGTCTCCAATCCGAAAATTTTTTCCTCTTTTGAACCCGATTTCCAATTTACTCACGGGTTGTTGTTAAAAGTCCGAATTCTTAATGGAAGAAGTCAGCGCTCTCCGCCGGATGGCATGCGGCTTCGCTCGGCAGGGATGGCAGAGGACTCAAAGCACCACGCTTCTCCCCGGCACCCGATCCGTAGCCTTTAAAAAGGCTCCTTCACGAGTCGGGAGGGCGCTAACGGTGCGAGCCGAGTCTCCAAGTCCACGGCCCCCGTGGCCGTGGTTTTTAAGGGTCCCCGCATCGCCGGTGCGGTAGAACCCAGCCCCTGCCGAGCAGGCTCCCTCCGGAGCTCGGAGGGAGTCCGCCATTCGGCGATGGCGCCAACCCGGAAGCCTTTCATTGAGATTTTAACCATGTGACATGGAGAGAACATATTATGCAGGAACAAAATGGAAGATTATAGCAAGTGCTAGGAACTGCCATCAACTAGAATTCTTTTTTTTATATATAATCCTCATAGAAAGGTGCAGAAAAATCTCAGCAGTTTACAACACACACGCCACACATCTTCTCAAACCATTGACCGTTCCCACCAAAGATCTAGAGCAGGGTTTCTTCAGCTGTTTTGGGACTACAATTCTCATCATCCCTGACCACTGGTCCTGCTAGCTGGGGATAATGGGAGTTGTAGACTGAAAACAGCTGGAGGCCCAAGTTTAGGAAACACTGATCTAGAGCGTGTGCTCATAATAACATAGTATAATCTACCTGCCCATCACACACCACATGCTCCCTAGGCCCTTCTCCACACAGCTTTGCATGCACGAATTTTTTCCTCCCAGGAACTCTGTAAACCTTAGGTTTTCTGCCTGTCACTTCCAGAGCATGTGTCTGGCATGCTGTTTGCTGGGTCAACACATTGCACAGGCCTGCCTTGCAGCATTCTAGCAAGGTAGATCAGGATCATTATTGCTTCAATGCAGATATGTGGCTGAGGCTGAGATAATAGTGGCTGGTGCAAGGCTACCTGGTCCAATATGGCTAAAGTGAGATCTGAACAGGGGTGAACTTGGGTTATCTTTTGTGATATGGTGTTCTGTGTGAGGCCAAAATCTGGCATCCCCAAATGGATCTTCTCAGTGCTATTTTTCTAGAAAAAGAGGTGCTGGAACTCGCCATGAATGCCCCCCTTGTTCTCTTATAATGGAAATGGTGCCCACCTGAGAGGTGATTTCCACTGTGTTCCAGCTGGAGGAAAAACCTGGATCTTCTCAATTATTGATCTTCTCAATTTTGAGTCCCCTTGGTTTGGCACGCTGTGCAGGGGAACGGCCCACACTGCCTGAAATCCAACGCTGATCTGAACTTTAAATTTCCCTGGTTACGTGTTCTCAACATCAACTCAGCAGCAGCACTACTGATTTCAGCCAAGACAGATAGATAGATGATAGATAGATAGATAGATAGATAGATAGATAGATAGATAGATATAGATAGATTTATTGCGGCCATTGGCCCATATCGAAAACAATACATCAAAATTTATCCATAAACAATACAATTTAAACAGTTCCAAGTTAAAACACTCATATAAAACCAATTTTACTTCAGTTAAGTAAACACTATACACAATAAGCTCCCTCTGTGTAAACCGCAATTCAAATCCATCAGATTTTGGGGGGTATGCGTCTTAGTTCTGGCACTTATTGATGGTTCTTAAGTTTAGCTAAGCTGTCAGAGTCATACAGTGATCCATTTCTCCTCTTTTGAAATAAAACATTAATCAGGTATCTAGCGACTGCAAGGGATCTACTTGTATCTTCGTCGTTTAATAAGTATATTATTTGGGCTTCCTGAGGTCCGTCAGCAATTCTCGATAAATATGGGGCCAGAAACTTGGACCGTGAAGCCGAATGTAATGGACAACAGAAGATTATATGATATAACGATTCTATAGATCCACTTTTACAGTCACAGAGGAGTGAGATCTGTCCGTTGGAGAGTCTGTTACCCAACACGTTTGATGGGAAAACATTGAATCTAGCCTTTATAAAGGCATACCTGTGCGTCACCACAGATAAGGTAGTTAAATAAGATGGAAGATTCGGCCAAGACAATGGACGTCAAACATCTGTCAAAGGTCTTGGGCCTCTGCATGTCGGCCGATCATGTCACACCTTGGTCAAGACGCCATGCCAGAGTTCTTCAGTGGTTTCTGCTGCCCCACCAATAGGCAATTAGTCACAACCAGCGAAGTCTGCTCAAAATGCATTGTGAGTGTCTCTGGGACTTTTGTCATTCGCAGTGGTTGAAGGAAAAATAATCCCACCCATGCAGTGATCAAATGATGGAAAAGGCTTTCGACATGGTAACATAGGCAAATCCATGGTCCAGGTGGTCTTAACACATGCACTGCAGCAACAGCCAACATGGTGCTCATCTAGGGCTTGTTGAATGCCCATAATTCCTGGCCGCTGGCTATGCAGAGTGGGGCTGATGGGAGATGTAGTCCACAAACAACTGGAGGAGCCCATGTTGGCTACTCCAGAGACTTCAGACTCTTCAGAGTCGTAAAAAGTGAAGATGGTTCTGCATAAAGTCAGCCGGCCTCTATTCTGAAAGTCATTCCATTTTAAACCTAGGCATGTGGGGGTCTAGTGACTATTAAACGTTGATGCTTGAAAGGATCGCCTGCATTACTCAGATAAAAAATGTTCAGTTATTACTTTATATATTGCAGATATAGATCTTTACATTCATGCCAGGAGTAAGCTATGGTTCAAATTAAGCTGCTGTGAAACCTGTCAACATATAATCTAGAGAACATGCAGTGAGAGAGAAGGGGCAGAAATTTCCTCAAGTGAGGCCAATATGTCCCCCCCCCCCAAAAAAAAGGATGCATAATTTCTGAGCATGTTTATTCTACTCAGATGTTTGTTGTCCCAACTCTGCTCTGTTGTCTAGCACCAGCGCCTTTGCCAGTCAGCAAATGCTTTGCTGAGCTTCCTGTTTTTCAGATGTGTAACTTCCACATAGTGCAATATTTAGGCCAAGCGATCGTGACTCAACAATTTTGGGTGGCTGGTGTATAGTATTTGCTGTGACTCTGTGTCATTTGCTAACAAGTGATGAATGGAAGATCTTCTGTTGTGTAGCACCAGCGACGAAAGAACATTTCTGCCAATGAAAATGATTCACCTTAAGGCAGAGGGCAAACCTGTTACCTTCCACATGTTGCAGAACTCCAAATCCCATCATCCAACTCCCAGTCTATAGGCCATACTGACTAAGAGTAATGGGAGTTGGAGTTGAACAACACCTACATTTTCCCATTCTTTCTATAAGGAAGAGTCTTCTAGGAGGCTGAGTTGAATAGGATCCAAAATGCAGCAGTCTGATTGGTCCTAGAACAATAGGATTCAGAATGCAGCAGCCTGATTGGTCCTAGAACAATAGGATTCAGAATGCAGCAGTCTGATTGGTCCTAGAACAATAGGATCCAGAATGCAGCAGTCTGATTGGTCCACAGGAGGCACCCAATCCAGCTCCAGGTAGAAGTGAATCTGCAACCTGATTGGCCTACAGGAGAATCCCGGAATTAGCCAATCACGTGGGGCCCATTGTGTAAACAATGTATATAAAGCAGACATTCTGGGGGAACCTCCATTACTCCTCACCACTATGAGCTGAATAAAGAGCATGAAATCCACTCTCGACTCCGAGTATATTTCAGAGGCATTCAGACTTATAAATATTTTTCTCTTTCATTGACAATGTGGGGTGAGTTTTATGTATTATAACATGTTGTGCCTCACCTTTCTGGCTCATACGGGGCCTCCAGGGCTCATAAGCATGTCAGAATAAAATAATGAGGATCAGAAGGTGGAAACAAATTTCAAACACAGTATCACAACAAGGCAACACACCTACACATTCTCAGGACACCTGTTTAACAGTGAGATTGATCAACACTGTTTCCCCTGTTACCTGAAGATTATTCCTTACACCCTGAGTAATCCTAAATGTTCTTATATCTGTAGGGGGCAGAGAACTCTTGTGTTAGGCCTTCAGGGGACTCTCCAAGCTCCCCTATTTTCCATGGACAGTCCCAGATTTACAGAAGCCATCCCAGTTTCTGGTGTGATTCTGGAATATCCCGCTTTTCATTAGGACGTCCCTATTTTCATCGGAGAAATGTTGGAGGATGTCAAGTTAATCTGACCCCCGAGCCACCTGAAGGCAGCCTTGTATAGGAAAGGTTTTTTAATGTTTAACGTTTTGTTATGTTTTTTTATATGTTAGAAGCTGCCCAGAGTGGCTGGGGCAACCCAGTCAGATGGATGGGGTGTAA
>JAXCMG010000014.1:334295-363245 GCA_034642415.1 Podarcis siculus
ACATATGCTTCAGGTTACATACGCTTCAAGTTACAGACTCCGCTAACCCAGAAATAGTACCTCAGGTTAAGAACTTTGCTTCAGCATGAGAACAGAAATCATACTCCGGCAGCAGCGGGAGGCCCCATTAGCTAAAGTGGTGCTTCAGGTTAAGAACAGTTTCAGGTTAAGAACGGACCTCCGGAACAAATTAAGTACTTAACCCGAGGTACCACTGTAGTAGTAATAATAATATGTCCTTTTTCATCAGAGAAAAGTTGGAGGGTATGTTTCAGTCCTCTGACATGAACGATTGAGTTCCCGGTCAGTCACTTGTCTGTGGAATATTTGCTTGAAGGAAGGAAGAGCACTGGGCTGTAATGAAACTGAAAGAACATATTTCATATTTTATCTTTTATTTTATCAGCAGGGGAAGTTTGTGTCTATAACTTGCAGGAAGCAATATTCAACATAATGGGTATGCCTTAAGACAACAATAGCTTTTCTAGATAACTCTGAACTTGTCAAAACGGCCCAGGGCTGTTCTTATCAGCTTCCTGGAACAACTTCAAGGAGTACTGGCAAGATTAGGACTTTGGGAGATATTGTAGATAGTCGCCTTTTAATCAAAACCGGTTGTGCAGTTGCATATTACGGACCTAGTTTAGGTATAATCTTTTAAAGCTCTTAGAACCATCTCCTCCATATGATCCTACCAGGGCCCATCGCACATAACTGATCACAAGATGTGGTGCACACAAACCATTTGAATGGCAACGCCCATCGAATTTGGGGGGACCTGGCACCCTCAAATATTTGGGGGCTGAAGGGTCCTCAGCCCCTAGGAGCTCGCTTCGATCCACACTGCCCAGGCTTGTTCGTGAGGCGGCAGTTATGAGTTAATCGGGTCCTCCCTTAAAGAGGGCATGTGTTGCAGTGAGACCTGGCAACCTAACCCTGTGTTGTGGGTGGGTACGTTTGGATAGCCACAACACCTAATTGATAGGTCCCTTGATGCAGGGTTCAATCAGGCCAATGGGACGCAGGCTAAACAGATCAAGGGACCTATATATACCCATGCACATGACTCAGAGCTTCCTCTTTCGGTTCATGCATCGGAACACCCGCCCACCTCTCCCTATATTTAGGGCTTGTGTGCTTGACCTTGCTATGCCGTCGTGTGTCGTCTGTCGTTGGGACAGGGACACGGCAAGAATTTTCCCCACATGGTTGATTGCTGGTGCCATCTGGGTTTTGCCTGCCACGTAGCAAATCATCACAACTTGTAAGGTTGCGGAGAGGCTCTGGTTCAGGTGATAGGGATGGGAGACCGCTCTCACCATCCCTATATGAAGGGTATTCCATTAAAGGAATCTAGGGACTCAATGGTTTGGTCAACCCCTGTGAGGGGGTTGTGCCCGTGCCTGAGTCCAGGGGGGCATTTGGGTGGTGGAGATAGCCTGTTCCCGGCTTTCCACTTATCCAGGTGTTCACCCTTGGCTGACCTATGCTGGTGCCCTGGGTCAGCGCTACCTGCAATGGTGCAGGGAGCTAGTTGAACCAGAGCCTATGCAACCACTCACTTTCTGTAATCAATAAAGTTGTGGCCTAAATTCTGCCAAAATATTTATAATGTCGGCAAACTGGTATTAGCTTCCAAGGTGCAGCACGGGTTGTTTTTGTTTTTAAATCAAAACCACCACCAGATGACAGAGCCTTTAAAGCCCTCCTGGTGTCTTCCAGTTGATTATACTACAACTCCTATAAGACCAAGCCGACATGTGATGGTGGGAGGCAGTTCAGAACATCTTCATTTCTGCCATGACTTACACCAAACTCCTGTACTGGGACACTTGTTCTTTGATGGGTTTTCTGCCACATTTCCAGTACTGGAGCTCCCATTTGGCTGCCATCTGAAAGCACCACAGCTTTGTACCAAAGGCCAATCACTGTCAGGATTGCCAAGCAACAACTCTCACCACACACAAAAAGACACAGGAAGCATTGTTCTGAACCTGTTGGGTCAGCCTCACTACTTCTGGCTTCATATCGTCCTTTAAAAAAAATAATTCAGGATAAAGGTAGCAAAATAATCAGATGATTATTACGCTTGTCGCCTTCTGACAATATAATTTCAGACGTAAGGAATCTCAGTGATGCCTACACAAGAAGATCCTTGTGTGACAAAGGATTGGTTGTTGATATTGTTGGCATGAGTCTGTCTCCAGAGACAATGGAGTGTGCCTCTGGGGGTGAAGTCAAACCTCTGGAAAATCACAGCACCTGCTGTAGCTGCAGAGACCTTTGCGTGTTGAGACCTTTAAACCTAGCATCTTTCTGGGGCATTATGGGAAATTAAGAGATCAGCTAGACCTGAGTACCAAACATTGCTTGGTACACTGTCACTGCAAGCTAATTTAGCCTGCCAGGGCCCACTGACAGCAGGGGCCCGTCACTGGGTCCTTCGTATCTGCCATTTCCTCCATTGAAACAGTTCAAAAGCACGTAAAGTGCAAGTAGATAAATAGGTACCACTGTGGTGGGAAGGGAAACAGCATTTCCATGTGCTCTGGTTTCCATCACAGTGTCCCGTTGCTCCAGAAGTGGTTTAGTCATGCTGGCCACATGATCCAGAAAGCCGTCAGTGGACAAACGCCGGCTCCCTCGGCCTGAAAGCGAGATGAGTGCCACAACCCCATAGTCGCCTTTGACTGGACTTAACCATCCAGGGGTCCTTTTTTATTTATTTACTTTTATATTGTCAGGGGGGTTGATTCAGCCTGCCAAGGTATAATATAACAATTAAGCCATCCAATTACCTGCCCAGGCCAGGGGACCAATATTGTGGGGAAGCATCAATTTATCTCACATGGTCCAAGAGCTGTGCCCCAGGAACCCTTGGGGTTAAGCAGAGGTTGCTGAACCCTAATTCCCAGGGCAACTGTTTGCAACTGTTGGCCTAGATCTGAATATGCCTGTCATTTCCAGTAACTCTTTAGTTGCTGGAAGAAGCACCCTAAGTAGTCAGCGGTACAATATCCTCTCATTCAGCTTGATGAAGATGGTTTTTGTGTGCTTATGAGTCCAGGGAATAGAATGCGTAATTATATATATTTCCCACTGTTATGTACTGAAGTTCTCACCCTGGGCCAGCAGGGGGATACTGTAGATAGTTTTTACTCAGGTCCACATATGCAAATAAGGGATTGAAAGTGACGTTCAGTGATTGGATAGTTAAAGAAAGTTGTTACAGTTGCATTGTAGTGGAGCTCTATATAAGCAGGCTGGCTGAACCCTTCATTTCAGTTCTGTTCTGGCCTGTGAATAAACAAGAGCTGTTTGAAGAATTGCTGTGTTGTCTGATATGTTCACCCACAACTTAACACCCACCACTGGAACCTCAGACTAATTATTTGTCTGAGTGGGAGAGAACAATAGCACCTGGAGGTCAATTCTCTTCTTCTTGTCGGAAAAAAATCCGTTCCTGACACCCTTCTATTTCTAAACAAAATCAGATTAGAAATTGATCTTGTTTATGTTAATTCTTTATCCATGAGCTAAAAACTGACCCTGCTGCATGCTGAACTTCAAGCTGCATTTGCTTCTGTTCAGTAACCTCTAGGACAATCTGCATTTCTCTGTTACAGTTCCATGGTGCTTCAAAAATGCAAATAAAGACAGTGTTTTGTTGATAATACAAACAGCAGAGTCCAAATAGAATCCATCTCATTTGCCTATTTACAGCAGGATTAGAAAGCTGAAAGAGCAAGGGTACCTCAGACCGGAGCCTTTAGCAGGAAGGCTGTGTAGTGTAGCCAAGGAAGTCTGAGCTATGAAACCTGGGTTCAAATCGTGCTCCATTATGAAGTTCACTGAGATCATCTCTCAGGATTTTCGTGGGATACATAGGGGTTTTTGTCCCCATTTACAATGGCCTGAGGAGGCTGGAGGAGAAATGGGATGTATATGTAATAAATAAAACAGTTGCTAGAACTGGAGAGTGAACAATCAAAGCATATTTTATTCCTCTAAGATGGTGGGATGGAAAATTGGATGGGCCACACCATCCGCCATTGCTGAAATAAGGAGAACCATGTCCTATTTCATGCTGTTGAGCCTAGTATGGCCGTAGCCACACACCATCTAATATCTGAGATACTATGTTTGCCTCTGTCGTACAAAGAGCCAGTGATATAACATTCATATTTTTTATTTTTTGAAGTCATGTTGCTAGTGGAACCATTCTTTGCAAGAATAATTATTATTATTTCAGAACCTACAGTGAAATCCTAACCATGTCTACTCAGATGTAAATCCTACTGAATTCAGTGGGGCTTACTCCCAGGTTAAGTGGGGTTAGGAGTGCCGCTCTAGCCGTTTAAAGGAAAACACCAACAGTAGTAAGCAACACTAGTTCCCAAAGTGGGGTGGGGAGACCGGCATAGGCAAACTCGGCCCTCCAGATGTTTTGGGACTACAATTCCCATCACCCCTGGCCACTGGACCTGTTAGCTATGGATGATGGGAGTTGTAGTCCCAAAACATCTGGAGGGCCAAGTTTCCCTATACCTGATATAGGGATATAAAAGGAGTAGCAGAAGTAGCTTATTTTGATTTCCTCTGTCACTTAAAGTTGTGGGGTTGTGTGTGTGTGTGTGTGTGTGTGTGTGGATGTTCCCATGTTCTTATTTTTTTAGCTACCCTGGGCAACCTTTCTCAAGTGCTGTGTGTGTGTGTGTGTGAAATTTTCTGTTTTACAATTTAAAATACTCATTTTACATCCTTAAGATATCAATGACTTCCCTTCTTCTCTTTCCATGGTTCATTTTACATATCATAAATCCCTGCATATTTTACAAAAACCATACCCTTCAATATTCCATTATTGCATCCATCAAAACTTGTTTACACTGTTGAATTTATCTTAATGCTGCCAGTGTTTTCACTGGTACACAATTATTTCCCATATATTCAATAAACATTTTCCAATCTTCTTTAAACACATGTTCTTCTTGCTTTCTTATTCTATATGTTAAGTCTACAAGTTGTGCATATTCGGTCAACTTTAAGTTGCCATTGTTCTTTAGTTGGGACCTTGCTTGTTTTCCATTTTTGGGCTAACAAAACATGGGCCGCAGTAGTAGCATACATAAATAACCTTTTTTGACACCTGAGAATTTCAGTCTGAAGTGTTTAAAGTTGGGGTTGCAGCTTTAAAATGCTAAGACTTCCTCAAGCTGAATGTTGAACTGCCCTGTATGGGAATCCTGTGCAAATCAAGCAGATCACAAAATCTGTGTTCTTTCCTGTGCCTTTGAGAGATTCCTTCTGCTGCATATTTCTGCAATAGATGGAGCGTTCGCTACCCGGAGGGGGATAAGTCACCAATCAGCTGCTAACACTCAGGTTGCAACATGGCAGCCCAATGCTCTGTTGCCCTGCCACTGGCTTCAGATGGCGTCAAGCTGAGCTAGCAGAGGAAGAAGTTATTCGTATAGACAGGTTGTTCTGAACCCTTAACCAAGCTGTCATTCTCATGGACCCAAGTCATCTGACAGCCTGTTCTAGGACCTCCTGAATATTGCAAAGGCTTTTGAACGAGGAGAGGAAATGTAGAAAAGGCTTTCAGACTATACTCCAGTTACCTGGGAGTAAGGCCCACTGAACTGCTTAGTAGAACTACACAAGATTGCACCACAAGCATTCTGGGAAATATTGACAGTGTTAACTGTATTAACAGCATGAGGTGCATGCAGAAAATACCATTTTTTATTTCGGGTGATGATTTGAGGCCAAGTTGTTATTGAAGCCATCGTCAGGCTTCTTCTGTAGGAGGGCTTTTTGTGAGAAACATCGTTACATGTGTTGCCCCTATGTGCTTTGCTGAGGGGGGGCACCTGTAAGTGGGCTGTCCACGTTGTAATGGGAAATGCAGTGTTGATAATAGCGCATGAGTGGTTGCTGGTTCTCACAGCTGCCCTTTGGACATATATACTGCAATGTAGATATTTTTGCACTTTTACCCAAGCCACACCATTGCCCCAAACACCATGGTTAAAAACACACATATTAAAAACGCTGCGAAAAGGGCTTGCCGATCAGAAGGTTGGCCTTTCGAATCCCCGCGATGGGGTGAGCTTCCATTGCTCAGTCCCTGCTCCTGCCAACCTAGCAGTTCGAAAGCACACCAGTGCAAGTAGATAAATAGGTACCGCTCCAGCGGAAAGGTAAACGGCGTTTCCGTGCGCTGCTCTGGTTCGCCAGAAGCGGCTTAGTCATGCTGGCTGTACTCCGGCTCCCTCGGCCAGTAAAGCGAGATGAGCGCCGCAACCCCAGAGTCGGTCACGACTGGACCTAATGGTCAGGGGTCCCTTTACCTTTTACAGTCATACTTCAGAAGTCAAACAGAATCCGTTCCGGAAGTCTGTTCGACTTCTGAAACATTTGAAAACCAAAGTGCGGTTTCCGACTGGCCGCAGGAAGCTCCTGCAGCCAATCGGAAGCCACGGAAGCCCCGTCAGACGTTTGGCTTCCAAAAGAACGTACGAAAACCAGAACACTCACTTCCGGTTTTCGATCGTTAGGGAGCCGGAACGTTTGACGCCCAAGGCGTTCAGGAGCCCGAGGTATTTATTTAGAAAAACAGCACCCTTACTCTGATAAATGCTCATAAGGCCTGCAAGTGCTCCCATTTTTATTTCGCAGTTCCTGAGATAACGCTCTCCGATGAACAAAACAGCGGTGAAAAACAGGTTAGCTGAACAAAAAAGCAGCGCATGAGTCCATTAGCGCTTGCAGTTCTGAGGTGAAACAATACGACAGCAGTATATTGGTGCTGTCAGTCTCTAGGAATGCTAGTCAAACAGGCTGTGCTGCTGGCACAGCTAAGGTTCACCTCCAAACTGGCTGTGTGTTGCACGGTCCGGTCATGTATTTTTGGAGCTTTGATGCAATGTTGATGACCACCCTTGGTCTACATAGACCACATGCCTGAGCTTCCAGCAGTCACAATGACTTTTGAGTGACTACTGTTGTTTTTTTCAAACTGCGTTTGAGGCGACCCTGAGGCCTGTAGGAGCTCATCGCTGAGAAGATTGGTCATGGCAGAAAAAGCTTCCTCTCCAAAGACCAGTAGAAAAAAGACAGTCACAGAACCGAGAAATTGCACAAAACAAATGAAATACCATGAAACCCCCTGAAACGAGAAGTAATCAACTAGAAATATTATCTTATGAAAATAAACTAAATAATAAAATCAAAGAGTTTAAGGGAAAAATAAGATAGAACAAAGCCTTAACGGGATGCCGGCTACAAACCTTGTTTCACTGAACTATTCAGTTTCCCCAGAAGGAAATAGGAAAATCATAAACCTTAAATGACCAAAATTCACAAGAAGGGGGTAGAACTCCCAAAAATTCTGAAGTATTTATAATCCTAGGTCGACCTAGGTGAAGCAAAGCGCAGCAATAAAGGATTGAGGACTCAAAGGTACAATTTCTAATACTGAATTTACAAACCTTTTTGTTGACCCAGGATTATAAATACTTCAGAATTTTTGGGAGTTCTATCCCCTTCTTGTGAATTTTGGTCAGTTCTACCCCCTTCTTGTGATTCTTCCGGCAATCTTAATTCCAGCTTGGGATTTATCCAGCCCAGCCTTTTGCATGATGAATTCTGCATTTCGCATGATGAATTGGTTTTTGCCTGCCATGTAGCAAATCGTCACAACTTTGTGAGGTTGGCGGTTAGGCATTGGTTCATTCTTTGGTGGAGGGGATTATCGTTTGGCTGTGCCTGCCCTCATTTTTGTTGCTGCTGCTAGGGAATTCTGTTAAAGGAATCCAGGGGCTTGATTTGCTCTGTCCGAACCCCTCTCAGGGGTAGGGCCAGGCCAGAGTTCCTGGGACCATCTGGGGTGAACTAAGAGGCGGAAATCTGCCTCTGTGTGGTGTAGTGGTTAAGAGCGGTAGACTTGTAATCTGGTGAACCGGGTTCGCATCTCCGCTCCTCCACATGCAGCTGCTGGGTGACCTTGGGCCAGTCACACTTCTCTGAAGTCTCTCAGCCCCACTCACCTCACAGAGTATTTGTTGTGGGGGAGGAAGGGAAATGAGAATGTTAGCCGCTTTGAGACTCCTTTGGGTGGTGATAAAGCGGGATATCAAATCCAAACTCTTCTCCAGTATGTTTTCCCTTACTGACCTCTGGAGGTTCCAGTTGTCAGTCCTGTTCCTGCCAGTGCAGGTTCAGGTAGTCCGAACCAATGGCTAAGCAACCACTCACATGCTGTGAACAATAAAGTTGTGGCCAAATTAATGCCAAAAATCTTAAACAAATATTCTGTTTCCTGTGTGATTTATTTTGGAGGGGATTTGGGGGGTCTTCACACACAACTTCTTGTCTAGCGCAGCAGGGCTCAGGAACTGGGCAATGCTGAAAATTTGACCTGCACTTGCCAGGTGTAACACAGGAGAATCTAAAAATCTCGGAAGATGCAGGCAGACTTCAATAGGCATAGAATAACTTCGTTTTTGTGACTTGCTACTGTGCCCTGGCACATAGTTTGGGATCTTGCATGAGGGTGACCGTATGCCTACAGCAGATGGGTATCTACTAATCAAATCACATCACTGTCATTTCAGATGCCTCTGCTCAGCCAGAAGTTAAAATGATGGCCCTTCAACTCTCACTGCTTTATTGGTAAGTAGGATATTAAATTACATCTGCCGATGGCCCCGCACAAAGTGTGTGTTTTGTGTACAATTCCAGCTGTCCCTCTTGTTTGATGCCTTGCTGAAATAATATTTGTCCCCTCTTCTGAGGCACTAGTCTTGAGCAATTCCCAAATTCCTGCTATTTTGGAGGCGGAGGGAGAGAATTAAATCACATACCAGGAAATTGAAGTGGTGCGGCTACAGCTGTTTCTGGTGCTGCTGTGCAGCAAACCCACTTCCCCTAAAAATCAGGGCAATGTGACAGGAAAATACAGAGGAAAGTGATGAATAGCAATTGTCCGATGTAACGGTGTCTAACCTCTATGCAAACTCATCAGATGAATGCTCAAAAAAGAGCTGGCAACGTCTAACCTTCCTGCAACCCTTTTTGCGAACAAATTGGGATGAATGCTCAATAAAGGGGTTGTCTTAAAAGTGAACTACCGTATTTTTCACTCTATAGGACGCACTTTTTCCCCTCCAAAAATTAAGGGGAAATGTGTGTGCATCCTATGGAGCAAATGCAGGCTCCTTGGCTTCAGCGATAGCAATGCGAAGCCTCCGAAGCGCAGAAGGAGCGCTCCCTCCGCGCTCCGGAGGCTTCGCATTGCTTTCGCTGAAGCCTGGAGAGCGAGAGGGGTCAGTGCGCACCGACCCCTCTCGCTCTCTAGGCTTCAGGGATAGCTGCCTGAAGCCTTTGGAGCACAGCGGGAACTTGCGCTGCGCTCTGAAGGCTTCGGGTTCCTTTTGCTGAAGCCAGGAGAGCAAGACTCTCCTGGCTTCAGCAGAGAGGGAGAGCTGCACAGCGCCTCTTCAGCCAAGCGGGAGGAGAAATGTGCCAAGCGTCCTATAGAGCGAAAAATACGGTATGCCTGGTTGAAGGAGATCCCTTACAAGGAAACAGTAAAGGAACCCTCAGATTAGAGCCTCAGATTAGAGCCTCAGATTAGAGCAGTTGTTGTTGAGTGTTTTTTAGGGCAGACGCCGATTTAGGGAGAAAAATTAGAGAAGTAACAGGAAAAGTCAAAACCAGGCACCTCTTCAAAGACCAAAGCTAGCTAACTAAAGAGAAAATGTAAAAGCAGTTCTGTGGATCAAAAACCACTTCTCAGCCTACCTAGGTGCAGAGAAAAGTAGACTTCAGGGCTGTGAAAACTCTCTACCTTTCACATTCTTTCACTCAAAAAAACCCCAGGTGCCATGGTTTACCTCTCACAGAGTTAAAATTCTCAGTGACAGTGCCCAGAATTCTTTGAGGGCAAGAATGTGCCTCCGAGGCATAGTGTGTCTATAGCTGAAGTGTAAAATAATAGCGATAGCTTCTTCCCTGAGCAGAGGAAATAGCTATTAAGTCTGTGGTGTAAATATGTCCATAGATTTTCAGGCTCCATGGTAGACACTGTAGCCCCACTGGCTAGAGACAGGTCACCTCTCCAGATGAGTGGAATGAGGAATAAAGCAAATGTATGTTTGTGAACAACACAGAGCTTATCTGGGGGGTTTTTGGTCAGCCAAAGGGTCGAAGCAGTAGGCCAAAGGTGGTCCAGGGACGGCCATGTCACCTAGACACATCTTTGATGCAAAGACGATCTGGCCTTTGTTAGCTTTACGGTGGGAATAAAAGTGGGTCAACCAGCCGCTCTGTGAAAGATTAACCTATATGCAAACATGGTGTTGGTTACTCAGAAGTCCGAGTATTCAAGGAAAAGGCTTACAAAAATTTAAAAAAGAAAAATCCAGCTCCTTTAAAAAATCCAAAAAAATAAACCCTTAGTTCTGAACACCTGACAGAATTACATGTTTTCAAAATGTTCTCGGGGAAATTTGAAGAGCTTTCCAAGTTTGGAGGGTTATTTCATTTCCGACAAAAAGCCACGAAGTGCTAAGAAGCGGTTCGTGCCGGTATTTCAGATTTGAATTCTGCTCTTTCATACCAACCTGGGTTAAAATTTGAACCAGTTCCCATATCTGCATTTGCCACGCTCCCTCTCTGATTTCTATCTTAAAACCACAGGTTGTGGTTGTGCAGATAAACAGGCCTTCGCCATATAAAGCGAAGAGCAGCTTTTTAATGAGAGTGGGCGAACGTTCCTAATGGTTGCTGCAGTGATGTAATTAGCATGCATGTAATTACAGCAGTCTGAATGTGCATCTCCCGACTCCCACCTCGCTTTTCAGGAAGGACTTCTATTTAATTTGAACTCCGGCTTCAGGGCTTGTTTGCAAGGTGGTGCTGGTTAATATTTAACAAAGGAAATACTCTCCATTTTCAGTTTTCTCCCACTGCACAACAAGGAAACACCTTTGCTTTTCATCTCCTACTTGACCCTTGCAATATTCCGGGAATCAGCGTGTTTTTACATGAGTAGAATGTGTCCTTTTATTTAAAATGAATCTCTGGGTTATTTGTGGGACCTGCCTGGTGTTTATACATGAGTAGAATGAGTGCTTTTATTTAAAATGCATCTCTGGGTTATTTGTGGGGCATAGGAATTCGTTCTTTTTTTTTCTTTCCAAAATATAGTCCGGCCCCCTACAAGGTCTGAGGGACAGTGGACTGGCCCCCTGCTGAAAATGTTTGCTGACCCCTGGACCAGCCGGTCATGGGATTTCCTGATTGTGCTCACATATTGTTGCTTCCCTAGATTTTTCTCTCAGAAATCTTTGAAACCCACTGTAGGGAAGCTTTTAATGTTTAGTAAAGGTAAAGGTAAAGGGACCCCTGACCATTAGGTCCAGTCGTGACCAACTCTGGGGTTGCGGCGCTCATCTCGCTTTATTGGCCGAGGGAGTCGGAGTACAGCTTCCAGGTCATGTGGCCAGCATGGCTAAGCCGCTTCTGGCGAACCAGAGCAGCGCACGGAAACGCTGTTTACCTTCCCGCCAGAGTGGTACCTGTTTATCTACTTGCACTTTGACGTGCTTTCGAACTGCTAGGTTGGCAGGAGCAGGGACCGAGCAACAGGAGCTCACCCTGTTGTGGGGATTCGAACCGCCAACCTTCTGATCGGCAAGTCCTACGCTCTGTGGTTTAACCCACAGCGCCACCCACGTCCCTTTAATGTTTAATAGGTTATTGTATTTTAATATTCTGTTTTAAACCACCCTGAGTGGCTGGGGAAACCCAGCCAGATGGGCGGGGTATAAATAATAAATTATTATTATTAAAGTTTCCAGAAGGTCTCCCATCCAAACACTGAGCAGACCCTCGCACTGCTTAGCTTCAGCAACGTGGTGGCGTCGTGCCTTCTATAAGCGCAACGTACACATGCAAATTACATTTTCAACAGTTTCGAGCCTTTTTAAAAGCTGTGGCCCTAGCTGTCTTGCCAAAGGCAAGGTGGTTCTGTTAAAATGAGATTCTGAAGCAATACAAAATGCAGAAGTGAGTGAGAAGATTAAGATTTCATTCTATAACAGCAAGCGATGTATACATACAGTCCTCAGGAAGCGGCGTAGTGACTCCCCCAGGTAGCCTCAGTTTGCACGGCCCTACGGCCGATCAGTCTGTGCATGAGCTTCCAAGAAATTCTGCCCAAACCGTCTGGTTTTATAGATATGCCTCACTTTCTCAAAACACCGTCCAACATCAAAGAAGGTACCCAGCATTATCTTCCCAACTGATTAAGGCAGCTGTGTGTGGGACTTCCCTTCCTCCCAACTGTTCTCGGGACATTAAAGACTGTTTTCACACCATCAAAAAACTTACCGTATTTTTTGCTCTATAAGACTCACTTTTTCTCTCCTAAAAAGTAAGGGGAAATGTGTGTGCGTCTTATAGAGGGAATGCGGAGCTATCCCAGAAGCCAGAACAGCAAGAGTGATTGCTGCTTTCACTGCGCAGCAATCCCTCTTGCTGGTCTGGCTTCTGAGATTCAGAATATTTTTTTTTCTTGTTTTCCTCCTCCAAAAACTAAGCACGTCTTGTGGTCTGGTGCGTCTTATAGAGCAAAAAATACGGTAGCAAGAGGGAGGGAGGGGAAGGAACAGAGGCAGGAAGGGCTCCGTGTCAGATAACTAGCTCCTCAATACATTTTCTCTTCCAGATGCATTTCCCATACACTAACCTAGCCAATTTAACCATCCTGCCTTGTCAATGGGACAAGTCGAAATCAGTGGGACTTAGCTTGAGTGCTGTTGATTGACCTGGGACTGTCCTATTGATTTCAGCTGGACTTCAATTCAGCTCATTGGTCCAGTGCTACTGCCAGCATGGAAATCATTCCCCAAATATGTCCATATTCAACTGCCATTGCTAGGAGTGGGGCAGAAACGTTATGTAAAAAGAGCAGTAGCCCCCTGTTTGTGGAATGCTCTCCCCAGGGAGGTTTGCCTGGCAGGTTTATTGTGCACTTTTAGGCGCCAGGCAAAAATGTTCCTCTTCAACCAGGCCTTTGGTTGAGTAACATCTGGTACGTGGGTGGCGCTGTGGTCTAAACCACAGAGCCTAGGGTTTGCCGATCAGAAGGTCGGCGGTTCGAATCCCCGCGACGGGGCGAGCTCCCGTTGCTCGGTCCCAGCTCCTGCCCACTTAGCAGTTCGAAAGCACGTCAAAGTACAAGTAGATAAATAGGTACCGCTCCAGCGGGAAGGTAAACGCCGTTTCCGTGCGCTGCTCTGGTTCGCCAGAAGCAGCTTAGTCATGCTGGCCACATGACCCGGAAGCTGTCTGCGGACAAACCCTCGGCCTATAGAGCGAGATGAGTGCCACAACCCCAGAGTCGTCCGCGACTGGACCTAACAGTCAGGGGTCCCTTTACCTTTGTTGTTGTTTAGTCGTTTAGTCGTGTCCGACTCTTCGTGACCCCATGGACCAGTGCACTCCTGTCTTCCACTGCCTCCCGCAGCTTGGTCAAACTCATGCTGGTAGCTTCGAGAACACTGTCCAACCATCTCGTCCTCTTTCTTCCCCTTCTCCTTGTGCCCTCCATCTTTCCCAACATCAGGGTCTTTTCCAGGGATTCTTCTCTTCTCATGAGGTGGCCAAAGTCTTGGAGCCTCAGCTTCAGGCTCTGTCCTTCCAGTGAGCACTCAGGGCTGATTTCCTTCAGAATGGATAGGTTTGATCTTCTTGCAGTCCATGGGACTCTCAAGAGTCTCCTCCAGCACCATAATTCAAAAGCATCAATTCTTCGGCGATCAGCCTTCTTTATGGTCCAGCTACCTTTACCCTTTTAAATGTGCTGTGGGAGTAGGTGGGGAGAGGGGGATATTGGCTTGTTTTCGTTCTTGTTTTTAGTATGCATTTAGTTTTGTTTTTAACTTGTATTTTTATGTTGTGAGCCGCCCTGCGATCTATGGATAGAGGGCAGTATACCGACTTAATAAATAATAATAAATTATTATTACTATTTTATAATCTATAATCCAACAATCCCATTCAGAAATAAGGAGTCAGCTATTGCTGCTTCTTTTTGCAACATTTCACATCATGCATGAAATACCTGATTTCTCATGTCCACTCTGCCTATTTTCTGTCTTTTCAGGTAATTAACAAAGAAGAATCCAGATGGGGTGCAGGTGCTGTAAAATGATACAAAGGTACAGGCAGACTGAGGCTGGATCTATACAGATATAAAAAATGCTATGGGGAGAAAATGTTATGGGGGGGGAGCTCCCAAGGCAATACTGTATGCCAGGCATCCCCAAGCTCAGCCCTCCAGCTGTTTTGGGACTACAACTCCCATCATCCCTAGCTAACAGGACCAGTGGTCAGGGATGATGGGAATTGTAGTCCCAAAATATCTGGAGGGCTGAGTTTGGGGGGTGCCTGCTGTATGCCATTGACTTTGGATTCCTCTCTACAGTGCCATCTAGTGTCACATTTTTATAATGTATTTTAATGTTATAAATTGACCTGTGCAGCTGAGTCCTGAGTGTCATTTGGGGTAGGGCGAAAATGATAATAGTTATATATCTGTAAGGATATCTCTGAAGCTGTACCAATGTTGCTGCACTCCGGATCCCATCAGCCCCAGCCAGCATGGCCAATGGTGAGAGGTGAATAGAGATGTAGAACAGCAGCATCTAGAGGGTCTGGGAGGCCCTAGCATCATTTTAAGCTACCGTATTTTTCGCTCTATAAGACGCACCAGACCACAAGACACACCTAGTTTTTGGAGGAGGAAAACAAGAAAAAATATATTCTGAATCTCAGAAGCCAGAACAGCAGGAGGGATCACTGCACAGCGAAAGCAGCAATCCCTCTTGCTGTTCTGGCTTCTGTGATAGCTGTGCAGCCTGCATTCGCTCCATAAGACGCACATACATTTCCCCTTACTTTTTAGGAGGGAAAAAGTGAGTCTTATAGAGCAAAAAATACGGTAAAAATTGGTGGCATTTCTGAAACTTGCAACAAAGCCTGCATGTTTGAAGCATGAAACTGACCCTTTTTTTAATCTATCACGAAAAGAAAATGCTAACTGTTGCGCTTAACCTTTTTCTAGTTACATCTTTGAACCCCAAGACGTGCCAACATCCGGGTACATCAATGAAATAAACAACTTCAAGTCCGACGAGCAAGACGGAGGCAAATTCAAATGCAAGCAGAACAACGACATCCAAGTACACAAAAACGAGCTGCAGACCGGGGAATTACAAACAGCAGCAAACAGGCACAAATTAAACAACAATAAAGATGTCATTCTGAACCACAGAGGCAGCGCTCTTCGTGAGGAAGGACTTGGGAATCTTGCCGAAAAGTGCCGTTTCAATGTCAATGGGATCCATTCCCACTCTGGTGCGAACCTTCATCCCAATCCCAGCACGCACACCTGCTCTGCTCAGCGAGATGGTTTTTCAGTCCAAGGGTTGCCTCAGCCGAGCACATGCAATAACCATGAGATTCTGGAAACTGAAGTTCTCACAAAGGTGTCTTCAGAAAAAAGAAGTGCCCTATATGACGAATCTCAGAGTGCTCCAGGCAATGACACGCACCTGCCAGGACCCACTGGTCCCCCCAATGGCGGCTATGCTGGAAAACAGAGAGCTGCTGGAAGTGAGAGTCCGTCAAATAACCACACACGTACAGGCCAAAGCACAGAACACACCACATTAAGCAGTCAGCAGGACCTGCCATTTGGTGAGTCTAGAAGCTGGGATTCAACAGACAAAGCCTGTAGGACAGGCCCGCCAAAGGTGTGTTTCAAGGACAATGTAACCGACGGCATCCCGTCTCCAAGGACCAAGGCGGATGCGGTGCGAGAAGCTAGATTTGATTGCCATAATGACATTAATGGAGAACTGGAGGAGGAGGTTGATGTCGAAGTAGCAGAGGCTCTCGCAGCCCTGGAGGCTGCTACGGCAGGAGAAGATTTTGAGGAGGAAGAGGACTATTAGGTGACCACCAAGACGCTAGTAATAAGCCTCGCTTCTGGGGCTGTGTGAAATGCATTTCCGAGGCCTTCAACTGTGGTGTAAGCCTTTGCCCAGGACTCCCACAAAAAGCAGAGGGGGATATATCACTAGGCCAGGTGAGCTAACAAGAGCAGCCAGTGCATTGCACTTTTTTCAGGAATAAGCTGATATATCACAATTAACATCAGCCGCTCTAATGCTTATGTACCAGCCCACCTGCACCATGAGGTACCTGCTACTGCCAGCCAAAGCAGTCTCTTTTGTTTGCCAACATGACCACTCTGGCTGCTATGAAAGCTGCCTAGAATAGTTACCAAATATGTCCCACTCTAGGGAGAATGCTGCCCTCTGGGTCAAGTTTGCTTCCAACTGGAGAAAAAGGAGGAAATATTTGGTTAAGGAAAGCCCCAAGCTTCCCTTTAGTCCAGTCACCGGGGAGTAATATTGATCTCTCAAAGAAGCCAGTATGTTGAAGGTTTGTCCTTTTCTTGATCTATCAGGGCTTACACGCTGGGCGGTGCAAAATGTCTCAAAGCAAACCTGGAAAGTGGCACTTTTAAACAGAGCTCACCCAAAACTGCTGCTCTTTGTGAGATTTTTCAGCAGTGCCAAACGTGCCTCTCCTTTCTGACATTCTTCTCGCGCTCCAGGTGAAAATGTTTGTTTGCTTGTTTATGAGGACCTGAGTGACATCACAAGACAGACAAACCTAATTGAATGCTCCAGTTTATGGTGTCATCACACTCGCTGATCAGTCACTAATGATTAACTCACGAAAGCTGGAAGCAGCCGCAACCAGGGTGCTCAAAAGCATCAGGTATATAAATGGATATTTGCACGGTCTAAGGCTGCCTTCACATGATAGTTTATTCCACTGCCCTGACCTTTCCCTGACTGTTAATTTACACATTATATTTGAGCTTTCGCGTGATGTAAAAGCCACTTCTGGAGAACCAACAGAATATGGTACATGTTTAGTGCCCATTTCTGTGTTACTTGATTCCAGAAAAAAAATATGTTTGAGGCCCCTTAACCTGGAAAATGGCAAGAGTGACAAAACTTGGGCTGGTATACAGCTGTTTCCAGCTGTTGTCAAAGAGGCATCATGGGGGATCAGAAGCACACATGTGGAAAGGCTGAGGGGAGTAGTGACAGTGTCCAAAAATATTCGTTGTTGTGCCACAGTATGTTCACTGGTGTGAATGAAATTTAGCGTGACAGTCGAAGAGTCCCAGTTCCATAACATAACAGGTACTGCAGTGTGAAAGGAAACATTCGAAAATGGGACACAAGTGCTGGCATTATAATCAGGAAAACTAATACAATATTCCCCACATCCGAATGCACGCAGAGCATGCTTTGGGGAAACTTCTGCCACAGTGAAATAGTAGATGCTTGGCTGATTGCCGCACAAAAATCAGGGCTGGAGACATTTAGCTCTAGTGCAATGTATTTCCCCCCCTATAAAAGTACTTAAAAAAAATTGATTAAACATTTATCTTGAACCACTGCCTACACATTCCCAGTTGGTATCCAAGTATCAATCCAGGCTAATTATGCGCTACAGAAGTTCCACCCAACTGCATCCGCCTTTCTGCTGATTTCTAATGGCGCTTCCCATGCTGTTGGGAATGTGTCTTCGTGCGGCAGCAAGTGCCACTGAGCCACTGAGGTTCCTTAGGGCTAAGGATGACAAGTGTTAATTCTCAGCAGTGCCAGAAACCGGCATTCCAGCAAGCTCACGAGATCCGCCCTGTGGAATGAAACAGCACGAGACCGAGGTATTTTCATGTGGCGGTCGGAAGTGCGATTAAGTGCAAATTAACACGAAACTCAAAATGTCAGATGGTTGCGAGCACAGGGCAGGTTTGAGCATGCATTTTGATTTCCGGTGTCCTTATCGCTCAGTGCGCTCACGGTGGAATGCCTCAAAGGACTCCAACCGAAAGCATCATTTAGGACAATTTGAAAGCTCTGCCTCCGGTGTGTGTTTGATCATTCACACATGCAACTGTACTGATACCAGCAAGCTGCAGAATCACGGTGCCTGTCAACCACGGGTGCTGCTAAGTACTTAAAAGTCTTGGGAGGTAGCCCTATGACACAGCTCCTCAAAGAAGTTCTATATGCTAATTTATATGTATAGATGACTGGGGGATTAAATGGCAGGTGACTGGAGTATCGCCTAGCCACCCTTTAAGCAAATGTTTTAAATTGAGTTTTAAAGGGGGTGGGTGGAAGGGATAGATGATCTGGGGCCCACCACAAAAGACCCGTTCCTCAGACCCCCCCCGGGCCACCCCATATCAGAGCCCCTGTTGTCAACTGCAGAAACATTCCCAGAAAAGCATTTTTAGACACTTGCTTTTATTGAAATTTAAATATAGCACGACAAACAGAAACAAACATTTCAGTAAAGCAAGAATCGATGGAGGACGAGAATTTGGCACTTGTGTCAATTACAATAAAATGTGTACATCTCAGGATATTTTCCTCTGGGAAGCCTTAGAATGCTTTCCTGTGCCTCCCCCCTCTGAAATAATCCTGTTTATGGCCAACTAAAATGCATTATTTTTAACAACAAGAAGAAGAATTTATTATTTATACCCCGCCCATCTGGCCTGGTTTCCCCAGCCACTCTGGGTGGCTCCCAACAGAATATTAAAAGCACGATAAAAGATCAAACATTAAAAGCTTCCCTAAACAGGGCTGCCTTCAGATGTCTTCTAAAGGTCAGGTGGTTGTTTATTTCCTTGACATCTGACGGGAGGGCATTCCACAGGGAGGGCGCCACTACCAAGAAGGCCCTCTGCCTGGTTCCCTGCAACTTCACTTCTCGCAGTGAGGGAACCATCAGAAGGCCCTCGGCGCTGGACCTCAATGGGCTGAACGATGGGGGTGGCCGAGGCCATTTAGGGCTCTAAAAGTCAGCGCCAACCAATTGTTTTCGGAAACGTACTGGGAGCCACTGTAGATCTTTTAGGACCGGTGTTATATGGTCCTGGCAGCTGCTCCCAGTCACCAATCTGGCAGCCGCATTCTGGATTAGTTGTAGTTTCCAAGTCACCTTCAAAGGTAGCCCCACATAGAGCGCATTGCAGTAGTCCAAGCAGAAGATAACTAGAGCATGCAGCTACTCACCTGGTCCTTTAGATCCACATTTTTCCTGTTCAGAACCAGGAAATATCCCTATCTCCTGGAAACATTACTTCTGTCTTGTCGGGGTTCAATCTCAACCTGTTGACCACCACCCAGTTTTTAAAACTGCCAGAAGTTTAGGCATGTTAGTCTCTGTGTAGCAACAATGCTAAAGCAAAAGGGTCTGGGGGCCATTTTAAAGATGAACCAATTTATTGTGGCACCAGCTTGAGTCTGGGCTTAAGGAAGAATGGTAAGCAATAAGGTTAGAAGCCGAGAGATAAAGCCGATTTGTCTGAACTCTCCTGCTCCCCGATTTGCCTGGTTTCTCTCCCTCCTCCCTCCATGGGTTTCTGCATCAAAATGGGGGTTGCTGACCAGCAAAGTAAGCGAGTAGGCAAGGACAAGAGGGGTGTCCCAATGAAAGCAGCCTCCAAAACAGTACAATGAGGATTCATGGGGACATGAACCAGTTTTCCTATGACAGTTTGAGTAGAGCCATAGAAACCTGGTCCCAAATTTAATTTACTGATATTTGAGAAACACTTGGCATACCGGAAAAGATTTATTCTCTAACTACTGGCCAGATATTCCCTGGAATTTCAAATTGCTGTATTTAACCTCATTTCGTTAGCTCTGATTTTGTATTTGTCAAGAAAATCTACTGTAAACTGTTAATAAATTGTTTTAAATATAAACAAGAGATATCAGTTGACTTTTATCTTAAAGCCTCTGTTTTTCCCCTAAAATGTCCTTGTATGTGTGTGTGTTTCGCCCCCATACTCCCCCAATCTACAGTTGGTACCTCAGGTTAAGTACTTACCGGTAATTTGTTCCGGAGGTCCGTTCTTAACCTGAAACTGTTCTTAACTTGAAGCACCACTTTAGCTAATGAGGCCTCCTGCTGCCGCCGTGCCGCTGGAGCACAATTTCTGTTCTCATCCTGAAGCAAAGTTCTTAACCCGAGGTAATATTTCTGAGTTAGCGGAGTCTGTAACCTGAAGCGTATGTAACCTGAGGTACCACTGTATTTTATTGATTGAGAATGTGCAGCAGCCCAGTCACTTTCATGACTGAACAAGGATTTGAATACAGATCTCTCACGTACTTTGATGGTGCTGTAGTTGTTTTACCAGCAGCAACTATTTCACAAACGATTGCCTTTTCTCTGCTTTCATTTCTCCTTGCACCCCATCTTCCCCATACATGAAAAAGGGGAGCAGACAATAAATGCAGGGGGGCGGTATAAGAAAGGACAGGGGGAAGGCCAATATTACTATTGTTTCCTAAAATAGCCCAGTCATCCAGCATTCCTTCAAAGAGCTCTCCTACACGCTAGGAAAAAGCAATGTCGGAAAATGTTTTTGCGGTTCAATGCTACGAAAAAGGAAAATGGAAAAAGACACCTGGTATTTTTGCATGCTGCACACAAGTTAACAGAGTTGCCCAAACTCCAGATCATTTTTCTCCCGGCAGGTGTACAGCAGAGCCATCTGCAGGACTGAATAATTACTGCAGCTATGATCACATCTGGAATAATTCTAATGTGGTAGCAGTGAATCATTTATTAAAGCAAGAGCCAGGGCTACCAGCTGGGATTAATTACTTTTAAAGGTTTGTTAAAAAGCCAACGGTAGCTGTGCTGGTTCACAGAGGGGCAAAAACCCCCTCCAAAATCCAACCAAAATGTCACAAAAGTGCATCCATAGCTGTCGTGCATGAATGACACTTCCTTTGGATATATAAAGATCCACGTTGAACACTGGAAATAGAAATAATGAGGCATTAATGTGAAAATGGGACTTTTAACCTTCTGAAGGCGGAAGCAGCAACTGGAACAGTTTTTTTTTAATGATTACCAAAGTTTATTGATTGCTATTAAATATAACTACAGTCGTACCTTGGAAGTCGAACGGAATCCGTTCCGGAAGTCCGTTCGAATTCCAAAGCATTCAGAAACCAAAGCACAGTTTCTGATAGGCTGCAGGAAGGTCCTGCAGCCAATCAGAAGCCATGGAAGCCCCGTCAGACGTTTGGCTTCCAAAAAGAGTTCAAAAACCAGAACACTCACTTCCGGGTTTCGATCGTTCATGAGCCAAAACGTATGAGTACCAAGACATCCGACAACCAAGGTTGTCTGTACATTTAAAGCACATATGAAGCACTTTCTTCCCTTCAATAGAATCCTGGGCACTGAACTTTCCACTCACAGAGTTACCATTCCCAGCCACCCTTTAAAAACTACAGTGCCCAGAATTCTTGGGGTGGGAGAAGAACGTGCTTTGAAAGTTCTTTGTAGTGTGTACACAGCCTCAGGCTTCCAATTTAATATGAGATCCAGGAACCAAATGTAAAAAACTTTGCAAATAATAAGGAATAGTGTTTATTCAGGACTAGGTATGTGTCAGTTGTGGTATTATTTCTTTGAATGTCAATTTCAGGGTTTTTTTATTTTTACTGATCTTTTTGCTGAAGCAGACTGTATCTGTGGCATGGGCCAATTTCGAAGAGGAAAGGTTAAACAGGTCAGCGTAGGGTCTCTCTATGTAATAGATGGAGACAGAAGAAACGTTAAAAATGGATCACAAAGAAAGTAGCAGAAGAACATTTCAATCCTCTGAGACTCTTTCCAACGTTAAGATCACTGTATTTAAAATAGAAAGTGACCTTAAGGTCAGAGAAAGAGAGAGAGAGAGAGAGAGAGAGAGATTCAGTCCCACAGGACTGAAGTGTTCCTTTGCTATTTCTCTTATTTTTAATGTCTGGTCTAAATCTATCTATTACACAGCATAGGAACTCTAGCTTGGCCCAGGCAACAAATTGCATCTTCCAAATTGCGTCATGACAAAATATGCAGCCTGCTTCAGCCAAAAGACTGCATTTCGGAAGAGAAGCTGGTGGTAATCATCATTTCCCAGAATTAGCATTCTTCATGCGCACCCTAGGATAGGAAGTTGTATGGTTGGAGTTCATCAGCAGTTTTAATTGAACTTGCATAAAGGTAAAGGTAAAGGTACCCCTGCCCGTACGGGCCAGTCTTGACAGACTCTGGGGTTGGTGCGCCCATCTCACTCTAGAGGCCGGGGGCCAGCGCTGTCCGGAGACACTTCCGGGTCATGTGGCCAGCGTGACATCGCTGCTCTGGCGAGCCAGCACCAGCGCAGCACACGGAAACGCCGTTTACCTTCCCACTATAAAGCGGTACCTATTTATCTACTTGCACTTAGGGGTGCTTTCGAACTGCTAGGTTGGCAGGCGCTGGGACCGAACAACGGGAGCGCACCCCGCTGCAGGGATTCGAACCGCCGACCTTACGATCAGCAAGTCCTAGGCACTGAGGTTTTACCCACAGCGCCACCCGCGTCCCTTGAACTTGCATGGTTTCCTGCAAATGCATCCCATTTGAAAGGTGAGTCTAATCTGGTGTGGGTGTAACATTTGTTCTCCTTTGCTCTCAAGCAGGCCATGGCAGTAACAGTTGTCACTTCTTCTTTTATATAATTTGTATTAAATTTTCTGTTTTAGAATTTAAAATACTCATTTTACACCCATAGGATATCAATTACTTCCCTTCTTCTCTTTCCATGGTTCATTTTACATATCAAAAACCCCTGCATATTTTACAAAAACTATACCATTCCGTATGCCATTATCACATCCATCAAAACTTATTTACACTGAATTTATCTTAATTGCCAGCATTTTCAGCTATACACAATTATTTCCCATATATTCAATAAACATTTTCCTAAACGTATGTTCTTCTTGTTCTCTTATTCTATATGTTAAGGCTGTGAGTTGTGCATATTCAGTCAACTTAAGCTGCCATTCTTCTTTGGTTGGGACCTCGCTCCTTTTCCATGTTGAGGCTAACGAAACATGGGCCATAGTAGTAGCATACATAAATAACCTTTTTTGACACCTGGGAATTTCAGTCTGAATTACCCATTACCCCCAACAGAAAGGACCCTGTTTGTGGGAGGGAAAGTACTTGATGGCTGTCACTTCTTACTGGTCGCCAACAGATGTTGGTATGGGGACATATCATTTCTGACCATGGAGGTGCCATTTAGCTGTCCTTGCTACCCTACAGATTCCGATTAAATTATCTGAGTGCCAAATATGTAGTCAGTGTAGCATCATGCACACAAGAGAGAGGTGTATTAGCAGGCCTGGGAGAACTTCGAGGTTTGCAAAGTACAAAAAAATATTTAGGGGAGTGAGGAAGCTCAGGAGAAAAAACTCAGCAATGGATCAGTGAATATTGGGAATATATGGATCAGTGAAAACTGGAGGACAGAGGGGTAATGAAATACAGTCATACCTCAGCTCCCGAACAATTGAAAACCTGGAAGTGAGTGTTCCAGTTTTTGAACTTTTTTTGAAAGCTGAACGTCCAGCTATTGTTTCCGGCATGCCTGCACAATCGGAAACCAATCAGAAACCGCACCCTGGTTTCCAAATGTTTTGGAAGTCAAACGGACTTCCGGAATGGATTCTGTTCAACTTCTGAGGTACAACGGTATAATAATAATTTTATTGTTTGTACCCTGCAAAACCATCAGACATGTAAAGGAGAACTGTGATAAGGAAATGGAGTTTAAGAAAGATTTTGAACTCCTTGATAAAAATTCCAGATAGGGAACAGAAGTCACAGAAGAATAGTAAAATAAGGAAAAGTGATGAGCACCTGTGAGAAAAGAGTTTCCATGTGCTTTCATAACTACAGAGTGTGGAAGGCCGTCTGAAAGACAACGAAGTTTGTACCACCAAAGAAGAGAGACCAGCCTCAACGAAACATTTTCGTTCAAATTCCAGACATGAAGGTCCAACTACATTGGATCTGGTTGGAGAAGCTGATCGTGTGACAAAGCCACTTCCGGACCTGGCTCAGGAGGTGGGGTTGCGGGCTTCACGCCCACCCCACATGAGCGGGGGCTGGTTTCAGCCCCTGCGAGAGCAAGGGAATCCCGGCCGCGCCGTCCACCCAGCCAGCCAATCGGGTGGCTGGGGGGCGTGGCCTGCCCTATTTAGGGCCGGCGCGGCCCGGGGCTCGCCCTCTTTTGCCAGCTAGCCCCCACGTTTTCCCACCCTCCCTCCCTGAGTTTCTGACTTTGCTATGGACTTCGGTCTGTCGCCACAAGGGGCATGGTAGGAATTTTTCCCAATTGGCAATTCGCAGCCATTTGGGTTTTTTGCCTACCTCGTAGCAACTCGTCACAACTCCTCGGCACTGGCGGTTAGGCATTGGTAAGAAGGGGTTAAGAGGATGTGGGGGGGGGAGGAACGCCATCACCTCCCCCCAGAGAATGAAGGGTGGTCCGATAAAGGACTCCAGGGGGTGTGGCCCTGTCCGAAGCCTATGGAGGTGTGGGCCAAAGGCACGCCCCCGAGCGGTGACCCGGGGGAGCTCCTAGTTGACGTGCCTCAGCAGGAGACTCCCCCACTATGGTGTTAACCCTTCCTGTGTCTCCAGCAAATGGGCTGGAGCCGGATAGTCGATAGGACCAATGCCTAAGCCAATGCCTCTAATTCGCCCATTTAACCTTAGATTCTGGTGTCTGGTGTCTTTCTTTATCCTTGGTGGGGGGCGGGAACTCGCCACGCAACAGGTTGTGTTGAAGAGGTAGAGGCCACAGAGGAGTCGCTGCCAGACAGGTCAGGACGGAAAAAACCAAAGCCTGCGAGACCAAAAGATGCTACTAGAAGCTCTGCTTCCCTTTTCTCCTTCACCTTCTTCAGGATGTGGGGAGAAGAGGGAAAGAAAGAAGAGCGTAAAGATTTCCTAGAGGCCACAGGGCTGTGAGAGAGTCGACCGCTTCTGCTACTGGAACGGTGTGCTTAGATACTTAGCAGTTCATGAGAGACATGAAGACACCCGCTTAATTTTCTAGGCATAGTCCATTTTTGCTAGCATTTACCCAACGCTGCTAAGCTTTGGGAGCAAATGAGAGCACAAAAATGAGGCTTGCTTCTCAGCTTTGCAGGACGTGGGGTGGGAGGCAGTGGGAAGACAAAGAAGTGAAGCCAAATTTCTTCCAGCCTGGGTTGGAAAGAAGAGAGGAAAATCTGAGGAATCTTTGTGCTTTTTAAAAAAATTTTTACATAAAGCAAACAAGTGGGAAGGCAAAAGCTGATTAAGAAAACAAAATGGCGGGAATGAGCCAGGGACTAAAGGAGAAAAAGGAACAAAAAGGCAGAAAAAAGTATACTCTCTCGGCCTTTGGGTGTCTTGGGGACATTTTCAAACCGCCACGAAAAACAAAACCGCAGTAAAAAGGACAACTTTGAAGCAACAGACTAGCAGGGAATGGAAGCCACTAAGCTAAAAGCAGAAACAGAACGGCCTACAAAGGATCGCAAGGTGTCAGAAGTTTCATCGAAGTTGAACAGCAATTTCTGCCTCAGACCTTAGGAGGAGCTCAACTCCCATCTGATCTCATATTTCAGGCTCATTTGTTCAGTGTGCAGTTTCTATTCAATTGTCACATTAACAAGATCCATCATGCTTAATCCCGCCACACATTCATTCATTTAGAAAGGAAATGAACATTATCCGAAATATGCTTTTATGTCCTGCTGCTTTGATCAATTCCCAACCCCTGTCTTTTCTGTTTAAATGAAAAGCTGTATTAGGGGTTTCCTTTGGCTCAGTTAAAAAAACACTTAGGCCAGCCTTGCTTTTCCAGGAATTTAAAAAGTCAACATCTTACTGGAAAGCAAATGACGTCTGACTTGAAAAAAAGCAACAGGAGAACATTTTTTTAAAGAGTTTTGTATTTTTATTGTTCAAGTAGTACAAAATCTATATACTAACCGTATTGTTAAAATACATTTAACACAATGTGAAAAGCGAGATTCAGCCTTACTATGTCAGTCCATATATCATACAATCATAATGATAGAGTTTCATGTGTTATAAGACAGTTCTGCAACACTCTTGTTCAAGCATAGCAGACACCACAGCCGCAATCCAAATATTTTTGTCAACTTCAGCAAATAGACATACACGCACAAGAGTATGCACAGACATTTCCCCACTAAACAGATCCTCAATGCAGTCTGCTCTAGGCCCAACCCATCACAAACCTGAATTAGGCATGGCGAAACTATTTGATTCAGTTCGCATTTAAAGGCAAATATAGATAATTCACATTTCCTGAAACGCTATGTGAACTGCCATCTTTCAAAATTCACACATTTCCAAAATTGGCAAAGCAGTTCTCCAGCCAAGTAATGTGTACAAAAATCCACGTTGCGGGGATACAATTGTGAAAATGAGCAAAAATGTGTTGTGTTAGGGAATATGTAAATATAAGGAAAACGTGGCTCACAAAAATATGTATATGAGGCAAAATCGCATACATACATGTAGGAGAAATTCACACTGAAATGCTGGTGAATTTTCAGAATTCTTTTAAAGAAACAAATTATTGCAAACTGATGTAGAGAACTGAATTTAAGACTGGTAAAATGAGAAAGTGAAGAAGATTCACCAATCCCTTATCTGGAATCAGACCCTTCTGAAGAGGCATTGGGTGAGTCAGGTGTTAGATGCAAAGGTTCCCCTTCACAGGTAGGATTGCATCCTGTTTCCACATGTAGATTAGGCTCCGGAATTGGGGTTCACATTTTTTTTTTGCATACCAAACACATTTGTTAAGCACAATCGCATTTTAAAATACCTTCCATTAAAATTGCAGGACTGTTATGGATGTAGTGCTTTCAGAAGGTGAAATGTTTTCTCAGCAACCCTTATTCACCTCTACTGGCCATTTTTTTAAAAAAAATTAGCAATTTCTGATACAGTGGTACCTCGGCTGTCGAACATAATCCGTTCCGGAAGACCGTTCGGCAACCGAGGCGCAATGGGCTGGAAGCAAGTTCAATGGGGGAAATTGGGAAACACGCCTCGGAAGCTGTTCGACTTCCGAACGGCGTGTTCGGAAACGGAAGGAATTACTTCCGGGTTCTCGGTGTTCGGGTTCTGAATTGTTCGGCTTCCGAGACGATCAAAAACCGAGGTTCCACTGTACTGAGACAAAATGATCCTACCCAACCAGGAATCGCATAAGCCAAAATCCTAGGCCACCCTTACAATGGTGTAGCATCAGTTGCTAACACCCAGGGTGGCGCCAGCCCCCGCCACCAACACTGCTGGTGCAATCCCACCCCCAGCGGAACAAAGTAGGGCCGCACTGAGCCGCCTGGGCAAGGAGGAGCCTGACCAGGCCGCAGGTAGGGACACCTGGTCATGTCTGCTCAAAAACTGTGCGTCTGGGGCACCCCTGGCACCCCCACACTACACCCTGATCCTTAACTCCTATGGGTAAAACGTAAAGGGACCCCTGACCATTAGGTCCAGTCATGGCCGACTCTGGGGTTGCGGCGCTCATCTCGTTTTACTGGCCAAGGGAGCTGGCATACAGCTTCCGGGTCATGTGGCCAGCATGACTAAACCACTTCTGGCGAACCAGAGCAGCACACGGAAATGCCATTTACCTTCCCGCCGGAGCGGTACCTATTTATCTACTTGCACTTGACATGATTTTGAACTACTAGGTTGGCAGGAGCTGGGACCAAGCAACAGGAGCTCACCCCATCGTGTGGATTCGAACTGCCAACCTTACGATTGGCAAGCCCTAGGCTCAGTGGATTAGACCACAGCGCCACCCGCGTCAACTCCTATGGGTAGGTGTGACTAATTCATCATATCCTCCATTTTTAAAGAGATGGGTTTGGTTCCTCGTGTAGCCCAAAGGACACCATCTACACACTAGAAGGAACTATGGAGCAAGCTTCACAAAATTATGATAAGCAATCGCTTTCTTTGGATTTGCACCATAATTATTATGACACTGCAAGGTCACTATGCCACACTGTCAATCTTAGGTATGCGACAACATCAAAAAGCCAATTTGGGGTAAGGGGTATTCTTCATTCCCTCATTCACGGGCAAACGTTTTCTGCAAAAAGTGCTTTTCCTCCTCCTGTTTGGCTCAGTCCCAGATAAATGTACTGGATATCTGGCAAGGGGTCTGTTTATTTAACCAAGTCATACCTAATTTTAAAGGGAGCTATCACAATACAGTGCAACCTACATTTTCGTCTACTTCAAAGCCATTACTGTTAAGTGTTGTTATTATGATAAAATTTCAGGTTTATGAAGCCCACAGAACTTGTATTACGCTTATGTGAATAAGGCTTTTGGGTTTGTTTGTTTGTTTGTTTTTGCTATTTTATTTGAAACCTTAAATGGAGGGACTAAAACTACATGCAGCATTTTCAAAACAGGCTTTGGTTTTATTTCTTTTTACCTTATTTATTAAATTTATATGCCACCCTTCACCCATAGAGCTGGTGGTGGCTCACAACACAAAAATACAAGATAAAAAACACAAAACGCGTAATAAAAACAAGAACGAAAACGAAACAATAACCCCCTCCCTGAAACACATTTACAGTGGTGCCTCGCAAGACGAAATTAATTCGTTCCGCAAGTCTCTTCGTCTTGCGAGTTTTTTGTCTTGCGATGCACGGTTTTCCATAGGAATGCATTGAAAATCAATTAATGCGTTCCTATGGAAACCGCCTCCCCCTGACCTCTTCTGGCGGGCGGCATTGTAAAATCGCCCGGGACAGCGGAGGACTTCTCCGCTGTCCGGGGCGATTTAAAAGCCCCTGGGAAGGCAGGCAGGGGGGACAAAGACTTTTGCCCCCCGTCTGCCTTCAGAAGAGGTCCAGGACAGGCTTCGCGGACCTC
>JAXCMG010000014.1:370005-415488 GCA_034642415.1 Podarcis siculus
GTTCTTAACCTGAAGCAATATTTCTGGGTTAGCGGAGTCCGTAACCTGAAGCGTATGTAACCTGAAGCGTATGTAACCCGAGGTACCACTGTATGTGCGAGCATATTTATTCTCTCACACGGACAGGATTTTTGTAAAAACATGCCGCTATCTCTAGCTTAATGTAACATGCACCCAACTTTTAAAGACACAGACATGAAACTTTTAAGAACTTCACTATTACAGTACAATCTGTCTGAGAAAGCCTGCGTTTGCAAACTTCAAACAAACCGCCTTCTGCAACAACCTCAAAAACCATTAACATCTTGTCTCCACTGAATGTGGATCATAAAATGAAAAAAAGCTTTTACCTTTCAGGATCATATACTGAGTTATCTGCCACCATGGCCTTCAGAACATCAGCATTAGCTGCAAGAATGACATAAATAAGAAATACTTGACATTTTGGAGTTGATCTCTTTGAACATGGCTGGCCTAACTTGGACATTACGCAAACTTATATCAATAAGATAACATGCCGCAAATAACTTTCGTTCTACTCCTGACCCCCAAAGCAGTTTGAATCCTTGGGAAAATATCTCTTTGGCATGTATGAATGAGAAAGTGTATACGATGCGTGCTGTGAATTAAAAGTCCTAAATTAAATGTCTTTGTTACTTCCAAAGGCTGCATAGGCAATTCAAAAAGTGGGAGGGGGTCTCCCCCCCCCCCCCCCCCCCCCCCCCCTCCCCCCCTTCTCTACATTTATCTTTAAGCAATTTCAATTGAGAAAAGCATTGGAGAGAAAAAAAAAGATTGCCAGGAGGTGATCTTTGTGGATCTAGCAGCATATGGTGTGGGGTGGCTCATAAATATTCCTCCCCCTCCCCTCTGGCTGCTGATACATGCCTAACTGATGCCTCCAATTGGAGCCAAAGGAAACTTAATAAAAATGAGCCTAAATTCTGCAGATGGGAGACATAGTGAGGAGGGGAGGCTGTGGGCCAGAGGTTCCTCATGACCTGCACATTCATATTTTTTAAATAGCCGTATTGCATACCTTCATTTTTCATAATGTAGTCAACTATTTTCCCCACGGTGTCACCATTATCATTCGTACTTTCGTTCAGCTCTGGAAAGAGAAAGAAAGATTCGGCTTGTGGGCTGGATTAATAACCAACCAGGACTGGAGATGTAAAAAATCTGGTAAAGTTAAAGCTATGGTGGCTGGGGTGGGGAGCAATGTCTCTCTGAGCGGGGAGGAATAGAAAAATTGCAACAATGCCATGTTTTCCTCCTTATCAAACCTTACTTTGCTGCTTTATCGTAAGATGCACTGTTTTTTACCATTTGACATAGTGATGAAATTTACTCAGAGTGAAAGGTAAGACTACTTTTATTGCCATAAAAATAAAATGTATGCACATAACTTATTTTAATAACTGAAGTCTTGCTTTTCCAGTGTGATGGATATGGCCTGTTTTGGTGGACAATTCTGTGAAGTTCAGGTGTAATGCTTATCAGTTCTGGCCTTGGATTATGTTCAGCAATACAGTAGTACCTCGGAAGTCGAACAGAATCCATTCCGGAAGTCCGTTCAACTTCCGAAACGTTTGGAAACCAAAGTGCGGCTTCCGATTGGTTTCCAATTGCGCAGGCGTGCCAGAAACAATAGCAGAAGCCGCGGCAGATATTTGGTTTCCGAAACAAGTTCGAAAACCAGAACACGCACTTCCGGTTTTCGAGCTTTCGGGAGCCGGATCATTCGACTCCAAAAGCGTTCAGGAGCAGAGGTACAACTGTAATACCTTTAACCGGGAAATAGTTACAGGAAATTAGTAAACTACACGCCTCTCCTGGTATGTCCCACGGAGGAACTTACGATCTTCAAACAAAAATATCTTGGAGGTCCCAGGCCACAGAGAGGTTAGGCTGGCCTCAACCAGAGCCAGGGCTTTTTCGGCTGTGGCCCCGATCTGGTGGAACGCTCTGCCACAATAGACTAGGGCCCTGTGGGACTTGACATCTTTCCACAGGGCCTGCAAGACAGAGCTGTTCCACCAAGCCTTTGGCCAGGGCACAGCCTGACTCCCTCCTTTGGCAATCTTCACAGAACTCTAGCCCAATGGTTGCCATCAATTTGATTTGAATTAATTTTATAATTAAATGATTTTAGAATGTTGTATTCTTTTATTGTTGTTAGCTGCCCTGAGCCCGGCTTCAGCAGGGGAGGGCGGGATATAAATAAAATTTTATTATTATTATTATTATTATTATTATTATTATTATTATTATTACACACGTATATTATGAAAATCACAGGCCCTGGGCCAAAACCTTGCTAACCTGCTGACTGATCTGGCTCTGGTCATCAGGGAGAAAAAATAATCAACTGCAAGGTTAAGCACAGTTTTGCAAGTTTCCAAGGTCCACCTGAACAGAGCTTGCAGACCACCAGTGGTATACAGACCACAGTTTGAGAGCTTCTGATCCAAGAACTATAAAAAATAGGGTTAATGCTTGCTGTTCCTTATTTACATATTAGCACAGGCACCAGTCTTTTAAATCATTCTCGCCTACCTATCTTTTCCCCAAGCTGCTCCTCCTCTTGTTCAGATTCTGTTGTACAGCGATATCCTTTTTTCTTTAGCATATGGCAGATGAAAACCCCCAGGAGTCCCATGAGGAAAAAGACTGGAATCAGGAAATATGCAATATATTCGGGGTGCTGCCCATTTCCTGACGATCCACTTTCAGGTTTATTTGCAACATCATCGGCGCTATGGCTTGCCAAGGTACGAGGGCCCCCTATGAAAACAAGGGGGGAGAAAGACTACAAAATTAGTGAGATTTGTACAGCAATGCTGATATTTTACGCTTTCTACAGCGCTTCTCAGTCCAGAAACTAAATGTTCCCCAAAAGCAAGGCACCAGATGAGCAAATCCAGGATACTGTAGCCAAGTATGTATTTCATTTTGATGGCAAGTAAAATTGAATTCTATAATGCAATTGTTTAAACTACTTTAATTTAGCTGTTCTGCTGAAGTATAATTATAGAGTTAACAACATCATTATAAATTTGATTTATCCACTGCATTGCATTATTATGTGTTACAATGTTTCGTTATTTTTATGCATTAAACGAACGAATTCATCAACAAGAAGTGGGCCTTGCTCGTGGAAATATATAGAAGAAGAGTTTGGATTGGATATCCCGCTTTATCACTACCCGAAGGAGTCTCAAAGCGGCTAACATTCTCCTTTCCCTTCCTCCCCCACAACAAACACTCTGTGAGGTGAGTGAGGCTGAGAGACTTCAGAGAAGTGTGACTGGCCCAAGGTCACCCAGCAGCTGCATGTGGAGGAGCAGAGACACGAACCCGGTTCACCAGATTACGAGTCCACCACTCTTAACCACTACACCACACTGGCTCTCTGAAATATATAATCAAACTTATTGACTCAATTCATACAATCACACCATACTACTTTGTCAAAAGTGGCCAGCAATGTATGACTACCAGCACCAGAAAACCTTGGAAAAACCATTGTCACAGCCATGCCTCCGTCTCCAAAGGCACCATGGAAACAGGAGTGAAATTAAGAAAGCCAAGTGCTGAGAAGAGTTGAAATGAAAGCAGACAAGCAGCAGTAAATCAGCTTGCTTATTCCAAATGCTAAAAAAGGAAGAAAATTGAGCCTGTAACAAAGCCTCTGAGTGCTTCAGAAATGCCCACAATGTAGTATGCGATATTTCAAGTTATACCAGACTATCTTTGTACACAAAGAGAAAATGTGACATTTTGAGCAAAACTGGAATAGTTCACACCTTCTTTGAATTCTTCACTTATTCGAGAAGGAAGCTAAGCTGTAGCCCTTTCTACTTTACACCTCCACTTAATTTCTAACACCCTAATATTTAATCATGCCTTCCTCACAAAACCACAGTACCAGCAGAGACACTTATTTTCACAGGGCTTCTAATGGTAAAGCCCAAGCAATATTTATATATTCCCAATTTCTGAAAAAAATGCAAATGTGACTTCCCCTGAATATCCAGCATTGCTTCTGATGTTTGGAATAGATAAAACCGTCTGTCCGCAGATGGACAGAAATTCAGAGCTATGGTTTCCCTTCATCTCAAATGTGCTAATTATGAGAACTGCCAGAGTTCACAACCATTCCTAGACAAAACTGTGGTTTTGATGTGTAGCTTTCATTTTTTCCCCTCCTTGGGTTCCTCTCTCTTTTTGACAAACAGAATCACATAAGGAATCCAACAGCGTAGTCAATCACACCAGAAACAGTTCAGCAGTTGTTGTTGTTGTTTAGTCGTTTAGTCGTGTCCGACTCTTCGTGACCCCATGAACCAGAGCACACCAGGCACTCCTGTCTTCCACTGCCTCCAGCAGTTTGGTCAAACTCATGCTGGTAGCTTCGAGAACACTGTCCAACCATCTCGTCCTCTGTCGTCGCCTTCTCCTTGTGCCCTCCATCTTTCCCAACATCAGGGTCTTTTCCAGGGAGTCTTCTCTTCTCATGAGGTGGCCAAAGTACTGGAGCCTCAGCTTCACGATCTGTCCTTCCAGTGAGCACTCAGGGCTGATTTCCTTCAGAATGGAGAGGTTTGATCTTCTTGCAGTCCATGGGACTCTCAACAGTCTCCTCCAGCACCATAATTCAAAAGCATCAATTCTTCGCCGATCAGCCTTCTTTATGGTCCAGCTCTCACTTCCATACATAGTTCAGCAGTACTTGACCATTGTTAGCATCCTTCTGCCTCGAGAGAGCACAAACCTGGGCAGTGTGCATGGAGGTCCTGGGCTGCCCAGGCAACAACCCCCCCCCCTCAGTCTCTCTGATGTGGTCCAAAGGAAAACAAAGCAATACATTTGGCACCAGCTTGGCTGCAGGAGTTGCCAAAAGGAGGAATACAAAGCGTAATCCAACCATTTTAGGGATTCCAGTCTGGATTTGTGCAGGATTTACTTCTTGGCCTTTTCTTCTCCTTAAGATGTCCCACAAGGCAGTGGAGGTTTAGAATCAGAATTTTCCTTCTAAAAGATGGGCTACCTTCCCAGGTTGATGTGCCCCATCTGCCCCTCACTTCCCTATGCAGCACATGCAGAAACTGCCTTATGAACCATTGAACCGGCTATTGGTCCCATCTGCTCAATCTTCCAGAGGTTGGCTTTGCATACAGAGGAATTGCCTAACTCACCAAGCGTTTGAGACCCATTGGCTACCTTCATCCCATTTAGATAGTCAGTCATTTCCCAGGGTGTGGCTGCTGTCACATGCTGACAGCTTTTAGGAGCTACGGGTGAGAGCTGAGTGGGGGACAAAGGTGGACAAACAGAAGGAGAATGACGTGTCCCCCAACAGAGGTACAGTGGTACCTCGGGTTACAGAGGCAGCAGGAGGCCCCATTAGCTAAAGTGGTGCTTCAGGTTAAGAACAGTTTCAGGTTAAGAACGGGCCTCTGGAACAAATTAAGTACTTAATCTGAGGTACCACTGTATAGCCAAGAGGAGACAGTTCTCTTGACTGACTGGCTATAATTGCAAAAATGAGACTTTCTGCAGCACCAAGTATCTTTATTTTCCCACTAAAATATGAAGAAACTGCTCTCAGAGACCTAAGTTGATGAGGAGCAAACTAAATTAGACAGGTGATTAAAGTCAGCCAGATTTTCATGTTGCTAACCCACAAGTCTGTCTGTGCAAGCTGGCTAAAGTTAGCCCCTTCTATCAGGAGGAAGTTCTACTCAAAGTAAAGGCACAAGGCTTTCCGCTCTTTAATAGCAGTAATGATGTCATTTCATCTTCCTAATCTAGCCCTTTAGGAAGCTTGCAAGCAGAAAACAAAAAGCTGGCAGACCAACGGCAAGAAATGTTTTCCGCAGGGTGAGAAAAATGATCCGGATAAGTTAATAAGTTCTGTCACAAAAGCAACAAGAGTGAATAGCCGCTACATATATGTTTGTGTTTTGCTTTAAGGCAGTCAGTGGATTAAAAAGTTTTTAGTTGATTAACTGCCTTCGTAGATTGATCCTGCTGGGTACTGTTTCTCCAGCATGTCACCCAGGCAGTGGCAAAGCAGAACCCTCCAGCTAGCAGGATTGAACCCTCTGCTCATCAGCTGTTGAGCAGAGGGTTCAATCCTGCTAGCCCTCATCCTTCTGTACTTCCCTGTGGGGAACAAGCAATGCCTCTCCTTGCCACCACCATCAGATGACAGACAGGAGAGTGGTCTTAACTACCTGAAGACGTTGGCCCACAGGGGTGGGTGGAGATAATAATCTGACCCACAGGACGATAGGAGTTCATCACTCCTGCCTAATGGACTAGATCTGAATACTAGATAATCTCCCAGTTTCCTGGAACAATTGTCCTTCTGTAATTCACAGCTGACTTCATTTTATTTTTGACTGATGAAATGCCCAACCTTGCATGCGCTCTACAGCAGCTGGTGCTTACAAAAACCGAAGCAGTTTGCTGAGTGGCCTCTATGCTCCTATCAATTTACAAATTTTAACTTTGATGTTTACTGGCATTTTTATTTGTATATTTTCTTTTGTGCTCCAAATTTAACCAAATCGACTGAAGTCATGCATAAGCAGTATTGAGAAATCTGAGAGGGATAAAAAACAATAAAATCAAAGTAGCCATGTTGGTCCAATAGTGTGTGGTTAATATCTTTAGGAGGACCAACTTTTTTTATTAAAAAAAGAGTATGGATAGTGAGTTTCGAATTCACCAAAGCTCATCAGGATAGATGAAAAATATTGGGACATGAAAGAACTCTCACTTCTCTGTGAATTTTCAAGTCGACCCTGATAAATACAGCTTTTGGACTTTACAAAGATAGTTGATGAAATTGATCTTGTCTTTACTAACAGAACAGCAAAATGTCAGGCGTATCACGCTGCTTCTGTTCCTGCTGAATTCGCTATTCAACGCTCAGCAAAGCTGATCTTTCTCTTCCAAAAAAAAACCCACCACACCAAGATTCACTAAACACCAGACAGAAACAGAAGCTGCATCGTGGCTCCTTTTTAAAAAAATACAGCTGAGCACCTTGGAGGGGGAGTTATGTGAGTATAAAAAGTGTAAGTAGTGGCCTATTTTACGGGGTGCTAATAAGTATTACTGAATTAAGATAAGGTATTAAGTACAGTGGTACCTTGGGTTAAGAACTTAATTCGTTCTGGAGGTCCGTTCTTAGCCTGAAACTGTTCTTAACCTGAAGCACCACTTTAGCTAATGGGGTCTCCTGCTGCCGCGCCGCCACCGCGCGATTTCTGTTCTCATCCTGAAGCAAAGTTCTTAACCCGAGGTACTATTTCTGGGTTAGTGGAGTCTGTAACCTGAAGCGTCTGTAACCCAAGGTACCACTGTAAATGCCAATAAAACTATGACTACATCTGATGTAACACTAGTAAAATATGATGGGAGAAGAGGCCTGGGGGGATGAAAGGGGGAGGCTGTTTTTTCTGAACATTCACATCTCTAGACAGGAGAGGGAAGTGAATGAACATGGAGCTAAACTGATCAACTAGTAAGAAACAGTAAACATTAGCCTCCCAACTGCCAGCCAAGAACATGCATATAGACAGAGACAGCCCTCTTACACCAGCCCCTGCCTATGTGGTACCCCTCCAGGGTCCAGACTAACTGTGGTTTTGGAACAGACTTCCAGAACGGATTAAGTTTGAGAACCAATGTACCACTGTAATCCACAACCACCAGAGGGCACCAGGCTGACAATGGCTGGCGTACACAGTCTGTTGGTGTGGATACTGGCCTTTATCAAACTAGGCAAGATAATTTTTGAGAGCAATTTTACTAAAAGCCGAAGTGTTCAATCTAGTAGAATCAAAACAGTCAAGCTTGGATTGTAGCACTTTAAATTGCAGGTGATGGATTTTTTAAAATTAAAAAAACTTTGCAATTTTTAAAAACCATCTCAGCACCAGGTAAAGCTAAATTCCAGTAAATGATACATTCATCTCCCCAGTAAATGATACATTCATCTCCCCTAGTGCCAAGACTTGCAGAAATCAGTCTGAAAGCAAACCTTTGAACTTATTTAGATTTCCCTTCTCACACAAACATAAGCCAACCATAAAATCACAAATCTCTTTGAAGTTCATCTTGCATCCTTTAGCTAGCCCAATAGCGATTAAGTAATACATCTTGCCAACAAAGGTCCGTATAGTTAAAGCTATGGTTTTCCCAGTAGTGATGTATGGAAGTGAGAGCTGGACCATCAAGAAGGCTGATCGCCGAAGAATTGATGCTTTTGAATTATGGTGCTGGAGGAGACTCTTGAGAGTCCCATGGACTGCAAGAAGATCAAACCCATCCATTCTTAGGGAAATCAGCCCTGAGTGCTCACTGGAAGGACAGATCCTGAAGCTGAGACTCCAATACTTTGGCCACCTCATGAGAAGAGAAGACTCCCTGGAAAAGACCCTGATGCTGGGAAAGATGGAGAGCACAAGGAGAAGGGGACGACAGGGGACGAGATGGTTGGATAGTGTTCTCAAAGCTACCAGCATGAGTTTGACCAAACTGCAGGAGGCAGTGGAAGACAGGAGTGCCTGGCGTGCTCTGGTCCATGGGGTCACGAAGAGTCGGACACGACTAAACGACAACAACAACTACATCTGTATGGTTAGTTAAGGATCAGGAAGTGATGGCCAAGAAAAGAAAAGCTGTAACGTGAGTCTCAAAAGGTAATTGTAATCAAGTTATCCATACCTGACTTCATTCTTAAAATGGACCCAACCTCCCTTATGTAGCTATCCATTCAAATTCTCTTCTCTCCTTTGCCTCCACAGAAATGTGCTGCTTGCTCCTGCTGTCTCAACTTTTTCTCTCCCTGTTAGCTGTTCTCTCCCTGCAATGTCGCTTCTACCATTCACAGAAACCACTAACCATTTCCTCAATGGTAAATCCAAGGGTCTCTGCAGCTTATGGCCTCCTCCTCCTGCTTCCTGACCTCTCTGCTACCTTTGATAATCGATCAAAGTTATTACTTGCCTAACTCTCTTTGTTCCCTAGGTCTTCATGATACTATCCTTCATTAATTTTATTTCTGTGCAATCAATTCTTTTAACGCTGCCACAAGTGAAAAGGCCAAGCCTGGTTTTTTTCCTCCCCTTGTTCCAGCCGCCAGGTCTATTCAAAATTCAGCTACCATAATCACTCGCCTCAGCCACTACTCCAACCACAATTGTTCTACATGAGCACCTGCACTAATACTCTGTTCACTCCCAGATCCAGCTCAGGCACTTCATTTATAGTTTCACGGTTCTTCATAGCTTCCCACTGACCTGATTATCTCTTTGCTTTTATATCCAGATACACCCCTGTCCACAAAGTCTCCCAGCAACTGAAATAAATGTGCACTCACCCTGTTTATCCCACCTACCATTTCCATCACCTTCCTTGGTTCTTTTCCCGTGGTAAAATTTTAAACTGTAAGCTCCTCAGGGCAGAGACCTGTCATCATATACAGTGGTACCTCAGGTTACATACGCTTCAGGTTACAGACCCCGCTAACCCAGAAATAGTACCTCGGGGTAAGAACTTTGCTTCAGGATGAGAACAGAAATTGGGCTCTGGCGGCGCAGCAGCAGCAGGAGACCCCATTAGCTAAAGCAGTGCTTCAGGTTAAGAACAGTTTCAGGTTAAGAACGGACCTCCAGAACGAATGAAGTACATGACCCGAGGTACCACTGTAGCTTGTAAAGTACCATGCCCAATGGGTGATCAAAAGGATCCCTTCCTCTGACATAAGACGACTTCCACTGGAAGGAGGGAACTTTTGGATCCAACCCATTGCTTCCCCCCCCCAAAAAAAACCTGTAATTATTTAAAGGTTTTTAAACAATAACACAATTCAAACCCAACACATTTACAATGTGATTTGAAAGGTGATGTACATACAAATGTGCAGGATATTTTCCTGTTATGAGGATCACCACGCAACACAATCCACATGTAAATTCGCAGTCACACCCACCCACGTTCTCCCATGATGTGGTACAGAGGTGAGGATCCACACAATTATCCATTATCCATAAGGTGGAACAGACCTTATCAAGCCTGTCCTAATAAACCCACTGATGGCAATATATTAGAACCATCAACTTATAAACATGCATGAAATTTCAGGTGAACAAAGCAAGCCAGTGGGCATAATATATGACTAGACTTGTCCACTAAAAAAACCTCAAATCAGCTTTTTGTAGAATTACAATGTAGAGCGCTTAATCATAAACTGACACATATTTTCTGGCATGTGCCCCATTAATAACCTTGCAAATCAAGCTGTTCCTAATTTTCCATGTCCTCTTATTATTGAAAGAAAGCCTCCATTTTTTTTGAAAAAATATTATTGTTTGCCAATAGGTTTTTTAAAAAAACAACATAATGGATAGTTTCCCATCTTAAAACGTCCTGTTCCAGCATAGTACATAAATCTGTCATGCACATGCAATAATTTTATGGGACCAAAAAATAAATTCTCCATGACGAGGATTCTTTACAGAATTTTCAATGACGGAGCTTTTAACAAATGCAAAAGGAATGCGCCACACATTCCCCGCCCCCACTGCTGTTGAGATGCACTCCTTTGTGACAAAGTACCTAATGAAAAAATAAATTAATGAGCATACTGTAGATTAATGCAAAATGTGTACATAGAAGAACAACAAGTTCCGATTTAAACATGTGTCAGTTTCAGCAGCCATAAGCATAACATACTAAGTGTGGGCCAATCATTTATTGCTTTATTTAAACCCTGCTCTTCTTTCAAACGTAACAAAATTCTGGTTACAACAACGAAAAGAGCATGTTATGAAATATATCAACCCTGAAGAATATCATTAGATCAAACTATGCCAAGAAAACTTAAGAGCAAAGCTGGAGGCTACAAAAGACTGCAGCATTTTTTCAGCACCTCATTCTTGAATATAAAGGAGTAGAAAATTGAAATGAACCTGAGAATCACACATTGGCTTGTTAGAAATTACTGGTGTTCGCTTTCAAAGGGCAAAACTCTATTTTGACACCAAGCAAAGCAGTCAGTATGTAGCTCCATGTTTATCTAAGGAAAACAAGGCCTGGTTTCTCCCCAGCACCAGTTACTGCTTCCCATTCAACCTCACCTGTCCCAGAAATATTTCTAATTCATGGTTAGGAGAACCAGAGAGGGTAGGCCCAATTAGAAATGCTATCCTTCTTGCTATAACTATTAAGCGCCACACTTTTTATTCCAACCAACTTTCATTAGGATGGAGAATGGAAACAGAATCATTTTCCTGATCGTCGTTCCAAGAACCCTAACCACCTTCCTGGAATAAAAAAAAGGTAAAGGAATATGTATATTCCTGGAATGTACAGATTCAGCCCAAGGGCTTGTCCAGGCACTTTCCCAGGAAAACCTGCTGTTTGCCACCAAATCAGAACAAACGGCAACAGCGGTGTTCAAAATTAGCCAAGCGCAGGCATGTTTTGTGACTGGCAGGGGTCGAATTGCAACCACGTGGAGATTTTTCTGGATGCCAGGATGGCGACTGACATCTCCGGCTGGCTGGCCAGCCCCTCCAGCTTTTTTAAGCAGGTAAGAAGAAGGGCTTATTTATTGCATTTATATGCAATATATACAGTCCTTTTTTTCCAGGGAGTATGCAGTACCGGCACATCTCCTTTTTTGCCAAAATGTGTGGCACTGTAACAACTTCATGGTGAGTACTGGCACCTATTTTACTAGGGGGGAAAGCACTGCATGGTTCACACCCTCCTCAGTTACTCCTTACTACAACAACCCTGTAAGGCAGGATAAGAGACTGTGACAGACCCAAGGTCACCCAGTGAGCTTCTTGACCAGGGGTCAGCAAACTTTTTCAGCAGGGGGCCGGTCCACTGTCCCTCAGACCTTGTGGGGGGCCGGACTATATTTTGAAGGAAAAAAATGAACGAATTCCTATGCCCCACAAATAACCCAGTGGTGCATTTTAAATAAAAGCACACATTCTACTCAAGTAAAAACACCAGGCTGGTCCAGGGGTCAGCAAACTTTTTCAGCAGGGGGCCAGTCCACTGTCCCTCAGACCTTCTGGGGGGCCGGATTATATTTTGAAAAAGAAAATAATAATGCCCCACAAATAACCCAGAGGTGCATTTTAAATAAAAGGACACATTCTACTCATGTAAAAACAAGCCAATTCCCGGATCGTCCGTGGGCCAGACTGTGAAGGCGATTGGGCCGGATCTGGCCCCTGGGCCTTAGTTTGCCTACCCATGTTCTTGGCTGAATGGGGATTTGAACCCTGATCTCCCAGGTCTGAGTCCAGCCCTCTCACCACTACACCACACTGGCTTCCTAGAGTACTTCTGCTATGGGGCAACGCTATGAATTAATTAGGTAAATAAATATGGGGAAAGCCAAATGTCACTTAGAGAAAGATCTAAAATATTTTCATTGAAATAATTTTCATTGCAAATTTGTTTTATTCTGGATTGTTTTGTTTGATGTGTTGATGTGTTGCAAACTGCTTTGAGATTTTTTTTTTAAAAAATAAAGTGGTATAGAAAATAATAATAATATGATTATATAGCCAAAATAAGGCAAGAAGATTTCAGCATGACTGGGAGAGCCCAAGTCATTGCAAAAATAGAAATTGTTTCAGGGGGAAAAAACCTAAATTGGGAGAAAACCAAACAACGACTGAGCATGCTAAGAATGTCAAGTGTCTGTTGTGAGGACTAAAAATAGAAAAACTGGGTTTGGGGGAGAAATATAATGCAATGCCCTGAAAAATGGCCAGGCTGGCAGGCAAACTTCAAACTGCAACATTTTGTGGCAGATTAGATCCCTCATACAAAATCAGCTAATCAATGAATTGTAGAATTGGAAGGGGCCACAAAGGTCATCTACTCAAAACCCCCTGCAATACAGGAACCTTCTGCCCAATTTGGGGCTCGAACCCACAACCCGACTGAGCTATTAGATGAAGCTGCCTTTTCAGTGATATACATTTGAAACAACCGTAGCAGACTTTTAAAAATAAACTTTAGTCTAAAAATGTATGTGCCAGCTACATGCATACATAAAACATAAGCTTCTTCTTTTAAAGTACAGGAAATGTCTTCAGGTCAATACAGTCCTACAAGATACCCACAAGAAAAGCATGAGCTCCAGTTTAATCACTTTTTAACAATCTGTGCTATCCCTGACCACATCAGTCCACAGAAAAAGTTTTGCAGATTTCCAATAACTTCCAATGCAACTCAGCCAATGAACAGTTTCGTTTTCACCTTCCAAAACCCAACACAGTTTCAGCCCATAAGCAGGCTCTCATTGCACGGTCTGCGTACTACAAGTAAACAGCTCAGGGAAGCTCAAACTACTGAGGGTGGGGGGAAGTAAGGGAGATGGTAGAGAAGGAACAGCTGTACATGAGACAATTTAATAGTGTTTGGGTTTTAATGCAAGTATCCCAAGGCCAGATTTCCTTATTCCAACAACCAGTGTTGTGTCTAAGATCCAGAACAGGGAATTAGCAGATTGCAAGAGAGAGAGAGATAAACAGAGACTACCCTTGATTTTCAGGAACATAGTACACTATCAGCAAATCACAAAAAGTATTCGCTAAATTAACCCATCCCCAAAAAACTAATTAACCAACGAATGTAACCGTTTTAGTCCTCCATAACACAACTCCAATGAGTCACAGTTCTATGATGTATTGCTGTTATAGGAAAGAATGACAGTTATGAAAGCAGACAGACTCCAACCATCGTGACTTAGTATCCTGTAAAATAGAGAACTTGAAAAGGTGATAGAGGGCAGAAATGAATTAAAAATACTAAAGGAGGGACACACTAATGGCTACTTTTTACTTTATATTAACATAGATTATCTGCCACCATTTACCAACCCAGTTCTGCAGCTGCTTCACTGAACTATCTTTCCATCACAGCTCCACATACAAATATATTGATAAACATAATGAAATTTACAACTATTAACTACCCTTCAAAGTACGTTCACAAAGGTGGTCAACACATAAAATAAAGCAGCTATGTAATTTCTTTTTAGTTATCTTGAACATGCACTAGTGGGGCACAATTAAGTGGACTGAACTTTTGACTGAGGAAAAGTCAACGGAGGCATTGCAAAAAAAATCCTGTATGTTAAGGAATCAGCATGCAATCTGAGTGACAGTCTTCCCAAATGCAGCAATCTGTTTCATTGCACTCAGTTGGAACTTCCTTGCATACAGAAAAATGCATACATGTGGTATTGTTGCAGAGAATTGATTTACACATAATTTACACTCTAGTATTCCTACAAATAAGTGCCTCCCATGGAGGAATCTTGTAACGTGGGCTCACAGTGGCATCTGGCACGATTTCACTGTAAATCTGGTAATAAGATGAGGATAACTGAAATTATTCAGAAGTAATTACACAGCAAGAAACAGCAGATAAACAGCAGAAGGATTGCAATAGGGGGCTGGGGATAGAAGACACCAAAGTGCTATTTCTGGATGAATAATTTCTTTGGTACAAAGATTTAGGTGAAGCCAGTGATTGGTTGCAAAAAGAATGAAAAATGCAACGACCTGTGAGGCACAGTCTACTATCCATTTTGCCGATGGTTCTGTATATATCGCCTCGACTCCTTTTATGAAGTGAGGCAGAGTCGACCAGTCTCAAAGTCTTAATCCTAGAGAGTGCAAGAACAGCTGTGGTTATCTGGAGAAAGCCTAGCAGCTCTTTGCACATGCCCTGAAGCACAGTTTCACAGCTGAGCTGGCTGGGAGTAAAAATAGCCTCTGGAAATGAACTTGAACTCAGCGGCCGAAGCCAGATGTTGTCCTTTTGCACAACGGAGGTTGTAACAAGCCCAGCCCTTGGAGATCATGTATTTACTTTCTGGCTGAGGAAGAACGATTATGGGGAAAGGAAGAAAAAACCCTATAAAGAAAAAGACTGAACTAGAATCGGACGTGCAATTTAAAACACACACACACACACACACACACACATACACACACACCAACAACTGCCCCATTGCTGTGGGTTTGACAGCAGCCTGACATACAGCAGCTGAGATCCACCTAGGGATAAGCTTCTGCTTGCTAATCTGCCAGGAAAAGCTTAGTTTCTGCATAACAGGATGGCCCAGTTGGGAAAATTAAAAACAAAAAAGGTGGCGCCAACCTTAAGCAAGGAGTGAGAGAGGGAGCGGGGCTGGAGGGAGGGCTTCAAAAGTCAGGCGGGAGTGAAAATAAAAAATTAATCAACAGCAAGTTGGGAAGTGCTGGAAAAAAGCAGATGAATAACGGAAATTCACGGGGGAAAGAGAGAGAGAAGCCCCCGCGATGGAGGGCAAAATGCAACTGCACCCCAGTGTTTCCCCTCCCCATCCCAAAATGCAAAATATAAAGTCTGTGCCCAGAAGGAGGAAGCCTTTTTCCGCACCCACCGGGAGCCGAGCGGTTGCCCGCCTGGGCGGACGCGGCTTGGAAGAAAGCAGCCGGGTAGGCGGGCGTGGCGGCCGGTCCTTGAGGAGCCATCCCTGGGCGAAGAGACCACCCGCGTCCCGGGACACTGGGGCGCCTGGGCTGCTGGGGCGTCTGCGGAGCGCGCAGGAAATCTCCCCCAGTCCGCCCGGGCGCGGCTCTGGCGTCGAGGCTCCGCCCACCTCTTCTCCATTCCTCCTCCCGGGGTGGGGGGGGGAGAGAACGACTGAGCATGCGCGGTGACGGCGCCGCTCTTCGGCAAGGCTGAGGGGAAGGCGGAGTTTCACTGTGGAAAAGGCAGCTGGAGGCGAGCAGGCTGCTTTTGCCTCAGTCGGGCGCTGTCCAGTCAGGCGCTCTCGGAGCGAGCAAAGTCCCAGTCAGTTACTTTGCTCGACTGAGGAGTGCAGCAACTGTAACCCTAAAGCACTTTCTGGGGAGCAGGGGTGTCAACTTGAATAAAATATTTGGGATTTGGGGTGGTAACAAGTCTGTTACGACGTTTTACAAACTTCAGTATCGCCTATCTGCGTTGTATGTATTTAATCTGCAACTGCAAGTACACTGAGAAAAAAATATATGTTAGTTCATACTTCAAAAGAAAGTGGCTTGTGTACTTTTTTATAGGAAGGAAAAGAGAATTAATTTAAAGAGTCAAGCAACCCATTGCTGCCTTCCACATGCTCTGCAAATGGAAACTAGTGTCTAATTCACACATTTTTAAAAACGTCTTTTTTATTAAAGAGTTCTTGGTTTACAAAAGTATGGGCAATGGCTCTTTTTTCAAGTTACATTTTTCTGCAGATCGGTTTCATTTGTTATGCTCCAAAATCCAACTATTCTGGACAACAGCCATATGAGAAATATGCAAAATAACTAAGCAAGTATTAGAAGTCACCCCAGAACTGGCCCTACTATACATCTTCCAGGATCATAATGTCCACTCACATCACAAAGAGCTAATTCACATTTTTGGGTGGGTAGCAGGGCAGCAAATCCAGTTTCACCTCAAGCAGTGAAACAGGACATGCTGCACTTGCGCCTCAAACTCCACACTGAAACGTTAAGAAACTCTCAAGTCATTGATGAAAGTTCTTCAGTTTGTTAAGCTTTTTGGGGGGGAAATTTCAAAGATCCAGCCAATTTTCGAAATTCCACCAGGACACTAATTCCATGGCATCCCTACGTCTATTGACCTCACAGGGCTTTGCTTTAGGAAAGCTGCTAAGGTAGCTTTGATGTGGCTGGTGAGGAAGAAGAGGAAGAAGAGGAGGAAAAATAAGGGGTTGAGGTGGAGAAGAAAATATGTTGCTGGCAAAAGAGTGTGTCTACAATCAAGGTTTTGTCCTTTGGGGGATCTAAGTAGCGATGGCGAGCAGAAAACCTATCTCACTCGAGACAAATGCATGCCACTGTAGGCATGTTCATCTCTCACATTTGACAGCTCAGTGTTATGCCTAGCTAGACAGGGATGAAGCCATTGAAATCACAGGTGGAGATTTCATATCATACAGCCTCTTTTGAAGCCCAAGACTTTTCCGGAGAGACGGGCATAATATTCACCTAGGAAACATCAATTTAGATAACTGTTTCTGTTCTAGTGCTTCCCCCTTCTCTCAACAAATAAATAAAACTACTTCGCTGGGGTCTCCATGAAAAGCCTGCAGAGTCCAGCCATATAATATTATTTATTTGTTTATTAACATATTCATAAGCCGCTATGTCATAAGAAATATAGCAAACTGGTTAACAGCAATTAAATATAAAACGGTACAATAAAAACCATTAAAAGCTATAAACAGGCATTGGTTAACTGTTGTAGAAGGATTGCCTCCATAGGCCTGGCAGAATAGAAAAGGCTTTTGGCAGGCATTTAAAAGTTGGCGTAGAAGAGACCCGCTGAATCTCTATTGGCAGAGTATTCCACAGGACTGGGCCAATGTCACCAAATGCTCCATTTCTTGTTTTTTTGTCAAATGAGCCTCACCAAGTTGGGGAACAACCAGTGGCACTCCTGCAGATACTTTCAGTAATCGACCTGGAGCCACGTTCAGCCCCTTGACCTCAGGGTCCCCACCCCTGCTAATTGGTTGCAGGTTAGTGAAATTTACATTACTGTATATATATGGGTAGGGACACAGGTGGCGCTGTGGGTTAAACCACAGAGCCTAGCGCTTGCCAATCAGAAGGTTGGCGGTTTGAATCCCCGCGACGGGGGGGAGCTCCTGTTGCTCGGTCCCTGCTCCTGCCAACCTAGCAGTTCGAAAGCACGTCAAAGTGCAAGTAGATAAATAGGTACCGCTCCGGCGGGAAGGTAAACGACATTTCCGTGTACTGCTCTGGTTCGCCAGAAGCGGCTTAATCATGCTGGTCACATGACCCGGAAGCTGTACGCCGGCTCCCTCGGCCAATAAAGCGAGATGAGCACCGCAACCCCAGAGTCGGTCACAACTGGACCTAATCGTCAGGGGTCCCTTTACCTTTACCTATGATGTATGGAAGTGAGAGCTGGACCATAAAGAAGGCTGATCGCCAAAGAATTGATGCTTTTGAATTATGGTCTGGAGGAGACTCTTGAGAGTCCCATGGACTGCAAGAAGATCAAACCTATCCATTCTGAAGGAAATCAGCCCTGAGTGCTCACTGGAAGGACAGATCCTGAAGCTGAGGCTCCAGTACTTTGGCCACCTCATAAGAAGAGAAGACTCCCTGGAAAAGACCCTGATGTTGGGAAAGATGGAGGGCACAAGAAGAAGGGGACGACAGAGGATATGATTGTTGGACAGTGTTCTTGAAGCTACCAGCATGAGTTTGACCCAACTGTGGGAGGCAGTGGAAGACAGGAGTGCCTGGCATTCTCTGGTCCATGGGGTCACGAAGAGTCGGACACGACTAAACGACTAAACAACAACAACATATACATGGGTGGCCCATCCTGTTTTGCCACCAGAGTAGAAATGGGAATCGCTGCCTTATATTCCCCCTGCCACTGCCCACCATCATGCCCCCACGCTCACCAAACTCAGCAGGAGTTGGGGTGCTCCTCAAAGTGTTGGCACTCAGCTTCTCTTCAGGATGGGGAGTGGGTGGGCAGTGGCAGGGGGCATGCAGGAGCACCCCAGCTCTCACTGAACTTGGCGGGAGCTGGGGCACTCCTCAAAGCTGCTTGGCTTTTCCCCCAGAGGCAAAGATGACGAGTGACAATACCGCACACCAGAATGCCTCCCTCTCGCTGGTGGTGGAAATGGTGGGATGGCTGGGGCACTGCCTCTTGCAAATCTAGTGTGTGCTTCACTCTGCCTCATGGGCAGGCCGGCTCTGCATATATATTGTATTTGTTTACAAAGCCCTGAGCAACTTGGGAAAGGGTAGTAAGCTGCCTGTTCTTTCTCCTAACCGTTATAAGTAAAAAAAATTGCTCCTTTCTCCTTATGGGGTATCCAAGAGCCCGTATAGAGTCTTCAAGTGGCTTCCCTATCGCCAGGAGAAAATATCAGAAGCCAACCATAGAATATTGAGAAGCAAAGCAACTCGTAAGCTTGATCTTTATTAAACTGTTGCAACAGGGTCCTCATTCACCTCACACAGGGAGGCAGGAGAGCCCCGAATGATGGTGTGCAAGCCCTTATATAGACTTTTGAAATTGCCCACCCTGTAGTCCAATACCACCCCCCTAAACATCATACATGCATCACAGAAGGAGGCAGTCTACAGCAGAGGAGGCGGTCTACAGCAGAAATCCTGTTTTGCCAGGATACCTGACAATGGTCACTGATTGCTTTACCTGGACAGCCTGGCCATTCTTTTGTGATGGTTAATAGGTTAGTTCCTGAAACCAGGTCACAGGCTCACCGTATTCATACACAAATACGCCCTTAAGACAGGATTTGCAAGCAAAAGACAGTGGGGAGGCTTTCCCAGTAACCTTTGTCCCTGCAGAGAACTATTTGAGGTCAATTAATTTGGGAGAGTCAAAATAGTTTGGGAGTCAAATTAGCTTCGGGATTGCTCTCCTGTACTATTTCAGACATGTGGTTTATATACCTGTCAAATCATTAATCCAAAGGGATTCTTTGGCAAGAAAGGCTCTCTTCTGCTGTTCCCGCTCATGTGTTCTGCTCGTTTTTGCAGCCCTGTTTCAGGTCTACATGTGCACTTATAACTCCCTCCTTCTCTTTTTTTTAATTAAAGATTTTCTTGTTTTACAGAAGTATGTGTAATGTCTCTCGTATTTTTCCCATGTAACATTTTTACAAATCAGTTTCATTTGTTGAGACATTGGGGGAGGGGAGGGGTGGACATGCCTCCACATGTGGTGGGAGTGCCCCAAAATCCAACTATTCTGGACAACAGCCATACGGGAATTATGTAAAATAACTAAGCAAGTATTAGACATCACCCCAGAATTGGCCCTACTAAACATCTTCCAAGACAACAATGCCCATTTACACCACAAAGCACTCATAACCCACCTACTCTCAGCAGCCAGAAACACCATAACCAGACACTGGAGAGACCTGCCAGGAGTAAGCATGGACCAATGGTACCAAATAGTATGGGAAACAGCCCTACTAGAAAAATTAACCAATAAACTGAAACTGACACAGGGGCAAACAGAAGAAAACTCCCTCCTTCTCTTGTGGCCATCCCAGTTCTTTTTCTTCCTCTGCACTCCCTCCCACCTTGGAGGGGAAGGTTAATTGGGAGAGGAGAGGAGACTCCTCACAGAGTCTATGCAATAATTTGCAGTTGGCTCCTGCCAGGCTGGAGTTTGCCAGTTGCATGCGCATATTTGTTTATATTTTAAACAAGGTGGTCTTGCCCACTTCCCCTGGACCTCCTCCTGCCTCTTGAGGACAGCCAGGGAAACCTGGAGACTTCAGGTCAACCCCAAAGGTCTAGCAACTCTTGGTAGCACGCAGTACTGACCAGCGGGGAAGGTGAAACAGAGTTGGAAGGGACAATTTTTCTGATAGCCTGACGCTGCATACCAACCAGTCTGGAACAGTACCAATAGCTAACATTGTTTATATCATTAGAAACCACAAAGTATAGATCAACGGAAATGGAAGGATTATTTGTACTCAAAAACTATCATTATCTGTTCTGAAAATCATGTAATTAAGTTCTGTATTGCTGGTAAGAAAACGAATGAGCAACCTTACATTGCAACCTTTAAAAGCAACTGTTAGGTGGCTATAAATCTCGGTGTTACCAACAGAATCATCCATATGTCAGATTGGCTTGAAAGGGAACCATCACAGTGGTTATATACTTTTTAATTATTTTATTAATTATTAAATTTTTATACCGCCCTCCGTCTGAGGATCACAGAGCGGTTTACAATATAAAAAGTATATTTCAAGTATATTTGAAATAAATTAGTTTATTTAGTTTCATCATGCCCAGGGATATAATTGTGTTTCAGGGTGAATTTTAAAATATTGAGGAAAAATATCGTCACTGTGATGCGTTGGGAAAAGCTGGCTTTGGAGCTTAGGAACTTTGCTTCCCCACTCACCAGTGAAAATCACTAGTTGACTGTAAGCAAATTGCCTTCCTTAGCTTAACTTAACCTCTCACAGCTTTGTTGCGATGAGTGAAAAGTAGTGGGAGCAATCCAAACAAAGAGCTGTGGGGAGGTAGGAACAGCAGATATACGGTACTGTCCTGCATTATGAACGCATCAAATGCCTTTAAGAATGGACCCTTATTCGAAAGGAGAAACAATTCAAATCTCTTGTTAACAGTTTACCATCCCCCGAGATGATAATAGGGTCTAATAGGTCCAATTAACTAGATAATCCAGAGCGTGACTCTAACCTTTTTCTGCCTCTTTGCGTCCAGGGTCATGCTGCCTGCCACCATAGAAATTGGCTGGAACGGTAATAGAGGAAGAATCAGCTATTGTCCCCAGGCAGGAAATTTTCCAGGAAATGGTACTAGACACCAAACAAATGCATTTGTGTTTCAAACAGCATGTCTAAACCGCAGCACCTTTTATTCCACCGCCACTGAATAGACACCATATGAAATGTGCTTTGTTGTTCTGAGGCAGCTTTAAATATTTTATTTAGGTGATAATTCAGTAAATAGAACATGGTCTCGTTGCGAGCAAGTTTCTTTTGGACATTTAAGCAATTGATTAGGAGAACTATGAGCTTATTCCCAATTCTTCCTTAAATTCCTGATCCAGTTTTTGTCCCTTTTTCGATTAGGAATGCAGACCTTCCAAGTGTCCCTATTTCCCAGATTTACAGAAGCTATCCCAGTTTCTGATTTGATCTTGGAATGTACCACTTTTCCTTAAAGATAAAAGTCAAGGGACCCCTGACCATTAGGTCCAGTCGTGGCCGACTCTGGGGTTGCGGTGCTCATCTTGCTTTATTGGCCGAGGGAGCCGGCGTACAGCTTCCAGGTCATGTGGCCAGGATAACTAAGCCGCTTCTGGCGAACCAGAGCAGCGCACGGAAACGCCGTTTACCTTCCCTCTGGAGAGGTACCTATTTATCTACTTGTACTTTGACGTGCTTTTGAACTGCTAGGTTGGCAGGAGCAGGGACCGAGCAACGGGAGCTCACTCCGTCGCGGGGATTCGAACCGCCGACCTTCTGATCGGCAAGTCCTAGGCTCTGTGGTTTAACCCACAGCACCACCCGCGTCCCTCTCACTTTTCCTTAGGACGTCCCTATTTTCATCGGAGAAATGTTGGAGGAGACATCTCTATTTTCATCAGAGAAATATTGGAGGGTATCTTCATCCCTACATTTACAATTTAGTAAAATGCAAGTTTGGAGTTTACTCTTTAGAGATACTTGTACAACAAGCTAATGTTGGCTTTATACCATTTTAAATGACTTGGCTTCAGTATTCTGGGTATTGTAATTTGAAGAGCATGCTGACAAAGCTCAATTCAAGATCCCTAGCCTCCTCACAGAACTGCGCTTCTCAAAGCTCCCCAGAGAGAGGTGGTGACTACTAAAATTAGTAGTCAAGGGGAAATTATATTCTCTAGAATGCCTAAAGGTCATAGATAGAGCCTTGGTGTTAAAATAAATACATCCCTTTCAATACGCATGTTTTTGAATAGCTATCTTCATGAACATACATGCTCTGCAAAGGGGGCCAATCTGAAGCACTCTTCCTGCACAGTTAAATGTCAAGAAAATGCTCATTCAGCTCTCAGGAGGGGAGAAGTCTATAACATAAATATCTATATTGCCATCTTTTTTGGTTATGCAGTGTATTCTTGTTTTGAGTGCTTTTTCCCTACATCTATTTGCTAGTAATCTGGAGTTTCCCCCTTCCATATTCATAGAAATGTTGTTTAGAGTATAGAATGTTGATCACTGTTTTGTTGATTTCTAGGGAGTCTAGTTCTCTCCTTTTTTGTTCTATAAGTTTGAGGAGTTTTTTAGATCCTGTTTGTTTGTAGCGTGATGAGAGGGCTGTGATGTCTGGCCCTACTAAACATCTTCCAAGACAACAATGCCCATTTACACCACAAAGAACTCATAACCCACCTACTTTCAGCAGCCAGAAACACCATAACCAGACACTGGAGAGACCTGTCAGGAGTAAGCATGGACCAATGGTAGCAAATAGTATGGGAAACAGCCCTACTAGAAAAATTAACCAATAAACTGAAACTAACACGGGGACAAACAGAAGAAGACGCCTTTACCCCGGTATGGCTCCCCTTTATCACATACACAGCCCAACAAGACAATGACAATAACCCACCAACAGCATACAAATCAATATGGCTAACCTGATCCAAAACACCCACCCACCCCGCTCACACATGAAAACAAAGACCACCACAGCCAACCACAAATGAACAACCACACCCTAGGCCAACCCCTACCTCTCTCACCACCAAAGGAACACAAGTGAACAGCACAAGCAACGCTGACACCAAACCCTACGTACATTAAGCATAATAGAAACATCGCCACCACACCCCACCCATCTTCCCCCCTCCACCCCTTTTTATTTTCTCCCCCTAATGTCTCAACAAATGAAAGGGATTCGTAAAAATGTTACATGGAAAAAATACGAGAGACAGTACACATACTTCTGTAAAACAAGAAAATTTTTAAATTTTTTTTTTAAAAAAACACCCCATAAATATCTATAAAAAGTAGGAAGGTCAGCTGGAACAGTTGCACGAAGGAGGGGGAAATTTCAGGTGTTCCATGTCATGCAAATGTCTGTTAAAATTCTCTCTACACAACTATTAGAGGCGAAGGAGCCCTGTTGCATCTGACCACTCTAAAAAGCCAAAGAAAATCAGAGTGCCATACTGTACTAAAAATGATTCCACAGGTCCAATCACTGTAGGAAATACTTTGCAAATAATAGGAACTGTGAGTGAAAGGCCATGAGGCATATGTAGCCCTTTGGTTTTGTTCCCTGAGAGAAGACTGTGAACCTCGTTAATAGTGTTCGTTAGCTTGTGATCCAACAAGTAGGCCATAGTGTTTTATCCATAATATATGTTTAAGTGAATCATTAACTTTTTCTGCAGTCATAAAAAACAGCAGCACATAGGAGAAGAAGCAAGCCCTTCGTTTATTATGTTTGCTGGTTTGTTTCAGCCCATGCACAGAAGGAATGCAGTTCTGCTATGAACAGGCATCAGTTTGCTTACTTTATCCAATCGTAAAAACTCCAGCATTCTGGTTATGTTTGATCTCACTATTTCTTAGATGTATGTGAGATTTGGCATGGTGCAATGAGCGAGACTGAAACTCTTTTTCAAACTCTCTGTAAATGAAGGGTATTTCAAACAGCACTCGAAAGGTAACTTCCTATGCAGAAATGCAAAATTAGCTAGGTGAAAGACTTGCATGTTGTTCCAACACTGAAAAGTTATTTTCCCTGGGATGTGTAAAGGTCATGTATTTGCATAGAGCCTTGTTGCCAAGATAAAAACATCCCCTTCAATATACACATTTTTGAATAGCTATCTTCATTAACATAAACAGTAACGGTTATGTTTAAATCTTTGTGTGTTGACACATCCCTTCGGTAGTTTTTGACAATTGGTTAGAAAGGTGATGACTATAACACGTACAGTGGTACCTTGGGTTAAGAACTTAATTTGTTCTGGAGGTCCATTTTTAACCTGAAACTGTTCTTAACCTGAAGCACCACTCTAGCTAATGGGGACTCCTGCTGCCACTGCGCCGCTGGAGCACGATTTCTGTTCTCATCCTGAAGCAAAGTTCCTAACCCGAGGTACTATTTCTGGGTTAGCGGAGTCTGTAACCTGAAGCATCTGTAACCCGAGGTACCACTGTATACTATTCGCAATCAGAGTTCTCCATATGCTGATCTTTATGTAGCTATAGCATCACCATCCAAGAACAAGAGGTGGTACAGGTGGTGACCATTTCGTGTGAGGGTTGCATGTGGGCAGAGCATGCATAAGCCCATCCCACCCCTGATCTGTCCTCTTCCAGGTCCAAAAGGACCCATGGGTCAGCAATCACGTGTCATTTGGACATGCCCAAAATGTTCACCACCTGTTTTAGCAGACTTGGGGAAAACCCAAGATGAATAAAAGCATCTTTAGAAACAAATGAGCATGCTCACGGGCAGCAAAACATCCTGGTCTGAGTCAATACAGGCAACTCCCCATTTACACGGGAGTTACATTATTTCCTTTTAAAAATAAATAAATTATTTTATTAAATTAACAATTAATCATGCATAAATAAGCATAAAAATGTGCACCCCCACCACCGAGAACATGCCATTATAACTATCCAACCTCCCAAAGTTTTAACACCTCTTGCTCTGGTTTAACCCCTTTTCATTTTGACAATACAAATTCTACAAACGCCCTCCATATCTCTTCAAAAATCATTTCTCCTACATATTCTCCATCTTACCTTAATGGCACATGTTAATTTATCATTAATAGTTATATCCCAAATCTCTTTGTACCATTCTCCCATTTTATATTCTGCTTTGCCCCTTCCACTTTCTAGCTATAATAACTCGTGTGGCTGTCGATAAATTTGTGAGCAAGTCCTTCGTAGCCTGCGAATCTTCCACCCCATCGGAAGTTGGTCAGCTTTAACCCGGTGATTTCTGTTATCTCCTTAAACACCCTTTGCAATAAAAAATTGTACATATTTACAACCCTAGTTATATTCTAAGGCACCATTCATTTAAGGGAAATCATGTCTATTGGGAAAACCATTGAAAAAGCCTGCAAAAACCCTTGAGGAACTTCCTGAGGCAACTTGGATGTTTGTCCTCATCTGCAGAATCACTTTTCTGCAATATTGCACCCACTGCTGGATCTCATTTCATCCTTGGTTTGCCTTTTGCTTTGCCTTGCCTAGGAAACAGGAAATATTGACCCCCCCTTGCTTAAGCCATCGCCTCTCCTCAGTCGTGGGCATCCCTGTGGATCGCAATAAAGGTAAAGGTAAAGGGACCCCTGACCATTAGGTCCAGTCGTGACCAACTCTGGGGTTGCGGCGCTCATCTCGCTTTATTGGCCGAGGGAGCCGGCATACAGCTTCTGGGTCATGTGGCCAGCATGACAAAGCCGCTTCTGGCAAACCAGAGCAGCACACGGAAACACCATTTACCTTCCCGCCGGAGCGGTACCTATTTATCTACTTGCACTTTGACGTGCTTTCGAACTGCTAGGTTGGCAGGAGCAGGGACTGAGCAACAGGAGCTCACCCCGTTGCGGGGATTCGAACTGCCGACCTTCTGATCGGCAACCCCTATGCTCTGTGGTTTAACCCACAGCGCCACCCGCGTAATAGATAATATTTTAATCTGTTGGATGTAGTCCCTTGTCACAATAAATCTTTTTGCTTCAGGATGAAGGGATTTACCAGTTCATAATGAGAACTGGATTTCTGCCATGATCGTGGATCTATACCACAGAATGGGAACATGGAAAGGAAAACTACTGGCCTGTGCAATTTAGATTCCAATTTGTTCTATTAAAAGTACAACATGGACACTCTGAAAAAGTTTCCCTGCAGCTCCGAATGTGCCTTTACATGAAAATTTTAATGCAAAATTCTTGGAATGTTCCGTCCTGTTCCATTCGTCCTTCATGGTGTGAGTCTAGTGAATTCGCAGCAGCAAGAGACGACACGTCCCAAATGAGAGATCAAGATTTGTGGCTGCTTTTAGTTTCATTGGAAGTCACAGGGGATGCATCTACTATCATCAGACATTTAGTCCATGATCTGAACTTAGGGCCGGTTCATAGCAGGAAAAGGAGACCCTTGTGATTTATAGGATCTATTTCTTTTGATCCATCCCTTAATGTACCTCAAGTTATACCACAGGGTGCTATAAGCAGTGGATTTTGTATGTGGAAATACTTGATAAAATAGTCAAGGGTTTGTCGTCAAGCAGTTCTGGTAAGTTGACACACATATTTTTACAGAAAAACCTATATAATTATTCCATGCTGACTTAGGGCCATAACCTCCTGGCAGGTTTTCCTGCCTAAGCCCCACTGAAGTAAATCCCACTGAGCTGTGTCCTTCTACAGTTCCCATTAATGTCAATGGTGTTAAGTTGTGGGTGAACATATCAGACGACACAGCGATTCTTTCAAACAGCTCTTGTTTATTCACAGGCCAGAACTGAACTGAACTGAAGGGTTCAGTCAGCCTGCTTATATAGAGCTCCAGTACAACGTAACTGTAAGAATTTTCTAAAACTATCCAATCACTGAACGTCACTTTCGATCCCTTATTTGCATAACTATCTACAGTATCCCCCTGCTGGCCCAGGGTGAGAACTTCAGTACATAACAAATGGTGTTTTTGTTTTTCTATAGGAGCATTTCCATGCAGGTTGTGCCCTCGTTCTTTAAAATTCCTGCTGCATGAAGCACTACTCCTGCATGAATCTACACTGGCAGAACACTTTGTTGTGAACCTGGAGTCCTTGTGCGCAGGCAAAGTTAACATGATTACTGAGGAGACTTGAGTTATATATGATGTGAGCCATGGGGAAAGCACTCACCCAAACATGACTTATCATGATGGAATGAGATTACGACATCTAGTTAACATATCAGCAATCAGCAACCCTAAAAAGTAGGCGAGATTGGCATGGCAATGGGCCAACACACATGGTGAGTGTGTTTCAATGAGACAGGCCCATGTGGGGTACTTAGAAGGTGTGTGCTGTACTTCTGGCATATCTTGCAGGACTCAGCTGTCTCTCCAAAAATAGAAATAAAAATAAAAATATGCTTTTTGGATCATTGCAGTTGTCCTGTCCTGTTATGCAATGCCATGATACATTAATGGTGCTGTGATTCAAACTACCCCTCAACTGTCCTGATTTAACTAGGACATCCCAAAAGATACCTCGTTGAGAACTTTGCCCCAGGATGAGAACGGAAATCATGTGCTGGTGGTGCAGTGGCAGGAAAAGGCCCCATTAGCGAAAGCACGCCTCTAGTTAAGTTTCAGGTTAAGAACGGACCTCCGGAACGAATTAAATTCGTAACTAGAGGTACCACTGTACTTTGCAAATGTAGTCCCTTGTCAAGGCTCTGCCAAGGCTTTGGGAAAGCTGTTCCTCCCCGGTTGCAGCAAGAGCAGAGAAAACAAGGAGAGTCCTTTTTAACGAGTTTCATTCAGTCCTAATAGCAAGAGACAAAAGAACACAACAAGCCTTAATATGGCATTGATCCAAACTGGGCTCCTCCCTGCTGCTCCCTAGCAAGGACATCTCCCTCTACGGTGGCTGCTTGTGGCCAAATGTCTCTGATTCCATTGTTCCTGCACCCTTAATGAACGCTGAGTTCTGGGAGAAGGGGGATCAGAAAGACTCCCCAGTGATGATGTGTCAGCTGGTTGCTCTATCACAATTCCCCCCCCCTTCTAATACTTCCAACTATTTTGTTCGTCTCTCTCTGAGCTGTGTCCTTCCTCAAACCCCTGCTGTAATTCAATGTCACATTCTTCTCCTCCTGCCGCGTCAGGAGAAGGGTGTGTGTGTGATCTCCACCACTCCTCATCCGCCTCACACTCTTGAGTCCAATCCCTGACATCCCTAGGTAGACCGGTGAATTGAGTTTCTGTAGTGCTACCATAGCTGTCAACTTACAGATTTGAAAATAAGGGACGAGCAGCCTCGAAAATGAGGGATCAGCAGCCAAAATAAGGGATTTTCCAAGCTCAACTTCTGAGCCCCTCCGAGCCAAAGGCAGAAAGCCCAGCCAGCAGCCAAACGAAGCCTCAAGCGGTGGTTCCCACAGTGCAGCAACCTGGCAAAGGGGATGCAGCAAGGAAAACCACCGTCACCTCTCTGCTGGGAAGCGCTGAGCAAAGGCGAGTCCCCAGGCAACATGGCCGATTTGATCGGCACAAGGCATGCAAGCTCCACCCCCCAGTCGTTCTTAGACTCCTTATTGGGTGAGCAACGCAGCCAAGCAACACAGTTGGAGCCTCCCTCCTCCTGGCCGGCAGGGAGGGAGGGAGAGGAGCTGCTTCCTTTGAAACCCGGGGAATTTAAGGGACATCGTCAATAAGGGACAGCAGTGGGACACGGTGCTGGGATAAGGGAATTTCCCGCCAAATAAGGGACGGTTGACAGCTATGAGTGCTAGTGGTAGGGACTTGTACTGCCAGGCACCTTTCATGGCCCACACTCCAGCACGGGGAAGGATCGTTGACCACCAAAGATTGATGGCGCTCCCTCACAAATCTTCTCCCTGTCCCTCATAGTCTCGTGGCCCCAGCCATTGATGCTCATGCCTTCTCCAAGCTTCATAGCCCTGTCTACTCACTTGCATTGCCCCGTTTTATATGGGGTAGGTGTGTAACTGTTGCACACATACACATATGCACAATCACACACACACACATGCACAAAATTTTGTAGCATTTAGTGTTCCTCATTAGGATCCCAGGGATCCGATCCTATTTGCCCTTCTTGATTTTCTACCCAGGCAACAGTCAGTCAGCGTTCTGTCTCCACTGAGCATGTTCAGAAGAAGAGTTTGGATTTGATATGCCGCTTTATCACTACCCGAAGGAGTCTCAAAGCGGCCAACATTCTCCTTTCCCTTCTTCCCCCACAACAAACACTCTGTGAGGTGAGTGAGGCTGAGAGACTTCAGAGAAGTGTGACTGGCCCAAGGTCACCCAGCAGCTGCATGTGGAGGAGCAGAGACGCGAACCCAGTTCCCCAGATTACGAGTCTATCGCGCTTAACCACTACACAACACAGGCCTCATTTGTCCTGTTTCAGTGGTCCCTCTCATGTTAAGGTTTTTCATCTTCTTTAAAATATGTACAGTGCTACCTCAGGTTAAGTACTTAATTCATTCCGGAGGTCCATTCTTAACCTGAAACTGTTCTTAACCTGAAGCACCACTTTAGCTAATGGGGCCTCCCGCTGCTGCCGCGCTGCCAGAGCACGATTTCTGTTCTCATCCTGAAGCAAAGTTCTTAACCTGTGGTACTATTTCTGGGTTAGCGGAGTCTGTAACCTGAAACATCTGTAACCTGAAGCGTATGTAATCCAAGGTACCACTGTACTTATGCAAATCTCAGGATTCTGGCTGCTTAAGGATCTAGAGTCTCAAATAATTAATTCGCTCTTAGTATAAAGGATCTATTATAAGCAATTTTCCTGAGATGAGGCGGTTATGTTCGTCATCCTCCTATTTCAGGTAATCAGCTTTTTCTCCATGTAACGGAAGAAACTTAAATTGCCTCCTTCAAGATGGCATTTCCATGAGAGCTATGTTAGAATGCCCAGTAAACAGGAAGCGTGCAGCACGGTGTGAGGAGTAAATGTTCAGTGCACCGCTATGTAATTATGACATTCCTCGCAGCCTTCCTGGAAGACAAGTGTTTACATACTTAGGATAGACTGCACATGGAAGTTGTGACAAGGTTCAGGAGAACTCTGGATGTGAGAACACTCAGTTTAAACAACTTTCTTGGCTGCAATTTTTATATTCCAATAAACGTAAAGCCTGCAGCTGATCTCTGCAGATAATCAGGAGGAATGCTTAGCACTGTGAATGGATTTATAAGAAGAGATACTGGGAGCTCTTAGACCTTTTTATTGTGCATTCATTCTGGTTTTTTCTGCGGGGAGGCTAGACAACTTTACATCATAGCTAGTTTTACCACAGTTTCCAGTGCCGTTTCCTGTCACTTTCCTTACTGGAAAAAGCCCAGTCTTGTGGGGCAGCAAGCTTTGTTGCACAAGATGTCAAAGCAAGCTATAATGTGCAACTTGAATTTGCCAGTATGTAAACACACAACAATCTGGAAGTGCCTAGAGAGATGTTGAGGGCCTTCTGGCGGTAGCCTTACTGTGAGAAGCGAGGTTACAAGGAACCAGGCAGAGGGCCTTCTTGGTAGTGGCGCCCTCCCTGTGGAACGCTCTCCCATCAGAAGTCAAGGAAATAAACAACTACCTGAGTTTTAGAAGACATCTGAAGGAAGCCCTGTTTAGGGAAGTTTTTAATGTTTAATGTTTTATTGTGTTTTTAATATTCTGTTGGGAGCTGCCCAGAGTGGCTGGGGAAACCCAGCCAGATGGGCGGGGTATAAATATAAAATTATTATTATTATTATTATTATTATTATTATTATTATTAGGGACTAGTCCAGGTCTGCTTGCCCACAGTTACCACTCACTCATTAAGGCAGTGGATGGGGTTTGGAACCCTGTGGGGTCTTCCCGTGCCAGGATGACACCCCCTTTTTGTTGCTGACTGTTGCTCTGCCCCCTCCCCGGCTACCCAATCGGCTGCTAGCTGGGGGGCGGAGCAAAGACCAGGTATTGCAGGTATTGCAGGGCTGCAGCCGACCATCTCTCCATTAACCCCACCCACTGCCTTGATGAGTGAGTGGTACCGGTAATTCTTCTGCATCACAGAGCTCAGTTGATGAGAGCAAAACTAGATATGCTCTCTTGGTCACATAGTTTGACATTGCAAAGCTGTTTGTTAAATAAAAAACCCAGTGCAGATGGGTCTGAGACAGACTGGGGTTATGGTGTGGTTGGATTTCAAATTGGTGGAGGAGATAAATGAATACAACACACAACAGAACAGAGCTTGCAGTATTGTGCAAGGGCTTGCGGGTGGCCTCAGGCTGTGATCATAGGTATGAGGTGTGTTATAAAGGCGTCATTATTTTCATCTGTGGGAAATCTGGGAATATCAGTCTAGTCCAGGCATAGACATAGACAAACTCCGGCCCTCCAGATATTTTGAGACTACAATTCCTGTTATGTACTGAGTTGAATAGGATCCAAAATGCAGCAGTCTGATTGGTCCTAGAACAATAGGATCCAAAATGCAGCAGTCTGATTGGTCCTAGAACAATAGAATTCAGAATGCAGCAGTCTGATTGGTCCTAGAACAATGCAGCAGTATGATTGGTCCGCAGGAGCCACCCAATCCAGCTCCAGGTGGAAGTGAATCCACAACCTGATTGGCCTACAGGAGAATCCCGGAATTAGCCAATCACGTGGGGAACATTGTGTAAATAATGTGTATAAAGCAGATATTGTGGGGGAACTTCCATTCCTCCTCACCACTATGAGCTGAATAAAGAGCATGAAATCCACTCTCGACTCCGAGCATATTTCAATTCCCATCATCCCTGACCACTGGTAATGTTAGCTAGAGATGATGGGAATTTTAGTCCCAAAACATCTGGAGGGCAGGAGTTTGCCTATGCCTGGTCTAGTTCACTGGCTCTGGCTGTACCCTATCTAGATGGCAAACCCTCTTGCCCTTGAAAGGAAACCGAAAACTGTTCTTAATTTAGAACCATACAATTGCTTAGCATCCTTAAATGTAATTAGAGTGCTGCTGTGTTGTGCCAAATGAAGCGATAGCTATCTCTGGGCTTCCATATCTGCTAAGCAGATAGTTAGAGACATTTGCTTAATGGTGGCTCCCAGCTAATGAACATACACATCACACGTCTAGTGATAACCAGTTTGGCAGCTGGGCTGAAGCCAGTGAAGGAAACGAGTATTTACACGTTACTAGCCAGAAGGAACCTTAGGGAAATGGCTCTAAGGACTTAATATTTTTTAGGGGACACTGATAAAACTTTAAAAGCTAGTACTGATTGGCACCCAGAGGGGGTGGAACCACAGCAGGATCTCAGTGGACAATGGCTGTTCCTTGTCTCTAGAACACAGGTAGAAAATTGTGTGTGTGACGCACAGACTCATTTTAGTGCACAGCCTGCCATTTTCCACACTGCAGGTATGTCTGAACTGCAACGGTGTATCATCAGATATGCTATTTCGTATATTTATCGTATTTTCCGCTCTATAAGACGCACCAGACCACAAGACGCACCTAGTTTTTGGAGGAGGAAAACAAGAAAAGAAATATTCTGAATCCCAGAAGCCAGAACAGCAAGAGGGATCGCTGCGCAGCGAAAGCAGCAATCCCTCTTGCTGTTCTGGCTTCTGTGATAGCTGCGCAGCCTGCATTCACTCCATAAGACGCACATACATTTTCCCTTACTTTTTAGGAGGGGAAAAGTGAGTCTTATAGAGCAAAAAATACAGTAATCACTTTAAGATATAGGAATAGCTTTCCGGCAGTGGCGGCACTGCCACTCACCATGTGGGGGGAGTGGGAGGCGGCAGCGAGGCTGGTGGAGCCAATTTGGTATTTCCACCAATGCGTTTCTGCAGCCCCAATCTTATCGATGCTTTGCCCTTCCTCTTTCCACCAAGCAACAGTGATACCCCTGAAAGGAGGCTAGTAGCGCAGCTCTGCCCCACTGGGTAAGCTGCTCTTGGTGGCCACTTAGTGAAGGACAAAAGAGGAGCCCAATCTGCATGTTGCTGTTGTTTAGTCGTTTAGTCGTGTCTGACTCTTCGTGACCCCATGGACCAGAGCACGCCAGGCACTCCTGTCTTCCACTGCCTCCCGCAGTTTGGTCAAACTCATGCTGGTAGCTTTGAGAACACTGTCCAACCATCTCGTCCTCTGTCATCCCCTTCTCCTTGTGCCCTCCATCTTTCCCAACATCAGGGTCTTTTCCAGGGAGTCTTCTCTCCTCATGAAGTATTGGAGCCTCAGCTTCAGGATCTGTCCTTCCAGTGAGCACTCAGGGCTGATTTCCTTCAGAATGGATAGGTTTGATCTTCTTGCAGTCCATGGGACTCTCAAGAGTCTCCTCCAGCACCATAATTCAAAAGCATCAATTCTTCGACGATCAGCCTTCTTTATAGTCCAGCTTTCACTTCCGTACATCACTACTGGGAAAACCATAGCTTTTACTATACGGAATCCAATCTGCATAGATTGTGCATATTCTGATGTAAATGTATAGATGCAAATGTAGAAATAATTGCTATAATTTAAATATAAATACAATGCATTTATATAGTGGGAAAGACTGACCACATGTGCTAACCACTGATAGGCAACCTCAAGGTCCTTGCTCTCCCTTTTCACGGCACCTTCAGACAAAGGACTATCCTCTTTAAAAGGATGGGCCCAGTCACCCTGCCAATAAAAGTGAGACTTTGCAACTATGGCAGAAATTAAATGATTTTGTCTGCCCTCCCGCCTTAGAATCTCTGATTGTCATGCTGATGGAAACAAAGAGCTGAGTGTACAAATAGTCTCCATTCTGTATGAATCCTAAGAGGATAAATGTGAAACTAAGGGTACATTTTAAAAAGCAAAATGAAACAAACCTCTTTTGGTTTATTGAGGTCTGCTGCTGTCCATTGAATGGGTTTAGCTGGAATAAAATATTTAGCTTGGGTTAGCAGGTGGCTGGGTTCTAATACAGTCATAGGTAAAGGGTAAAGGGACCCCTGACCATTAGGTCCAGTCCTGACCGACTCTGGGGTTGCGGCGCTCATCTCGCTTTATTGGCTGAGGGAGCCAGCGTATAACTTCCGGGTCATGTAGCCAGCATGACTAAGCCGCTTCTGGCGAACCAGAGCAGCGCACAGAAACACCGTTTACCTTCCTGCCGGAGCGGTACCTATTTGTCTACTTGCACTTTGATGTGCTTTTGAACTGCTAGGTTGGCAGGAGCAGGGACCGAGCAACGGGAGCTCACCCCGTCGCGGGGATTCGAACCACCAACCTTCTGATTGGCAAGTCCTAGGCTCAGTGGTTTAACCCACAGCCGCATGTGCGGAAGGGGCGAAACGCGACCATGCAGACACGCAGTCACGTGTTACATTCTACTCAGGATGCAAACAGGGCTCCGGAACAGATCCCGTCCGCATCCAGAGGTACCACTGTATTTCAGATCACTCAGAATCTGTTTTACTCATTTACCAAACACACAGGCTGCTTTTCAGTCAGGGGCTTACTCAAGGGAGCTTACTAACATCTAACATTTCTGTTGCGCTCAGGTCCTGTTTTCCGTAGCTTCCCATGACCATCTGGTAGGCCACTGTGAAAACACAAAGTTGGCTTTTCTTATGGTCTTAAAACTAAACTATATACACTCATACCTTGGTTCTCGAACGGAATCCACTCCGGAAGTCTGTTCGACTTCTGAAAACATTCAAAAACCAAGGCACGGCTTCCAATTGGCTGCAGGAGCTTCCTGCACTCAATCGGAAGCCATGTCAGATGTTTGGCTTCCAAAAAATATTCACAAACCGGAACACTCACTTCCAGGTTTGAAGCATTCAGGAGCCAAAACGTTCAGCTCACAAGGCGTTTGAGAACCAAGGTACGACTGTACAGTGTTACCTCAGGTTACATATGCTTCAGGTTACAGACTCCACTAACCCAGAAATAGTACCTCAGGTTAAGAACTTTGCTTCAGGATGAGAACAGAAATCATGCTCCTGTGGCGTGGCTGCAGCAGGAGGCCCCATTAGCTAAAGTGGTGCTTCAGGTTAAGAACAGTTTCAGGTTAAGAACGGACCTCCAGAACGAATTAAGTATGTAACCAGAGGTACCACTGTATTTTAAAATGTTAGGTAACTTCTGAAGGCACTCTGCTAGGCGAACAGTAGCTTCCAGAAGAGCTTTCCTTTATGGCTCACATTCCTAAGCATTGCTTTGCTTCTGTAATGTTTTTTATTTTTTAATGAATCCAAAATGAGGCACGTCTTCTCATTTTATCGTTTATCGTTATTTTAAATGTATCCATCCGGGGTGGCCAAGAGCAGGCTGTTTGGAGGGCTTGCATCCATCAATACCAACTATATTATTACAGCAGACATCGAAAAAACAAGCATTTGACGAAGTGCAATGGTTCAGTGGTTTCGTGGCATCCATACAGCTGACTTGGCACATTCCTTCAAAGCAGCATCATGTCTGGCTTAGGCACTCTTTCAATTACAAAACGGGATTTGCCCAGAATTCTGCCCCAGAAGCATCACTGCTCAAATACTTTGGAACATTTTTGCACAAGTAAGAAATTAAAATAAAATAAAAACCCTGGGGGGAAGGAACTCTTCCAAAACAGTCCAGTGAGTACTGAGCATGCGCAGTGGGCACGCAATGCTGAGAGTCTGTAGGAAGTTGGGGAAGAGCTGGAATAGGTTATCCGGAGAGAAGGTGTGGCTGATCCATTTGCCGCAGCTGGAATCCTGAAGGGGAGCATTCCACACTGCAACATTCTGATGCAGCTCCCACTGTACCGTGGTACCTCAGGTTAAGTACTTAATTCATTCCGGAGGTCCGTTCTTAACCTGAAACTGTTCTTAACCTGAAGCACCACTTTAGCTAATGGGGCCTCCCACTGCTGCCGCATTGCCGCAGCACGATTTCTGTTCTCATCCTGAAGCAAAGTTCTTAACCCAAGGTACTATTTCTGGGTTAGCGGAGTCTATAACCTGAAGCATCCCGAGCAATGGGAGCTCACACCATTGCGGGGATTCGAACTGCCGACCTTCTGATCGGCAAGTCCTAGGCTCTGTGGTTTAACCCACAGCGCCACCTGCAACCCTGTGTAATCAGTAAGGTAAAGGTAAAGGTACCCCTGCCCGTACGGGCCAGTCTTGACAGACTCTGGGGTTGGTGCGCCCATCTCACTCAAGAGGCCGGGGCCAGCGCTGTCCGAAGACACTTCCGGGTCACATGGCCAGTGTGACAAAGCTGCATCTGGCGAGCCAGCGCAGCACACGGAAACGCTGTTTACCTTCCCACCAGTAAGCGGTCCCTATTTATCTACTTGCACCCGGGGGTGCTTTCGAACTGCTAGGTTGGCAGGCGCTGGGACCGAGCAACGGGAGCGCACCCCACCGCGGGGATTCGAACCGCCGACCTTTCGATCGGCAAGCCCTAGGCGCTGAGGCTTTTACCCACAGCGCCACCCGCGTCCCTACAGCGCCACCCGCGTCCCTGTGTAATCAGTAGCCATTCCTAAATACCAATTTTATTCCACAACCCAAGAGGACTTTTGGTTTTGGGCTTGGTTACCAAATGGTGCCATTCTGGACGATCCAAAGTACAGCGATGAGTCATAGTGAATCTAAATAATCTGGGGACTGCCAGACTGCCAGCAGGCCTGCTAGGAGGCAGAAGCAGCACTGTCAGATGGCTGTTGCAATTGCTCGAGAGTAACCAAGCAGGACTCCAAACCTGTGTTTTACAGGTTTTTATTTTGGTGCAAACTATTTACAGTGAAGAGCCCCAAACTCATGCCTGGCTCAGACGCTAGCAGAATCTGGGAGTGGTATTTTCTTGGACCTCCCCCAACATAAGAGTTTCGTTACCCCCAACCTTCTCCTTCCCTCTTTGCGCCTTAAGCTACTGCGCGGGATGGGCAATGGCAAGGGCGTGTTTCCCTCCTGTCCGCCTTGCCCAGAAGCGGTGTTAAGGCTCCCACAAGCATCCTCTGGTCCTTGCACCTCTTCCCCACTAGAGGTGGGACTTTCCTCCTCCCCGGAAGAGGAACTGCTTTGCAAGATTTTCGGAGGCTCCCTGTAACACAACTGTCCTTCTGTTCCTTGCCTCTGAGCCGATGGCAGTTCCCTGACACCGCCTATCTGGCTGGGTTTCCCCAGCCACTCTGGGCAGCTTCCAACAAAATATTAAAATACAATAGTCCGTCAAACATTAAAAGCTTCCCTAAACAGGGCTTCCTTCAGATGTCTTCTAAAAGTCTAGTAGTTGTTTTCCTCTTTGACATCTGTTGGGAGGGCGTTCCACAGGGCTAGTGCCGCTACCAAGAAGGCCCTTTGCCTGGTTCCCTGTAACTTGGCTTCTCGCAGCAAGGGAACCGCCAGAAGGCCCTCGGTGCTGGACCTCAGTGTCCGGGCAGAACGATGGGGGTGGAGATATATGCTGTGCGAAGGAAAAGAATATGGTGTCCTCTCCTAGCACTAAGAGCAAGATCAGCATGTGCTGTTAGCTTTCTGCTTGTGCTTCGTACCTTACCAACAAGCTGCCAGGATCTTTGGTATTTCAGCTGTTCTGATCTCCCGGTGATGGGAAATATGTTGTTATTGCTTCTGGCTAGCCATTCCAAATCTCTTCGCAATGGAATGTAATTGTTAGGCTTTCTGATAGCTGGGGGATTTCGCACACAGAGGGTGATGCCAACTCGAGAGAGGGTAACATCTCTCTCACTGGCGGGAGAAAACAGGTGTAGGATGATTGCAGATTATTTGAAAACTGCGGCCTGTACAGAACTCAGCAGACAGATTTTTGACTGGGACCAGACGGTCTCTAAGCATAACACTGATTCTGGCCCAACTGCATTGGCCACTGATTAGTTTTGAGACTCAATTCATAATGCTGCTTTTGATTTATAAAGCCTTATGTCAGTGTTTCCCAACCTTTTTTGGGCAAAGGCACACTAGTTTGATGAAAAAAATCTCGAGGCACACCACCATTACAGCCCCGTGACGTCAGCGCGCAGCGTCACGCCGGGAGGGACGCACGAGCTCCTTCTCCTGCTCGTTCAGGGCCGGGTCGCCGTCGTGAGGGAAGGGCGCCGGGGCGCTGCTGCTGCTGCTGCCGCCGCCGCTCCCGGCAGGCATGGGCCCAGCTGAGGCGGCGGCGGCTGTTGTGGTGGTGGCGGCGATAGCGGGCGGAGGAGGGGGCGGCGGGTGGAGCAGGAGGGCGGCCGAGGCCGGTGAGGGAGTAGGGTTGCCCGGGGCTTGAGGAGCCGTCGCCGGGAGTTGCTGCTGCTGTTGTTGCTGCTGCTGCCCGGACATGCCAGCCTCCTCCTCGTCCGCTGTCTCGCGCTCCTCCCTTTTGCGCGCGCTGCCCCGCCGCCGCCCCATTGGCCGGGTCCTGTCAGCTGATCCTGTGTTATTTCCTGTGTGTGTGTGTGTGAGGGGAGAATGGAGAGAGAAACCTCGGCACCACCACCGCGGAGCCGCCCCCGGCTCGACGCGGATCCTCGCCGCCGCCGCCCCGCCTCTCGCCGCCCGACTCGCCCGCCTCCCTCCCACGGCACACCAGGCAACGGCTCGCGGCACACTAGTGTGCCGCGGAACACCGGTTGGGAAACACTGCCTTATGTGACTCATAGGGACACGGGTGGCGCTGTGGGTTAAACCACAGAGCCTAGGACTTGCCGATCAGAAGGTCAGCAGTTCGAGTCCCCGTGATGGGGGGAGCTCCCGTTGCTCGGTCCCTGCTCCTGCCCACCTAGCAGTTTGAAAGCACGTCAAAGTGCAAGTAGATAAATAGGTACCGCTCCGGTGGGAAGGTAAACGGCGTTTCTGTGCACTGCTCTGGTTCGCCAGAAGCGGCTTAGTCATGACCCGGAAGCTGTACGCCGGCTCCCTCGGCCAATAAAGCGAGATGAGCGCCGCAACCCCAGAGTTGGCCATGACTGGACCTAATGGTCAGGGGTCCCTTTACCTTTACCTTTACAGTCGTGGTATAGACTTTGGTCACTTAATCACCCCTAGCAGTGATATTATTATTATTATTATTATTATTATTATTATTATTATTATTATTACCATTGCAGGTGGACGCGGGTGGCGCTGTGGGTAAAAGCCTCAGCGCCTAGGGCTTGCCGATCGAAAGGTCGGCGGTTCGAATCCCTGCGGCGGGGTGCGCTCCCGTTGCTCGGTCCCAGCGCCTGCCAACCTAGCAGTTTGAAAGCACCCCCGGGTGCAAGTAGATAAATAGGGACCACTTACTGGTGGGAAGGTAAACAGCGTTTCCGTGTGCTGCGCTGGCTCGCCAGATGCAGCTTTGTCACGCTGGCCACGTGACCCGGAAGTGTCTCCGGACAGCGCTGGCCCCCGGCCTCTAGAGTGAGATGAGCACGCAACCCTAGAGTCGGACACAACTGGCCGGTACGGGCAGGGGTACCTTTACCTTTACCTTTTACTGTAATTTGTACAGTTCAACTCCACTTTTGGTCACTTTCAGACATTTCTATACTGCCCTTCAAATCAAAATTTGCATGGAAGTGTGGTGGAAGATTAATCAGCGATTAAAAGGCTGAGTAAATAAAAATGTATTGGGCCAGATGCCTAAAAGAAAGTTCTGTTGTACAAGTAGAAATTATTGTGTTGTCAAGACAGGTTAGTTGGATACCTCCACAAATATTTTTATCAACACACAGGGCAAAAGAACCATTTATTTTCCACCAGCTGGAGACATTCTAGAGAGATAGCAATCTATAAACTGTGATTGTTATTATGGATTGAGTTCAAGATACAAACGCAGTAGTATGCAGTCTTAAAACTAGTTCCCAGAATCAAAATATTTTATTCCATCTTGTCTTCTCCCATCCTGGTCTGGCTCCACACAAAAAAGGATAAATATAGGAATGTCTACGTTGCTTCTACAGTTAAAATTCCCCTTAATTAATTGAAAATAAGTATGCGGGGGAAGTCCTTGATTATAATGCTTGCTGTCTGGACAGTGTTGTAGGGTCTATAATTTGGTAACTTAATCCAGGCTTCGAGGCAATTTAGCATATTACTGACTTCCATGACAGCATGTTAAGGCATGTGTGTATAGGGATGAGCAGAAAAGAGCAGTTCCGTTTGGTGGTTGTTAAGGCATTCTGGCAGACAGTTTTAATTCCAGTTGGAAAGTCAGATTCCAGAATGGAGAATGCAGATGGCAAAATTCTGCACATTTGCTATTCACCTCAAGCAGAAAACTGGAAATATATGTATCTGTGTGTGTTTAAAAGCCTATCATCTGCACAATGGTGCAATTGGTAAATCAGTGGAGCCACCTCACATACTGGGGCAAGATATTTCCTAAGGACTTCTAATAACAGAGTATTCCCAATTGCCAACAGGAGTGTTCCTGTTCAAACATCTGGAAGAGGAGCACAGTTTTGGACTTGTTGTTTTCGTTGCTGCGGAGGATCCTTTGTTCCATTTAAATCCAGCCTTTCTTCCAAGGAGTTAAAATGTACTGTATTTTTCGCTCTATAGGACGCACTTTTTCCCCTCCAAAAATTAAGGGGAAATGTGTGTGTGTCCTATGGAGCGAATGCAGGTTCCTTGGCTTCAGCGATAGCAACGCGAAGCCTCCGAAGCGCAGAGGGAGCGCTCCCTCCGTGCTCCGGAGGCTTTGCGTTGCTCTCCAGGCTTCAGGGATAGGTGCCTGAAGCCTCCGGAGCGCAGCGGGAGGTCCCACTGCGCTCCAGAGGCTTCGGGTTCCTTTTGCTGAAACCAGGAGAGCAAGACTCTCCTGGCTTCAGCAGAGAGGGAGAGCTGTGCAGCGCCCCTTCAGCCAAGCAGGAGGAGAAATGGAAGGGGCTCCGTTTCTCCTGCCGCTTCGCTGAAGGGGCGCTGAGCAGAGAGGGGGAGATATTTTTTTTCTTGTTCTCCCCCTCTAAAACAAGGTGTGTCCTATGGTCGGGTGCGTCCTATGGAGCGAAAAATACGGTATATAACATGGTTGCTCACTTTATCTTCACCCTGTGAGGTAGGTTAGGCTATGAGTGTGTGACTCACCCAGGACTACTCAATGAAGTTCATGGCTGAATGGGATGTTGGAAATCAGTTCTCCCTGGTCCTAGTCTTATAGTATACTCTAACAATTGCATCATGCTGATACATTTTGCGTTATGCTGACAATTTTTCTCTTTTCCACCCTTCCGAAAACTTTCCCCGCTGGGCTATAAAATGCTAAAGGGTGGCGCTGTGGTCTAAACCACTGAGCCCCTTGGGCTTGCTGGTCAGAAGGTTGGTGGTTTGAATTCCCGTGACAGGGTGAGCTCCTGTTGCTCTGTCCCAGCTCCTGTCAACCGAGCAGTTCAAAAGCATGCCAGTGAAAATAGATAAGTAGGTACCACTATGGCAGGAAGGTAAACGGCGTTTCCATGCACTCTGGTTTCCATCACGGTGTTCCATTGCGCCAGAAGTGGTTTAGTCATGCTGGCCACATGACCCGGAAAGCTGTCTGTGGACAAACGCCAGCTCCCTCGGCCTGAAAGCAAGATGAGCGCCACAACTCCATAGTCGCCTTTGACTGGACTTAACCGTCCAGGGGTCCTTTACCTTTTACCTTCATGTTGCAAGCTGCCACCCAGCCAATGGCAGGGGGTGATGTAAATTACATGCATGCATACTCAAAAATATCTGTTTTGATGAGTGTTCAGATCAGTGAGGACACAAATGGTGCACACACTGATAGGAGATAGTTTAGCAAGCTGCAAAAACTGCTGAGAGTGTTCTCGCTGAGACTGCTGTTCATTCACACTGAGATATCACAACAAAGGAAAGCAAAGTGATGTTCTGGGGTGGTGACTCAGTTGCAAAACTCCCTGGGGATACCTCAAAGCCTGAGAGACCTTTCAGAAAAATCAATGACTAGCTCACTTCTGCAAATAATTATTTGCATGGCTTATTGAGTTCCACGTGCAACATAGCAACAGAAGAAGGGACTTGGGTGGAATTGCAGCTCCTCCTTCAGGATTAAAAGAATAATAATCACATAATCTGATTTTCCTGCACATGAGATGCAATTTCTTTAAAGTTCTGTGCTCTGGCCAATCTCATGAGCAGCTATTTCTGTGAGTAACCAAAGTGTTCTGAACCAGTACTGATTGTTAATTTTTCCACGTGGCCTTTTGAACCTGTGTATTGCTGTTTCAAGGGACGCGGGTGGCGCAGTGGGTTAAGCCACAGAGCCTAGGACTTGATGATCAGAAGGTCGGCGGTTCGAATCCCTGCGACGGGGTGAGCTCCCGTTGCTCGGTCCCTGCTCCTGCCAACTTAGCAGTTCGAAAGCACGTCAAAGTGCAAGTAGATAAATAGGTACCGCTCTGGTGGGAAGGTAAACAGTGTTTCCGTGCGCTGCTCTGGTTTGCCAGAAGCGGCTTAGTCCTGCTGGCCACATGACCCGAAGCTGTACGCCGGCTCCCTTGGCCAATAAAGTGAGATGAGCACCACAACCCAGAGTCAGCCACGACAGGAACCTCATGGTCAGGGGTCCCTTTACCTTTACCTTTATTGCTGTTTCAACTGGGGGCTCCTCCAAATGGCCTGTTTAGTGAGCATTCATCCTCATTTGCTTGCACAAAACTCATGCAGAGGTTAGACTATATCTGGTGTTTATGGAGCATTCATTATGATTTGTTTCCATGGAGGTTACACTACAATCGTCATTCATTCTATCCTGATTTGCTTGAGCAGTGATTCTACAACTTAAGTAATTATTTATCCCATTTTCTAACTTCAAAAAGTATTTTTTTAAAAAAACACACACGTGGATTTGTTGTGGCAGAACACTTCAATCCACTCTATGTGTGCATGCCTGAATTTCCAGTAGCCAATTGAACCCCTTCCACAAAATACTGAGGCTATGTATACATTAGCAACTTAAAATTCTTCCCTTTGCAGCATTTCAAGTAGCATTTGCACACTGCAGTACACACCATGTGGGGGGAAGGAATATATTGAGGTTTCCCTGAACATACTGTTAAGTTGTGGATGAACATATCAGACAACACAGCGATTCTTCAAACAGCTCTTGTTTATTCACAGGCCAGAACTGAACTGAACTGAAGGGTTCAGCCAGCCTGCTTATATAGAGCTCCACTACAACGCAACAATAACCATTTTCTGTAACTATCCAATCACTGAACGTCACTTTCAATCCCTTATTTGCATATGTGGACCTGAGTGAAAACTATCTACAGTGTCCCACTGCTGGCCAAGGGTGAGAACTTCAGTACATAACACATACGACCGTCCCAATACCCATTCATGCACACAACGTGCCAAAAGAAAAAAAGGCTTTATAGGAGCAATTGTTTTTCATATTAGCGGCATATCTAGCTGTATTTACCGTGACTTGATTACTTGGAAGCTTTTGAAAGTGAACAAAATGCCTTTGTTTTCTCTGGGGACTTGTTTCTGATTGTACACAATTTTGTAACGTATAGCTATCCTCAGTTGTCCTGAAATTCATGGGACTCACCACTGGGTAACTGTGGTGTGCAAATATTTAAAGGCAAAAAGTCCTCCAACTGCGAGCTTTATACCAGCAGAGGGCACCCTTGAGTACAAAATCAACTTTTGATTGCTTGGAAAAAGGAAAGCTTCAAATATCATTGACAAAGGAGCGAGCTGCTGGGCAGAACCAGCGCAGTGAATATTGAAGAGGTCCTAGTGAAACTATCAACTTGGGACCAATAGGTTTACATCTGCAAGCAGCTGATCCTGATCTGGTTCCTAAATCTGGGTAGCTTTTTACTGCAGACAATAAAATGATCACAATGGAGATCAAACCAACAGTTAAAAAAAGAAAAGAAAAGCAAATACACAGTACATAATGAAATTACAGGTCTGGGTAGGCTTGCCTAAAGAAAAAATGTTTTAGATGCACCCCTAAGGCCAGCTCATTCACTGATATAGGTTTGCTATCATTAAGCTTGGTATGTTAAAAAAAAAGACTAATTAAAATAGTTGGTTTGTTTTTTTAAAGCAGCTAGGCCAGTGTTTTAAGTGTTACATTAAGAGGCCTGAGCAGTTTTAATGCTGTGCTGCTGCTGTGCCAGCTTGTTAGTCTTATACCTTTTTATTGGGCCATCAGCGGAAGCAAACAGGTTATGAAAGAACTTCTGCCACTAGTTTTCTTTTGTATGCAAGGGCAGCTCTATGAGGTCTGAGAGTTGCAGATTTTTAAAAGAAGAAACTCGTACCAACATCATAGGATGGCTAGTCATTGATGTGTGTTGCGAAACTCTTATTTTTCAAGCCTGAGAAAAAGGCTAAAGCCAAAACCATTTTCAAAAGATCGCAGATTAAAGATACCAGATTTGGTGGTTGCAAGAACGTTTCTCAAGCTCTGGTGCGCAGGGTATCTAAATAGGACATGAAAGTCCACGAACCAGATAGGATCTTAAGACAAATGGAACCCTCCCCAGCCATGACCTGATTTGGTTGAATACCTCCTCCCTGAGGAACCTCAATGATTTACTTGGTACTATGGGGTTGGGCTATGCCTTCCCCGTTCTCCCCAAGCTGTTGTTTTGTTTGATAGGATGGGGTGATAAACAGCTTTCTCTGCTGCTTTCTTTCTTTTCTTTTGCATTTTATTTATTTATTACCATTCTTATATTACATCGGTAAACATTGTCATACTAAATTACAGGACTTACTATAATATAATTTCCAACATGTATACAAAAATTATATACAAATTTTATATACCTAAAAAGAAAATGAAAAAACAAAATAAGAAGAAGGAAAGAACAAAGAAAAACAAAACTAAACAATTTTTCCCCAAAATTCATATACCGTTAATACCAACACACAAGACTTCCTGTCTTTCCTGGTGTATATTCCTTTTTTACAAATGAATGTACTCTTATTATTGCATATTTCTTTACATATTATCTAATACATTCCTATATCAAGAAGAGCTTTGTAGAACAAATATGAAATTTACGGCATGTTATAACATTAAAGAAAATATGTTAAAGATGCAGCACAGATGGTATCTCACCCCCTCAAGATTATCAAACATGTATAAAAATTTAGCGAATACTTGTTGGAGGTGTGGTGGGAGTAATGGCGACATGTATCATAT
>JAXCMG010000014.1:460488-476897 GCA_034642415.1 Podarcis siculus
CCCTCCAGATGTTTTGGGACTACAACTCCCATCATCCCTGACCACTGGTCATGTTAGCTAGGGATGATGGGAGTCCCAAAACATCTGGAGGGCCAAGTTTGCCTATGCCTGCCTTAGCTGCTTTGGGTGCCAGGACAACATGGGAGGGAGCATGGATATTTAAGCCTTTTCCACCCATTCTTCCAGTTCTTTGGAATCTCAGCACCTGCCCACCCTCCCTTAGATCCAGTGCAGGTTTTGCAGGCTGCCTTGGGGTCCAGTATAAATTTTGGGTTGCCAGTACACTGGCCTGGCAGCCAGGTGTTTTGTTATTGAGTTGAGGTCAGCTGTTAATTCAGTTGCCTAGTCACTTTTAGCAGGAAATAATAATAATAATAATAATAATAATAATAAATAATTAAAATAATAATAATTTATTATTTATACCCCGCCTATCTGGCTGGGTTTCCCCAGCCACTCTGGGCAGCTTCCAACAAAACACTAAAATACAATAGTCTATTAAACATTAAAAGCTTCCCTAAACAGGGCTGCCTTCAGATGTCTTCTAAAAGTTTGGTAGTTATTTTTCTCTTTGACATCTGGTGGGAGGGCGTTCCACAGGGCAGGTGCCACTACTGAGAAGGCCCTCTGCCTGGTTCCCTGTAACTTGGCTTCTCGCAGCAAGGGAACCGCCAGAAGGCCCTCGGCGCTGGACCTTAGTGTCCAGGCAGAACGTGCAAGAAAGTGCAAGAAGCTTGACAGGTAAATAATGAGTTGAGGTGAGCACCCTTAGACACCTTATAGAGCTGAGGGGCATTGCCAGAGACCTGCCACTCAAGGTCTGTGGGACCCTGTGGGCAAGATACAGGGCACCTCTGAGGCTAGCCTGAGTCATCAGACCCGTGCTTTAAATCACCACAAGTGATTTAAAAGATGGGAGGACTGCTTACTTGCCCTCCCTAAATAGCATGTCTGTGCTCATCCATGAACCTAATTCCCGGAAGCATCTGAGCACTACCTCCCTGCGAGTCATTTTATCTGGGAATTTCCTTTGCTGATTTCCTCATACTTATTTGCCAATGGCATTCTTTCTGTTTCATCCACCTCCTCCTAGCCTTTGGCAGAATGGCCTGGCCTAGTTTAATATTGTGTAATATTGCAAAGTATGGAGGTACGTTCTTTTGTTAAGTCCATGGCTGAAAAATATATCCACTCTCTACAAGATCATGTGTATGGCAGAAGACTCCATCATGTGGCGTTTTAGCACCGCACAGATCTTTAATCAGAACATGAAGGAACAAAAGTTTTTATTTTGCTTTTTTTTGTTTGGTTGGTTAGAAATTACTTTGGATCGCCCTGGGCAAGATAAAGCAATGGACAACTTAATTAATTAAATAATGGATAAACCGATGATGGACTACGCCAAAATGGCAAAAATGACCGGGAAAATCAGAAACCAGGAATATAGAAACTTTAATAAGGAATGGGGGGGGGATTACAATTTACTTAAGAGAACACCGTAAACAACTAAAAACTTTGGCAGGATTAGAGTAATACTTGTAATGTATTAAAATCTAAGGTAATTGTCAGGGAACTGCCATCGGAAGGACAGGAGGTGGAAGGGCTCACTGAGGTTGAGACAGACTTAGCAGCTGAAGAGGGAACCAGCAGGGGGAGAGGAGGAGCTCCGAGGGAAAGTGAGTCGGAGGGATGGCTCAGGGACACTTCCAGCGAAAACAGTGGGGAGGTTTCAAGACCTCCTATAGGGACACCCACTCCTCGCCAGAAACTGTCACGCCGAGAGTCCCGAAGACGTGTTTCCGTTAAGGAGCTTTTATGCTGGAAGCGATTCCGTAAGCGCCCACTTTCGGATTCTGCTAGCGACTGACAGAGCCATGCTGGAGGGGCTCCGTCGTAGGCAGAGGTTTGCGGACTTGGCCAAACTCTGAGGGACTAGGATTTTACGCACAAGCAGCTCATCATCCCTTCACAGTAATGAATTATTTTAAGAAAAATAGAGAAAATACATGATGCAGTAGAAAATGCCTGATAATGGAAACCATGGAGGACTGGAGGGAACTCTAAGGGTTCAGGGAATCCTAAACGTTGACGATTATGATTAATGTTTGAATGTGAAATTGAATTTAAAAGAATTTAAAATAAATAAACAATAGATAAACCACTTTGGTGGCCGCAGCCAAATCAGGCCCTGGAAACATAAGTAAAGGTAAAGGGACCCCTGCCCGTACGGGCCAGTCTTGACAGACTCTAGGGTTGTGCGCCCATCTCACTCAAGAGGCCGGGGGCCAGCGCTGTCCGGAGACACTTCCGGGTCACGTGGCCAGCGTGACAAAGCTGCATCTGGCGAGCCAGCACAGCACACGGAACGCCGTTTACCTTCCCGCTAGTAAGCGGTCCCTATTTATCTACTTGCACCCGGGGGTGCTTTCGAACTGCTAGGTTGGCAGGCGCTGGGACCGAGCAACGGGAGCGCACCCCGCCGCGGGGATTCGAACCGCCGACCTTTCGACTTGAACAATCTGTGCTCATTTGTTTAGTTAAGCTAAAACCATAATAGACCAGACTAAAGAATTTAATCTGTGAACTGCCCTGGGATTTAATGAGGAAGGGTGGTATATAAATCTAAGAAACAAAATAAATAAAAATGTATACAAAATAAATAAAAATGTATAATAAATTTCATGTGTGTTATAAAATAATTAAACAGAACAAAACTCAAAAGCGGGTTACAAAGTTTTACCGATAAACCATCATGCAAATCTTTCTAGCCATAACTAAAAACATGAAAAAGATCAAAACCACAAAAACATACCGATAATTAGAAAGGATCCAAGGATCATCTACTGGCTCAACCCCTATGCAGCTGCCCCATATAGGGATCGAACTTGCAACCTTGGCGATTTCGGCCCCACACTCCAAACCACTGACTATCCAGGGCGATTCTCCTAACGAATTTAAACAGACGCTTTTGGAAGGGACTAATGGAACCATCGAATCCAGGAATCGTTTTCCCCAACGTGGGGCGCGATCCCACGACTGTGCGATTAAGAGTGTCCTCGCTCTACCGACTGAGCCATCTCAGCGAAGACGCCGCCCGCTGCTGTCACCCATAGCCAAGGAGTTCCTGCACGCTCGGAGCTCTCACCAGGGAAGCGCCGACTCTCCCACCTCCGGCGCTCGCTAGGGAAGTCGGCGAAGGGTTAACTCGAGCGGCCGGCCCATCCAATCAGGCCGCGCCCGCCTTCGGGAGGCGGAGCTTCCCGGCCTTGGGCGCGTTGCTGCGCCTCCGGAACCGGGGAAGAGGCTGCTGAGGCGATTCTGAGGGGACGGAGCGGCGGCGCTGAGGGGAAAGAATGGCGACGACGGCGGAGGGCTTGGAAGACCAGCGGATCCAGTTAGCGGCTTCCGACTGGCTGCTGTGGGACAAGGTGCGGGAGAAGGAGGGGAGGAAGGAGCCGGGCGTGAGGGGAAGAGGGAGGCCGACCAGGAGCTCATATAGTGGGCGCCTGTCGGAGATGAGAGAACTGCCGAGTGGGGAAGGGACATTGCGGGGTCATCCAGCCCAACCCCCTCGCGCTGCGGGAATGGAGGCGGCGCGTTCGAATCACAGAATGGTGGGGTTGGAAGGGAACCCCTGTGGTCATCCAGCCCAACCCCCTGCGCTGCAGGAATGAATGTGCAAGTAGCCAAAGGCAACGTCTCTGGGGGAGCTTTTCAGAAGCATGTTGCGTAAGCTGCCTGGCCATTCCTTACCCAAGAAGGGTGGCTATTAGCATTATTATTGTGCATTTAGTCCTGTGGGGGCTGGCTAGGGAGTCGGTGACAGCAGGAACAGGATTTCCTTGAGCCAGTGTGGTGTAGTGGTTGAGAGCGGTGGACTCGTAATCTGGGGAACCGGGTTCGCGTCTCCGCTCCTCCACATGCAGCTGCTGGGTGACCTTGGGCCAGTCACACTTCTCTGAAGTCTCTCAGCCCCACTCACCTCACAGAGTGTTTGTTGTAGGGGAGGAAGGGAAAGGAGATTGTTAGCCGCTTTGAGACTCCTTAAAGGGAGTGAAAGGCGGGATATCAAATCCAAACTCCTCTTCTTCTTTTTTAAAAATACTGTAATAATAATGATTTTTCTTAATTTTAAATTCCAAAAATCCAATATGCACCAAATTATATTAATACCAAATAACAATACCAATTCATATACAAATTAATTACATTTTGTTGTTGTTGTTTAGTCGTGTCCGACTCTTCGTGACCCCATGGACCAGAGCACACCAGGCACTCTTGTCTTCCACTGCCTCCCGCAGTTTGGTCAAACTCATGCTGGTAGCTTCAAGAACACTATCCAACCATCTCGTCCTCTGTCGGGTCCCCTTACCTTTACCTATGGGCACAACAACGGAATGTCTAGGTGCACTTTTTTGTAACAAGAATACAAAGCTGAAAATGAATGAACTGCAGCTTAAATATTATGTTCATTTCTTACATGGTCTAGACCTCATCTGAAGACTGCAAAAAACAAAGCCATACTTCCCCTGCCCGTCCCCCTAATATTCTTATGAGGGTCCCTTCTCCAGTCCTCAGAGAGTGGCTGGAAATGGGGAGGCATAAAAAGGCTGTCCTTTCCTTCCATTCTGCAGTTTTAATCTGAAATCTTAGGCGTAGTACCCAGCTCAGAAACGGCTCATGCAAATGAAATTCCCGGTTGCAAAATGTGCCTAGAACAATGGGAGTTTTGAACGCTGCATCTAGTCCAGCCCCCTGCACTGCAGGGATAAATCTGATTTGTTAGAATCATATAATTGTAGAGTTGGAAGGGATCCCAAGGGTCATCTAGTCCAATCCCTTGCATGCAGGACTCTTCACTAAAACATCCATGACATCCAACCTCTGCTTCAAAACTTCCAAGGAAGGTTCCTTGCACTGCAAGAACTACGATATAATAAGGTAAAGGGACCCCTGACCATTAGGTCCAGTCTCGAACAACTCTGGGGTTGTGGTGCTCATCTCGCTTTATAGGCTGAGGGAGCCGGCGTACAGCTTCCGAGTCATGTAGCCAGCATGACTAAGCCGCTTCTGGCGAACCAGAGCAGCGCACGGAAACGCCGTTTACCTTCCCACCGGAGTAGTACCTATTTATCTACTTGCACTATGACGTGCTTTCGAACTTCTAGGTTGGCAGGAGCTGGGACCGAGCAACGGGCGCTCACCCCGTTGCGGGGATTCGAACTGCCGACCTTCTGATCGGCAAGTCCTAGGCTCAGTGGTTTAACCCACAGCACCAATATCTAGAGGGCTGCCACATGGGGGAATGGAGCAAACCTGTTTTTTCCCTGCTCTGGAGTGTAAGACCTGAACCAATAATGGCTTCAAGTGACAAGAAATGAGATTCCTCCTAAACATCAGGAAGAACTTTCTGATGGTAAGGGCTGTTCGACAGTGGAACAGACTCCCTCAGGAGGGTGTGGGCTCTCTCGTCCTCTGTCGTCCCCTTCTCCTTGTGCCCTCCATCTTTCCCAACATCAGGGTCTTTTCCAGGGAGTCTTCTCTTCTCATGAGGTGGCCAAAGTATTGGAGCCTCAGTTTCAGGATCTGTCCTTCCAGTGAGCACTCAGGGCTGATTTCCTTCAGAATGGATAGGTTCGATCTTCTTGCAGTCCATGGGACTCTCAAGAGTCTCCTCCAGCATCATAATTCAAAAGCATCAATTCTTTGCCGTTCAGCCTTTATGGTCCAGCTCTTATTTCCATACATCATTACTGGGAAAACCATAGCTTTAACTATACAGACCTTTGTTGCCAAGGTAATGTCTCTGCTTTTTAAGCTGCTTAAAAATCTTAAAAATCAATTACATAGCCAATTATAAATTTTGTATGGCTTCCCACATGCTATGCTTCAGGGTCTGATTCCCTTTCATTCTGCCTCCAGACTATTGCTCAAACCAAATACAATCCATTCTTGATAAAATCCCTTATACCACAGCTACAATGATTAGCTTCAATTCGTATTAACACATATAGTAATTTGTAATATAGTTCTCCTTTCTTCTTCCTGTGTGAGGTTTTAATTTCCATCACTTATTCCTTTATCAAATATTATGTCCATATTAAGTATTCCTGATCGCCTTTGTTGCCTCGGAGTTACTCTGAAGAGGTCTCTCTCTTTGTTCCCAACTCTTCTGATGCAGCTGTAAAATTACACTTTCAATTTCAAACAGGGAGTCACCCAAAGTCCTGCCAAAGCCCTGGCAGGCCTCCAGGTTCTCCCCTCCATGTCCAGTTGAAGCAATTAATTATAATTATTTGTAGAAGATTGATCTGGTGCCCCAGCAAGTCTTCAAAGTCCAGTCCTTCCTCCCCTCAATGAGGGGGCAAGTAAAATAATTAACTCCACAGAGGCTCCAACCCTTTTTTATAATTTTTCCAAATATTATTTTTTTCTCACACAGTCCTGTTTGTCATTATGATATATATCTGTGCTCCCATCTCCTTTCTTCTTCATTTGCTTTAAAGAACAAAACTTTTAGCATTCCCAGGCATTCTTGGGGGAAGGTGAGTCATTTATGTAATAAAGGATTCATAATGAAGCGATTGGCTCCCCCCACAAACACATACCGTCTTTTTTGACTCACATGGAGTCATCTTTCCAATTTAAATCTGTACGACCTTGTAACTGTTTCAGTTCTGCAGTCTTTAATCTTGTCCCATCATAACCAACATGTGTCTCTGCATTAATCCTAATGAATCCTTTCATGAACAGAAGTACCGCTGCTCTTAATGGCGGCATTGGAGGGTTACCGAGAGGTGAATTGCTTTACACCCAATCGTCCCCCTGCCTCTCACATCCATGTAGGAACGAAGGTACCAAGACTATCCGCGAGTGTAGCTTACTCCCCCTGGGCCCTGGGGGGAGTTTACAAAGATAATTACCCTCTTTCATCTTTGTTTATTGCTTCGCCAGTGGTCTCCGCTGTCGTGGGAGCTGTGCCATTAAGGCATCTGGAAGCCACAGGAGCAGGATTTCCAGTAAGAGAGCATAGAATGGTAGAACTGGAAGAGACCCCGAGGGTCATTTAGTCAGTGTTAGAAACACATATGAAAGCTAGGAGCTAAATGGCACCTTAAGCCTAGGTTATGGGCACAACAGAAGGGACATGGGTGGTGCTGTGGGTTAAACCACAGAGCCTAGGACTTGCTGATCAGAAGGTCGGCGGTTTGAATCCCCGCGACGGGGTGAGCTCCTGTTGCTTGGTCCCAGCTCCTGCCAACCTAGCAGTTCAAAAGTATGTCAAAGTGCAAGTAGATAAATAGGTACTGCTCCGGCGGGAAGGTAAATGGTGTTTCCGTGCGCTGCTCTGGTTTGCCAGAAGCGGCTTAGTCATGCTGGCCACATGACCTGGAAGCTGTCTGCGGACAAACGCCGGCTCCCTCGGCCCATAGAGCGAGATGAGCGCCACAACCCCAGAGTCGGTCACGACTGGACCTAATGGTCAGGGGTCCCTTTACCTTTACCTATGGGCACAACAACGGAATGTCTAGGCGCACTTTTTTGTAACAAGAATACAAAGCTGAAAATGAATGAACTGCAGCTTAAATATTATGTTCATTTTTCACATGGTCTAGACCTCATCTGAAGACTGCAAAAAACAAAGCCATACTTCCCCTGCCCGTCCCCCTAATATTCTTATGAGGGTCCCTTCTCCAGTCCTCAGAGAGTGGCTGGAAATGGGGAGGCATAAAAAGGCTGTCCTTTCCTTCCATTCTGCAGTTTTAATCTGAAATCTTAGGCGTAGTACCCAGCTCAGAAACGGCTCATGCAAATGAAATTCCCGGTTGCAAAATGTGCCTAGAACAATGGGAGTTTTGAACACTGCGTCTAGTCCAGCCCCCTGCACTGCAGGGATAAATCTGATTTGTTAGAATCATATAATTGTAGAGTTGGAAGAGATCCCAAGGGTCATCTAGTCCAATCCCTTGCATGCAGGACTCTTCACTAAAACATCCATGACATCCAACCTCTGCTTCAAAACTTCCAAGGAAGGCTCCTTGCACTGCAAGAACTACGATATAATAAGGTAAAGGGACCCCTGACCATTAGGTCCAGTCTCAAACAACTCTGGGGTTGTGGTGCTCATCTCGCTTTATAGGCTGAGGGAGCCGGCGTACAGCTTCCGAGTCATGTAGCCAGCATGACTAAGCCGCTTCTGGCGAACCAGAGCAGCGCACGGAAACGCCGTTTACCTTCCCACCGGAGTGGTACCTATTTATCTACTTGCACTTTGACGTGCTTTCGAACTGCTAGGTTGGCAGGAGCTGAGACTGAGCAACGGGCGCTCACCCCGTTGCAGGGATTCGAACTGCCGACCTTCTGATCGGTAAGTCCTAGGCTCAGTGGTTTAACCCACAGCACCAATATCTAGAGGGCTACCACATAGGGGTATGGAGCAAACTTGTTTTTCCCCTGCTCTGGAGTGTAAGACCTGAACCAATAATGGCTTCAAGTGACAAGAAATGAGATTCCTCCTAAACATCAGGAAGAACTTTCTGATGGCTGTTTGACAGTGGAACAGACTCCCTAAGGAGGGTGTGGGCTCTCCTTCCTTGGAGGGTTTTAAGCAGAGGCTGGACGGCCTTATGGCTACTCACCTACTAATTAGAGCATGATTTAAACATTGCTAACCATAGTGCCTTCAAGCATTTACCCTTATGAACACTGTGTTTCCTTTCTACCAATGCCCAGTGTATCAGCAATGAAGACAAAGGTGATAGTGACCCAACATCCACTGCCCAAATCATCTTATTATGTCTGTGTTCTATTTTTGAATGGGTTACAGTACGTACTGTACTCCACAAAAACATGTGACTTGGGTATCAAAATTAAATTTTAGAACTATCTAGACTAGAGGCCTTTTGTGTGTTAGTAGCAGAATCATTCAGCATTCCTTGTATTTCAATAGTGTGGCGCAATTTCAGTGGCTGTTTAATTTCTTATTCCAGTTTTTTTTGTTTTTGCTTTACTTTGGAGAGATTTTTAACTTTGTATACCCTTCCTGTCTTACATAAATAGCTTTTGTTTCCCCCAGATAATTGAAATACCTTGCAGTACATTTCTTACAATTCTGCTTTGTAACAGTTTATGTTATCTTAAAATTCCAGACATTATTCAATGATTTATTTTTGATCCTCTAGGTGGTTAAAGTTGGTGGGTACAGTACAGTGTGAAAGAAACTGGTTGTGTTATGAGTTTTGGATCATAATATTTGATGAGCAATCCCATTCTAAATTTGTATAATATTTATATGTACTGATAACAGTTTTAAGCATAAAAACCCCACATTCAGAGGCAGATATGCACCAATCACCAGACCCTGTGGCTTCTGAAATAGTACTTTGTTGAGAAAGTGGCTTGCGGAATGTAACCTTGGTTAAATATCAGAAGATGGTTACAAAACCTAAAGTAAAGTTCAACTAAGATCACCCTCCTGATAAGCAGCAGAGTACTATATTTACTGTTACAAAACGAGGATCCACCTTAGCAAGCTATTACGCATACAGATACCTCAATCCTTGGATGAACGGTGTCCTGGCCTAGAAGCATTTGGGCAAGTTCAGGTTCATAGGTTTCGTAATTTCTGGACTTTGTTATGCATTACAAGTATGGTAATGTTAATCCTGATTTAAACCAGAATCCACAGGAGGCTAGAAAGGTGGCAACACGAGAACGGACCTTTTCACTGGTGGCTCCCTCTTATGGCATGCTCTCCCCAGGGTGCCTTGCCTTGGCACCATCATTAATATCTTTAGGATTCAGTCATCAGCACAATTTCTTTATTTTTGGCCAGACTTTTAATTACCCATGTTTTCTGGGTGTGGGTGGAATGTTTCAATGTAGCTTTTAAAAAATAGAACTACCTTTTAGACTTTTTGTTTTCTTTATCCCCAGTTTAAATGTATCTGTTTGCTTGCTTGTTTTTACTGCAAATCCCTTGGAGTTACTTTGGTTAAAAAAAAGCAACCTATGAATTTTATAAACAGCAATAATAATGGTAGCAACGTCTGCTTTCTCATTGACCAACAAAAAAAGCTACAGTACTGCCCTACTTCCATCCCTATTAATCCTGAGACAAGAAGCGACTGGTTGCACTCCTATTGCCTTCAATGGGTTTACTGCATTTCCATGTGTTTAATATGCCTCTGTGCAATTTGTAGTTTAGTGATAAAAGGGCGAGACTTTGGAAGCACTTTGGAAGTTCAAATTTAACCTCAAAGCTGAACCTGGATATGACAGCAGGTGATCTGTTTATTTTACAAAATTTTAATGCCAAAAGTAGCAGTCTAAAAAGGAATAAGAATACGTTTTGTGGAACAGAGAGCCAATGTAGAAGAAAGCAAGATTCAAGGTTTAATGAGCTTCTTGTAGATGGACAGTCCATTAACAGTGGGTCCGCTGCTGAAAAGACCCTGATTCTAGTGAATGCCAAGCTTGTATCCACAGAAGATGGTGCTGTTAGCAGGGCTTCACTGAACCCGTTTGCAGTTCACACTTAGAGCAGTATCCTACCACTGTAAAGCATCATGGCTTCCCCCAAAGCATCCAGGAAGTGTAGTTAGTTAAAGATGCTGAGAGTTGTTAGGAGAGCTTCAGGGAGCTTCAATTTTCAGAGTGGTTTAACACTCTTTCCCAGGGCACTCTGGGAACTGTAGCTGCGTGAAGGCAATAAAGGTAAAGGGACCCCTGACAATTAGGTCCAGTCATGGCCGACTCTGGGGTTGTGGCGCTCATCTTGCTTTACAGGCCCAGGGAGCTGGCGTACAGCTTCCGGGTCATGTGGCCAGCATGACTAAGCCGCTTCTGGTGAACCAGAGCAGCGCACGGAAACGCCGTTTACCTTCCCGCCGGAGCGGTACCTATTTATCTACTTGCACTTTGACGTGCTTTCGAACTGCTAGGTTGGCAGGAGCTGGAACTGAGCAACGGGAGCTCACCCCATCGACCTTCGAACCGCCGACCTTCTGATCGGCAAGTCCTAGGCTCTGGTTTAACCCACAGCGCCACCTGCGTCCTGCGTGAAGGCAATAGGGGTCTCCTAACAGCACCCTTAGCAAACTACATTTCCCGGGATTCTTTGAGGAAAGCCAGGGCTCCTTATAAAGCAATGTGATGCTGCTTTAAATGTATAGTGCAGATGGAGCCACTGACAATCCATGGCAAATCATGTGGTGGGAGATTCTCCCCGAGTGAAGTGCTTTGGATGCCCAAAGCCTTTCAACTGACTGCTAAGTAGGAGAGTGAGTGTTAGATCAGGCTGCAAGTATCCTTGTTATTAAGCACCTCTTTGCCCAGCACTTTGTGGAATAATCTGAGTTTTAGCTACTGTATTGATTTATGCATGCATGCAGTTCAGTTATATTTATTCCTCCTACCAGGATGCAAATCCTTCCAAGGTGGCTTTACAAAGCAAAAAAAAAAAAAAAAGCAAACAAAACACTCCCCTTTCCATTGTGCCTTTTGGATTGGAAGCCAGAGGGCAAAGACTGTCTTATGGTTGATGCTTGTGAGCTGGTCTAGCAGCCCTTTTGGGGGCTGAGGGGCAGAATGGTTTAGATTTTTACTGTAGAACATTTCCAGCACAAAGTCTTGGGGCCAACTTTCTTTGAAGCTGCAGTCGTCTTCATGTTCAGCTGTAATCTTTACATTCAGAAGGCCAAATGTGAAGATTCTCAGTATTTCAAGAGCTCTAATATGTTCCATGTGGCTTCCTATAAGATAATTGCTGTGTAATTCTGGTCTTGAGGAACAATTAGTGACAACGAATCTTCTTGTGGTTTGTATCCCCCTCTTTAAAACAAAAAACCAGCTGGATTTGGGCAAACAGGCTCTGTATTGTCTGAATGTTTCAGCTCGGTACTGTAAATACTTCTGTGAAGTGAGTTGCCTAACTCGGCAACAGGTTTGAGCACATGACTCCTTTCCTGTATTGCTTCTCTAGAGCTGCCCTTAGTTGTTAGGCAAGTGCTGGACATACAGGGCACTTTGTAAATGCCGTAACAACATGTGGAGCAACATGTCTGTATTGTGATATGAAAAAGAATCTCACGGCCATCTAAAAACAGGCAACGTCATTAAGCTGTCAGGCATCCATTAGGGTTAAATGATATAATGATTGTTTTGCATGCAGTCACTATTTGAGGACTGTAATTGTGGCTATGGCATTAGTCAAGTTGCTTATGAAGTTTGGGCCCTTCCAGCGCTGTGAAAAGTATACCAGAAGGCATGGTGTGGCTCCTATCCTACACCACCACTACTCCTGTTTTTAGAAGAAATGACTGTTTTCCTTTGGACCACATCAGCAAGGCCAAGAGGGGGTTCTTGTTGTCTGGGCAGCCCAGGGCCCTCATACACACTGCCCAGGCTTGTGAACCATGGTAGGTCACTTTGGTGGTGCTAATGCAGAATAATAATAATAATAATAATAATAATAATAATAATAATAATAATAATAATAATATATTATTTATACCCCGCCCATCTGGCTGGGTTTCCCCAGCCACTCTGGGCAGCTTCCAACAATATATTAAAATACAATAATTCATCAAATATTAAAAGCTTCCCTAAACAGGGCTGCCTTCAGATGTCTTCTAAATGTCATATAGTTGTTTATTTCTTTGACATCTGATGGGAGGGCGCCACTACCAAGAAGGCCCTCTGCCTGCTTCCCTGTATCTTCACTTCTCGCAGGGAGGGAACTGCCAGGAGGCTCTCGGTGCTGGACCTCAGTGTCCGGGCAGAACGATGGGGGTGGAGACGCTCCTTAAGTTATACCGGGCAGTTTGACTTCACCCCCTGAGGCGCACTTTATCGTCTCTTGAGACAGACAGATGCCAACAACAAATGGCCCCGGGTCCTGGCCTGGCTTGTTGGGTGTTGAACTGAGAGTGTCTCCTTCAGCTTCGTTTTGTAAGGAAACGTAAGTATTGGTGATGGCCAGACTTTTAGGAAAGCTGCTCCCTTACAGACCCTTCATGGACAAACTTCTGATAAGCTTTCAAGGAACCTCTGAATTTCTCTGAATTGGATTCCCTAGAATAATGGAAGTCTTGCAGTTACACCCTTTCCATTATAAGACTTACTTCCCTCAAAATCAATGGCAAAGTAGGTATGGTTTTCCATAAAAGGCGCCCTAAATTCTGGGCTGAAAATTAATCCCTGGTGAAATCTTTTTCCTTTACAGAATTCCAAAACCAGAGACAATGTAAAGTATCTGCTTGCAAATCAGAGTACAGAAGAACTCCGAAAATGTTTTGGTTCACGGATGGAATTTGGGACTGCCGGGCTCCGAGCACCTATGGGAACAGGAACATCTCGGATGAATGATTTGACTATTATTCAAACTACTCAGGTACCAGATTTAAACAAACAGGTCTTTATTTTTCTTTAAAAGTACTGCATGCCTGTTTTTCAAAGAATGGTTGTAATTGACAGAAAGTTGAGTGCCTCTCTCATTATCAATAAGTCAAGCCAATCGAACTTTCTCTGGTTTGTACCCAAAGTTTGTAATAATTATAATATGTTGAGAGTCAAATAATTGAAACCATTTCAGTGGCTTAATCCTGCTTTTCTTTAATTGGTAAGCATACCATTAATGTCTCTGCAACTATTTGTAATGATTGGCTGTTTAAAAGGGGGAAAAATCCCACCAAAGCTTTAGAGAAATTAAACTGCATCTCAAAATGGCCATCATTTTCAACTGGAACACCTGTTCAGTTTGCAAGATAAAATGAGCTTTTAGAAATAGTTTCTCCAATATTTGGAGGCTAATTCTTCCGATTTGGGAGGGTTTTTCCTGAAGATGGCTTATAAATTTTTGAAATAACATAAAGTCTGGATTGAATGTTAGTGAGATATGTGTTGAAGCATAGGCACAGAACAATACAATCAGAATGTTGCAAGGCATATGCAATTGCCACATTGCTGCAAGGATTGTAAGACAGCAGATCACTAAATCGACCTGAATAAATATCCAGGTGGAGCACTAATTGGGAGATTGCACAAGCTGTTTGCATTATTTGTGCCACAGACAGGCAAAGTCCCACAGCCCAGCTGTGTTGCTCTTTTCAGATGACCACAAAAATCATTCAACAAACATGGCAGCAATTTACATGCAGTCGTCATCATCAAACCTTTTATTGGCATCACAAACAAACATCCAAAACAAATCAATACAGAATTACCACTTCCCCAGTGGCACAAAACATTTGCTAAAAGAAAGGAGGCAGAGCAGTCTATCGTCGCATCTCTAGGTCTCCAGGGACATCAGACATCTGCAGTGTATTTCAACGACAAAAAACCAAATAGAGATATTTAGCCACTAACTTGGTGAGCTCCTGATCATTCCCCAGTAATAGAAAATGTATGACCTCCAACTCTGGTTTCCATTTGGGATACAGAGTTGATCTAGAAATTGCTGATGGAGATCAGCATATAGTTTACAATTAAGAACCATATGTGTAAGGGTTTCCACCAGGTGGTCTTCACATGGGCACTGATGGTGCAAGTGTTTCATGTTTATCATGCATACAAAAAGATGGCACTGCTGTCTTAGAGTCATTTTTGCAGCAGCTGGGAGCCAGCATGGGGCAATCCTTCCCAACTTAAGTGCAGCCTCACAGCAGACTAAGATCAACACCCCGCTCTTCCCAGATTTACAGGCAGAAATCTTGCTTCCCCCCCCAAAAAAAATCACCTGATTAGCACAGACAAGTATTGCTCAGCTGCTCATTCAGGATTCTGTAATAAGAACACAATTCCCCTTTCGTGTTGTGTATGTAAGAGAGCACATAATTTGCACCACGGTCATTTACATTGGCACATATATGCAGTATGAAAAGGATAACTCTGCAATGTTTGCACAAAATCATGGCTTATAGCCAGGGTGGATTTGATTTAAATCAAATCGATTTAAATCAGTAGTCAGTAAGACTTGATTTAAATCACTAGCCAGTAAGACTTGATTTAAATTGTTTACAGAAAGACTCATTCTCGCTGGTATAATCTTAATATTTACAACCAGATGAAGGTTTCATTTTTGGAATAATGAATTCTCAGAGTAGTTTTTACAGTTATATCAAAAATTACTGATGTGGTTATACTATTAGAAATACGTAGACAGATAATTATGAAGTTATTTTGAGGTTTAATAAGTTAACTTTATATTTGGAAAACTTTTCTGCTGTACTTTATTGAAAGGAGAAAAATAATCTATTCCTTAATAACAATTTAAACAATTTATTTAACTAAAACAATAACATTATGGCATATGTATTCATGCTTGTTAACTGATGTGGTTAAATGATTTTTTTTAAAAAAAATCGACTGAGTTTTAGCACACATGAAAAACTTAAAACAAATCCTAATTTCCTGATAAATAGCATTTGGACTATAATGTAACTTAAATAGAAAACTATCTTTAGAAAGATTTTTCCTCCCAAAGCGTTTTATTTTAAAAATCCAATTTAAATTTTAAAAATCCAATTTAAATTAAAAAATCCAATTTAAAATTTAAAAATCCAGTATTTTTGTGTTGCTTTTTTAAAAAAATCATTGATTTTTATCCACCCTGCTTATAACATTGCATTGGCCACCCTGATCCAGCACACCATACTGTAAGCACCTTACTTGCAGAGGCAGTAGATACTGGGATTAGGTTGGTAAAATGCAATCCTCAAAGTTACTGTAGCAGGTATTTCCTTAAGTATGACCTGAGGTTTTCAATCTCTTTATCTTGCCTGATCAAAAGCCCCTTCCTTGTTAACAGTATTTCTTTTTGGGAAAAGGTATGCTTTGTAGAAAAGGGGATTTGCATGTCGGTTCGTCTTTCAGGTACCACTTTTCATCCTTAGATTTTTGTCCCCAAGATGATGCTTTAAAAGCCACTTGCAGGGGAGAGGAGACATATTTTTTGGAACATGGGTGGAAGGTGAAAGCTCACCAAGTTGTTTCTGCCTCCACTCTCCTGCCCTCAAGGCAAGGTTCCTCACCACGAGCCCTGTAATATATTCATTTCAAGACGCCGCAACTTCTTCACTTTGCAAGCAATAGCTTCCTCTTCCTTTGTTCTGTAGAAGATGTGCAAAGTTATATGACGGACTTTCAAAACTGCTGGCGCTTTGTATGCTTTCGTTTCTAGGGCTTCTGTAGGTACCTCGAAAAGAGCTTCAGTGACCTGAAGAAAAGAGGCGTTGTGATTGGCTACGATGCTCGCGCTCATCCTCCAAGTGGCGGTAGCAGCAAAAGGTATACTTAGCAACTGCTGCAATGATTTGTTGATGACATGCTTGTTTTGCCATAGATGGAGAAGGGGCCCACTCAGAATGAACTCCTTTCTTGACTTAAACTCAAGGGAAAGTCTGTGCCAC